>OW240919.1:150257699-150389174 GCA_933207985.1 Pelobates cultripes
AAATATCTCCGCTGATTCCTCCTTGAAGCTATAAGAACGATGCTCAGTGATCACACCCCCCCAAAATGAAGATGCAGGCATCTCTGTGTCTGTGAGATAAGTGAGTCAAAAGAAGGATAACTCAGTTATCCTTAGAACTCGGAGGATAACTCACTACAGGAAATGATACAAAAATAAACAAAGTACCCCAAAAATATATTAACCCCTTAAGGACTGGACTGTTTTTTGCGATGTTGTACATTTGCGACCAGGCCTCTTTTTACACTTTTGTGGTGTTTGTGTTTAGCTGTAATTTTCCACTCTCTCATTTACTGTTCCAATACAAATTATATATTGTTTTTTTTTCAGGACAAAAAGGGCTTTCTCTACATACCATTATTTATATAATCTCATGTAATTTAATTTAAAAATAAAAATAAAAAAATATGATGAAAAATAAAATTTTTTTACTTTTACTTGAAAAATCTTTTACTCATCTACAAAAGCAAACGAAAAAAACTGCTAAATATATTCAAAATTTTGTCCTGAGTTTAAAAATACCTAGTGTTTACGTGCTTTTTTGCAAGTTATAGGGCTATAGGTACAAGTAGGATATTGCGGTTTCATTTTTAAAATTTATCAATAGTGACATTGTAACACTATTATCTGTCACAAATCTCTGAATAATACCCCACATGTACATATTTTTTTTTTAAAGTAGACAACCCAGGGTATTCAATATGGGGTATGTCCAGTCTTTTTTAGTAGCCATTTAGTCGAAAACACTGGCCAAAGTTAGCATTCATATTTGTTTGTGTGTGAAAAAAGTAAAAAACTAAATTGAACGCTAATTTTGGCCAGTGTTTGTGACTAAGTAGCTACTAAAAAAGACTGGACATACCCCATTTGCAATACTTTCGGTTGTCTTCTTTTGCAAATGGTATGCAATTATGGGGGTAATTCTCATTCCTGGGCTACCATACGCTCTCAAAGCCAACATAACCAACCTGGCCTTTTTCAATGTAAAAATATTTGACCCATATATTTGACCCTGTAACTTTCAAAAATGCTATAAAACCTGTACATGCGGGGTGCTGTTATACTCGGGAGACTTTGCTGAACACAAATATTAGTGTTTCAAAACGTATCACAACAATTATATCATCAATAAAATTGCTGTTTGTGTGTGAAAAATGCAAAAACAAGTCACTTTCACTGACAATATCATCGCTGTGATATGTTTTACTGTTTTGAATCACTAATATTTGTGTTCAGTCTCCCGAGTAAAACAGTACCCCCCATGTACAGGTTTTAGGGTGTCATAGAAAGTTACAGGGTAAAATATAGTGCTAGCAAATTAAATTCTCTGGACTTTCGACCTGGGTTGGCAAGCAAGTCCCTCAAATTGCAATCAATAAAGTTGCTTAATTATGTAAAAATATTACATAAATATGCACGTAGAATTTAAATATATATGCATATTTATATATTTGAAGTCTACGTGTATATTTATATAATTATTTATGTAATTTTGTATATAGACATATGTATATTTCGTATTATTTTTATATATATATATATATATATATATATATATATATATATATATATATATATATATATATATACACACACACACACACACACACACACACAATTTTATTCTAAGTGTATTTTGATATATATATATATATATATATATATATATATATAACACTATCAAAATACACTTAGAATAAAATTTCATATAGATATATTTTTTTTCATTTTATTATTATTTTTACATGTTTTTATTTAATTTAAATTACTTATATGTATTTTATAATAATATTTATATATACAGTATGTCTATATATATATATATATATATATATATACATACATACATACATACACATATATATAAATATTTTATTTTTTTATTAACATTAACTTTTATTATTTTTTATGATTTTACACTAGGAGGGAGACTGCCTGTCAGCACAGACAGTCCCCCTGTAGGCAGACACCTATTGTGACCATGTGATCGCTCTGTTGAGTGTTCACATGGCCCCATGGGTCCTAATCCGCCATGGGGAGACTGTCTGGGCTCCAGGCAGTCTCCCCACAACGTGAGCAACACTGATCGCCGCCGGGGGAACGACGACGATCGGGTAAGTACATTGGACCGTTAGGACGGTTCAGGACCATCACCGGTCGGCAACGCAAAAATGCTGATGACGGTCCTGAACCATCCTCGGTCCTGAAGGGGTTAAAACTGTACGGGAACCCCACAAGCCAGCCTGGATCTGAGTGCCCAAGTTGTCCAAATAGTGTTCAGATCTGTCTGGTTAGCCCAAAACAGTTCCAGGGAAAAATAGGCTGCGACCAGTCAACTTCCTGTGCGAACCCTGGTGCAGGCTCCTCCTGGCTCTTAGGTACTGAATGCTCCCCCTGGTCGGTAGTATATTTCTCTCGACCTGCGCTCTCCTAACTTGTCTGTGAGCGGAAAAGGCAGTGGTACCGTTACCGAGTTTGCGTATCCAAAAGGAGCTCCAGACAGTCGCCAACCATGTAACCGTTGCCTGCGTTAAGGAGACAAAATGGCCGCCATTCCCTAGAACACGTGCGTTCGGTCATACGAATGGCGGCCACCCAGGGAAAGTAAATGATATAATAAGTTCCTTTGAAGTAAATGAGCCAGAGGGTGGTTGAAGTTTGGTGGGTATAAAAGGGGGAAAGAGTCTTGGTTTGGGAAAAAAAACGGGGTACAGCAAACAAGCGGACTCAGTCTGCTACACTGTCATATACTAAAGAGTTTCTCTATGTTTGTATACACTCAAAATTGTTTTTTTTTTAAATACTTCCTTTCAAAACTCTATGAACGCATTATTGTATTTAAGAATAGTTTTGTAGTGACAGTTGCCCTTTAATCATCAGGTGACCCTATGCTTTCTTGGCCCCATTTAAAATCCCCAAGTGAATAATTAAAGGACCACTCTAGGCACCCAGACCACTTCAGCTTAATGAAGTGGTCTGGTGCCAGGTCCCTCTAGGATTAACCGTTTCTGCTGTAAACATAGCAGTTTCAGAGAAACTGCTATGTTTATAAATGGGTTAATCCAGCCTCTTAAACCTCTAGTGGCTGTCTCATTGACAGCCGCTAGAGGCGTTTGCGTGCTTCTCACTGTGAAAATCACAGTGAGAAGATGCCAGCGTCCATAGGAAGCATTATAAATGCTTATAAATGCTTTCCTATGAGACCGGCTGAATGCGTGCGCAGCTCCTGCCGCGCATGCGCATTCAGCCGAAGAGGAGGAGGAGAACTCCCCGTCCGGCGCTGGAAAAAAGTTAAGTTTAACCCCTTTCCTCTCCCCAGAGCCCGGCGGGAGGGGGTCCCTGAGGGTGGGGGCACCCTCAGGGCACTATAGTGCCAGGAAAATGAGTATGTTTCATGGCACTATAGTGGTCCTTTAAGTGCCTAGGGCCCTGTGGGATCTTACTCCATATCTGCTTTCACAACACTTAAATGTCCTTAAAGGACCACTATAGTGCCAGGAAAACATACTCGTTTTCCTGGCACTATAGTGCCCTGAGGGTGCCCCCACCCTCAGGGTCTCCCTCCCGCCCGGCTCTGGAAGGGGAAAGAGGTAAAACTTACCTTTTACCAGCGCTGGGCGGGGAGCTCTCCTCCTCCGATCCTCCTTCTCTCCTCCCCGTCGGCTGAATGCGCACGCGCGGCAAGAGCTGCGCGCGCATTCAGCCCGTCACATAGGAAAGCATTTACAATGCTTTCCTATGGACGCTTGCGTGCTCTCACTGTGAAAATCACAGTGAGAAGCACGCAAGCGCCTCTAGTGGCTGTCAATGAGACAGCCACTAGAGGATTAGGGGAAGGCTTAACCCATTCATAAACATAGCAGTTTCTCTGAAACTGCTATGTTTATGAAAAAATGGGTTAACCCTAGCTGGACCTGGCACCCAGACCACTTCATTAAGCTGAAGTGGTCTGGGTGCCTAGAGTGGTCCTTTAATTATTAGCAACCCCCCTCCCCTGTCCCACTTACACTTACCTGCTGTTCTGTTCTCCAGTTTAACTCACATGATGACCCCTGTGATTCTGTACTATTCACACTCAGCTCACACAAGGACACTTTTTTCCCGAGTCATATTGACTTTGTCCATTCTGCTTCTAGTCTACACTGCCCTGTGTGCTCACACTCACTTTGCCCCCACGCTGAGCATGGCTGTCACACTCACTTTGCCCCCACGCTGAGCATGGCTGTCACACTCACTTTGCCCCCACGCTGAGCATGCCTGTCACACTCACTTTGCCCCCACGCTGAGCATGGCTGTCACACTCAGGACAGTCAGACCATTTCCCGCAGTCACTCTCACACCATGTCCTCCTCACTCTTCTCGCCCAGTAATCCATGGCCCCTCTCACACATGCCATGGCAGCCTTTACATTGTAAACCAAGAACACTCACTGACCCAAGTGCTGCCTCAGATCAAACATTGTCTCCCACCGAAAGTGGGAAAGTGATCCGCACTCTGTGTTTAGGTGACACGGTCACTATGACGGACTCGGTTACCGTGTGAGGGCGGCTAATCTCTCGGTTACCTGGATGCAGTGTGTTGCAGTGTGATGATCCCGTTGTTGCAGTGTGGTGATCCCGTTGTTGCAGTGTGGTGATCCCGTTGTTGCAGTGCTGTATCGGATATCGGCATCGAACACAGGGAGAAAGTTAGGCTGCCGCTTGGTGGTTGCTATGGTGAAGGTAATTGCTTTCTTCCGGGTAAATTACAGGTCAGGAGTAGGTGAAAGCCAGGCAGGGTGTTACACTATGAATGGCTAAACACAAACTGTACTAGGGGTATACAGCACTGTGTATTAGGCTGTACACACGGTGTTATATCTCGAGATTTATGAATATTTTTAAAATATTTAATAAAAAGTGGTGTTTTTATTTATCGAACTGAAACTCACTGAGCTACCCAAAGGCATCACTCACAGCTACCCACACGCATGATACACAGGCAGCTAGACACAACACAGACATACACAACCAATAAAAACACACAGCCACTCCACAGTGGCTGTGTGTTTTTATTGGTTGTGTATGTCTGTGTTGTGTCTAGCTGCCTGTGTATCATGCGTGTGGGTAGCTGTGAGTGATGCCTTTGAGTATGTGTGAGTGATATGTGGAAATGAGTGGTGTGCGGGTAGCTGTGAGTGATGGGTGTGGCTGTGAAGGAAACTGTGAGTGATGTGTGGGTGTCTATGAGTGATTATGTGTCCTGTGTATGACTATGAATGGATAGCTGTTGACTGACCAGTAGCTGATGTTATGTGTGGCTGTGGATGATGTGTGTTGCTGTGTATGGGTAGTTGTATGGAGAAGCTGTGTTTGTTCTAACCAGTTTTGTGTTTGCCCCCTTCTTACCAGGGGGCTATGTTTCCTATTCTCTAGTGGCCCTGTTTTATTTTTTTTTCCAAATCATTTTTATTGAAGTTTTAAAATTTTGTATAACAAGTAATAATAATACAAACATTGTATTAGGGGTAGGAGAGGAAGGGGAACTTGGAAATGGGAAGGGGTATCCATCCATCATTGAAATAGGCATAACAATGTATATGGCAAAAATGTTGTACATCAATGCACTTTAACAATAAATATATATAAGACCACCATAAACTTTTTTGATTTTTTTTCCTCCCATTTATCCCAATTATATTTTAATATTGGGAAATAGTGATGTCCCGAACAGTTCGCCGCAGACTCATCATTGAGTAAACTTTGACCCTGTACCTCACAGTCAGCAGACACATTCCAGCCAATCAGCAGCAGACCCTCCCTCCCAGACCCTCCCACCTCCTGGACAGCATACATTTTACATCCATTGTGAAGCTGCATTCTTAGTGAGCTGTCCAGGAGGTGGGAGGGTCTGGGAGGGAAGGTCTGCTGCTGATTGGCTGGAATGTGTCTGCTGACTTTGAGGTACAGGGTCAAAGTTTACTCAATGATGCGTCCGTGGCGAACCGTTCGCGAACCGTTCGGCGAACAATTCGGGACATCACTATTGGGAAACCATGCATATTAGCTCTATGCTATAATTCGTGTGCCTTGTTTTCTAGAATAAAATTGAAAACGTCTCTGAGAGATGGCACATTATGTGACTTCCAATGTGTAGGTAAACAGGATGTAGCAGCGATCAGAATGTGTAGTGGCCCAGTTTTGCCTGTGTCAGGCTCTCTGGTGGTCCAGTTTGCAGAGTTTATGGTCTCAGGCATATGCAGATCACTGGCAATCCTTCAGTGCTGGGACTGCAAAGGAGATTTCAAAGTGACCTGCACTCGCCAGAGGTATAGACGGTATGCTCCCTCACAACCTTGAGGGGACACATAGGTGTTGCTAAGGAGGCTGAAATTCCAGATAAGGGTATTTTGGCCCGATCTCTACAGTTGGTGGAGGGGCAGAGTATTAGTGTTTTTTTTTTTTTTTTTTAAATTTTTGAATTTATTATTATTTTCTTTTTACACAGTTGTCTATTATAAAAACAAAAAAAACTGTAGTAGAATTCTACTTCGGGTTAAAAGGAGAGGATGCTAGAGAGCCGGACTTTGTTACAAACTCCCCAATTACCGTATATACCCTAGTATAAGTCGACCCGAACATAAGTCAAGACCCCTAATTTTACCCAAAAAAACTGGGAAAACTTATTGACTCGAGTATAAGACTAGGGTGGGAAATGCAGCAGCTACTGGTAAATTTCTAAATAAAATTAGATCCCCTAAAAATTATATTAATTGAATATTTATTTACAGTGTGTTTGTATGAATGCAGTGTGTGTGTGTATATAATGCAGTGTGTGTGTGTGTGTGTATGAATGCAGTGTGTGTGAAAGCAGTGTGTGTGTGTGTATGGGTGCAGTGTGCGTGTATGAGTACAGTGTGTGTATGTGATGCAGAGCCTTAGTGGTGGGTGGGCATTTTTATTATTTTTTAACTTATTATTATTATTTATTTATTTGTATATTATTAATATTTTTATTTTGTGTTATTTAAATTTGTATTTATTTATTTTCGTGCCCCCTCCCTGCTTGTTAGCTGGGCAGGGAGGGGGGCTCTCATTCCCTGGTGGTCCAGTGGCACGGGCTGTGTAGGAGGGGGGCTGGCAGCAAGCTGATACTTACCTTTCCTGCAGCTCCTTTCAGCTCCCTTCTCCTCCACTGTAAGTCTCGCGGTGTGAGTGCCGCGCAGAGCGTTGCCACGGTAACTCGTGGCAACGCTCTGACCCCGCGGCTCTCGCGAGACTTACAGTGGAGGAGAAGGGAGCTGACCGGAACGGAGGTGAAGGGAGCTGACAGGAGCTGCAGGAAAGGTAACAGCTCGCTGCCAGCCCCCAACATTACAAGCCCGTAAGTTGCCATAATACAGACATTGATTCGAGTATAAGTCGAGTGGAGGTTTTTCAGCAAAAAAAATGTGCTGAAAAACTCAACTTATACTCGAGTATATATGGTAGTTAAGTAGCATAGCATGATCACAGTGAATACCTGGCTGTGAATAATGGGATTGTTTCTGGCTCCCCTTTCATCCTGGAGAGCATAAGCTGCAAACTGTTCATGGGTAGATATGAGAGGACAAACTCTGAATGTCACTAATTAAATATGAATCCCAAAAACTGAGGAAAGAATAGTCAAGTTGAGATCATGGATGAGTTGGAGCTAATTTTCCCCAAGTGTTTCCATTCTGATTTAATGAAAAAAATGTGTCATAATAACCCTGTTAGACAGGCAAGGATATGTCAGGACATAAATAAGGGATGGAGTGAGCATTCATGCACACAGTCAAGGGGGGGAGGGGGGAGTGTCTGGTGACCATGTGCTGAGGCAGTCAGGGAAGATTAAAGCATCTCTACAACTGACTCCTGCAAGGCTTGATGCCATTTGCAAGGTAAATAGCTAAACCTGACGCACCTGCTTCGAAAGCAGAAGTCTATAATATTAGGCATTTTATTAATATTGTAGATATCTGTATTGATGTTTACTGGTGGTAGCGCCCAGCCCCCCCAGCTCCGTATAGTCTGTGACCGGGACATGGGACCCCGAGACTGCTGACCGGAGACCCCGAGAGCGCGCCGAGAGCGCGCCGAGAGCGCAGCAACTACTAACCCAGCATTTTCTATCATCAATAAAGTTTCCTTCTTGTTGGGAAAATACATTGGAATACTGCAATCTTCTTCTGCCACCTTCCAACTACCCAAGAAAGAATAGGAAGAAGGATGGGGACATCCTATAAAGAGTCCCACTGCGCTTCACATAAGAGCCATATGTTCTACTGGCTCTGGGCTTGTGAGTAACATTGCTCTATTGCCATCTATCATATTTTTATTTAACAGTATTATACTATGATATTCTGTTTCTTTTTCTAGAATCGTCAGATGTGTGTTCCACCTATTGTATGTATTCATTGTATTTCTATGTAAGTGGTATAAGGGGTTTCCACTTAGGTGGTTTGTGGCTGTTTTAGCTACCACACATACCTTTTCACTGTATTTCTACTATTTTACCATATTTTATTAATATTGACTCATCTGCATCAAAATCAAATTATTCTACCCAAATTATGTTTCCATGTCAGAATCTAGTCAATTTACCAAAAGAACTCACATGGTACTTTTGGTTTCAAGCTAAGTACTCGCGTCAAAACAGGAATGGATTGACGCATACACATCAAAACCAGGCCAAAATGTTTCTTTTAAGGACAGCATTATTATTAATAATAGATCACAGCTGCATCATTCTAGCCAGATAAAATATATGACGTGAACTATAACCTTTGTACCTTTTTAGAATATTCAAAACTGGCGCCCTGATCCAATGCACTGCGTATGTGTCAATAATGCTAAACTGACGCAAAAGGCTCAGAGTTATTTAAACCACTGGAAACCTAAGACCTGCACCCTTTTGTGCTTTCCTGACCCTTAAAAGGTTACTCCAACCACCATGACCACTTCTGTTTTTAGAAGAGGTCATCATGGTAGGACAAATAGACAAATCTGTAAGTTTCCATAAGATAGAATAAACAGCACAATCACAGGACAAGTCCAACGGATATCAGCAGGCTTAAGAATGACTGGATGAGATAGCATGGTAACAGTCAAGAAGTTTAATACCATCTGGAAAAAAGTCTCCTGTAGCCAGGAACTCAATGTGTTGTGCTGGTTAAAACAAAGATCTTAATTTATTCCTGCTTGGACAAATTACAACCTATTGTTACTTCCCAGTTCTTAACAAATTAACAAACAAATGGAGTGGGGGAGGGGATCAGAGTCTATTATTAGCTGATGCAGCACTTAGATATGTGGGGATATTTATGGGATAATAATAGTAACAGTGAGAATTGCCCACTATTTCAATTCTCAGATCCCAAAGAACGTTTATCGTGTTAAGTGGAATGTATTTCATATAATTAATCACAATGTATAAAAATAGATTTTATTTATGATAACAAATTAATAATAATAACATGTAACATGCATGACAATAATCAATGAATATCCAGTATAAAATGGTATGCAATACAAAGAAATGGGGATTACGTTTCAATGGCTAAACGGCATTATCTGTCAAGAATTCTGACGATTTATGACTATCTTTAACACAGACTTTTCACAGCTAAGAACAGAATTCCTCAGAGTGCAGCGTAAGGTCGTAAAGTTTAGCAGACAGTTAGAATAACCCTTTCAATGCTGGCTAGATCTCCTAGGTAATTAAGATCTATTCTTATGTAATTTTAAATAAAATAACATTTAAACCAGTTCACTAGTCATTTTCTTAAACCATCCATAAGAGAATTTACCACATTATATAAGCAGATTTTTAATTTGTCTAAAAGATATCTATCTTAATTTAGAGCAAATCAATACACCTGGATAAAAACAGCGGTATGCTAACACGTGATAATATCACATCAATATATAATTATTCTTAATTCCACCTGCAGAATGGAATGTTTATAACTATATATTCTTAGTTAACTAAGATTTCTTAATATGGAAATCTGACCGTGCTTTATCCAGTCATATATAATGCTATTAATACATTTTAATTAATTTAATTTAATTAAATGAAACCAGTATAATTACCAGTTGAGTAGATATTTCATCCGATTGGTAGTCTCTCTGCATGGAGGTGTTGGTTAGAAAGTCAGTAAATTCTAAGTGTTAGAGTTTTAGGAGTAGAATGTTAGTCTCAGATGTTGTCCGAGTTGGAATCCCCAAACTTCCAATTCCTCTCTTTTCTCTTTTGCATATCTTGCATCTGCCTCCTCTCCTGTATATCTATCTTCCCTTTGTCTTAACTTTTAAAGGGCCAGACTCTCTGTACATCATCAGTTGATAACCCAATAGAAGCACTAGAGGTGTGGTTATCTTCCAGATCGCAAATTAGTTATTTGGTCTGTAGAGGGCAGTCTTGTCCCACTAAACATACCTATCCAGGAAAGAGTTAACTTTTCCTGGTGGCTATTTTGACGTCATTTTGCGTTATCTTTATAGCGCCATAATTTAAAATTTCAAAGGGTTTCTTAAATTTTGTCCAGACTTAGCGTCTGCAATTCCTGCCATAATTTCTGATATGACAGATCATGAACTAAGTTTACCCTTTTCCATACAATGGTACCTTATATATATAGACAGTTAAATATTAAATTATTTAATCTTCTCTGTCACAATTGTCTGGGTTTAGATTTGATTATATTCCATTAGCATTTTAGACAGTCTATCCAACCCCCTTCCTTATCACTTGTTTGTATATACTATGCATTCCTCAGATCTGGGAAAGTGGTTAGCTTACAGATAGAAATCCTGTGTCTCTTTGTCTTTGTTAACTTGAAATAACAAAATGGAGTCTGGTCTGTTCAGAGTGACTCAGAATATACACTTTTAGTTTCTATCATAGCACAAAATGTCTGCCGATATAAATACTCTGACATAACCCCCCTTTAGTGCATTTCATAGCCAAAATTAATTTAGCTTATGAATAAGCACTATAGAAGTTACTAGACATATTGTGCAATCACATCATTTCTAACATAGGCCCGTGCGTGGAATGAACATTTTTGTATATATTTGTACCTGTAAGAGTTTTGAACTTTACACTTAGTACAATCAACCATAATATCATTATTATCATAGTACATTGTTTTCATTTGAAAAATGTCTTTGGGAGTTACATATGGTATGGTCAATAAAAAGCAAATCTCCATACGTTCCGGATCAATTAAGAGAGGTATAGCGCTCCCCATCTCAAAGGCCAGATTTAATTGCATAGGCTCAATTGTCTCTCCATCCACATTGGCAAGCATCGCATGAACAATATCCTTGGATACAAAATACAGAGGTATGCGTCCCCCTGCCAATTCGATCATTCCAGTTTGCACTTCGTCAAGAAAAGCAAGTGTGTGGAACAATATTGGGTCATGCAGAAATAGAAGTTCACGCTTAAATAAGTCATGACTTTGGTGCAACTCAGTGGATTTGGCAATTAATTCCGAATGCAAATTTGTTGTAACAACTGTGTCTTCCACAATAGTTAACACGTCTTGGAGAAGTGTTCTTTGCTGTTGTATCACCTGATGAATATCGTTAATGTGTTGCTTTAGCGCATAGATTTCCATATCCAGCTTTTGGACAGTAATAGAGTTGGCTGCAGACATTCCAGTTGCGACAACTGCACCGACAGTGGCACAAACTAATGCAACAATTATAGCGGTGAGGAACCTTTTGGGTCGGTTGCTCATCGGAATAGAACTGGATACAAATGGTTTCCGGGCTTGCTCCAAGATGTTTCGCACACGGTCCTGTGCTCTTTGGAGGTGCATCTGGTACCAAGTCTGTAACTCAGGAAGCTGCATCGATGAAATGTTGTATGCCTTCTCGATGGAAATCTTGGGGTCCAAGCTGATGAACACACGTCTGGTCAGGATCCTCTTCTCTGTTAAGATGAACCCTGGTGTCTCTTGAATCAGGATGCCGGAGGATGGTCCCATCTCTGCGATCGGGTCGGTCCGTAGCTCTTGGCACAGGAGCAGTACGATCCAGAAACACGCCACATCCTTCTTGGACATCTTTCGACAGTCACGGATCAGGAACTCGTTTCAGACTTATCTACTAATGATTCAAGGTTTGTTAAGCATACAAACTTATAACAGTGTGACATCACTTGGCCTAGGACAACACATTATTACGATTCATCAACATATGTATTCTGTCTAATTCTATTTTTATAACTTCATCCCTCACTACATTTATTACTGACTCTTCAGTAATTTGTCTATAGCAGTTAAACAAGCTAGTAACCTGCTTATAAAATGTAGTTATTGGATGGCAAGGAAATGGTTAATGACATGAACGTACATGAGATCATGGCACATCACAACATTTCACATCATACTATACCACGTGAATCAAGCATTCATCCAGGTTAGTCGTTCACCCTTCTGCATCCGAATCCACACCTATAATCCTTAATTGAGATTTAGGATGACAAGCACGCAACTGGTTAATGTGAACCCACTTTTCAATAAAATCACCATCCTTAGGAATTTTTATCTTATACGCTACTGGGGAAATTTTGTCAATAATGACATATGGCCCTTTCCAAGAAGGTAAAAATTTCTTTTCCTTGACTTGATTTCGCGCAAAGTTATACAGATAGACTTGATCTGTTATCTCATATTCCTTTTTCGTGGTTTTTAAATCGTAATAGGTCTTAACCCCTGTCGCTGCTTTTTCTAGATTCTTTTGGGCAAAAGCAAACGCATGCTGTAAATGCTTGCGCAAATCTTCGATATACTGATGCGTAGTGGCAGCATTGATCAAGTTATGATCCGAAGTACGATATAGTAAATGCTGTGGTAAAACCATCTTTCTTCCTGTCATCAATTCAAAAGGTGACAATTTGGTAGCAGTGCTAGGTGTAGCTCTAATCGCCATTAAAACTAGGGGCAATTTAATGTCCCAGTCTTTACCAGACTCCTTAACATATTTCTTTAGAATATTAACGATAGACTGGTTATATCGCTCTACCCCCCCGCTAGACGCAGCGCGGTATGCAATATGTAGCTTTCGTTTAACACCTAGAATGTTCCACATCTTAGCCATTACTTCGCTGGTAAAATGACTACCTCTGTCTGACTCAATTCTTTGAGGCAGACCGAACCTGGAAAAGACATGGTTAATCAACAAAGTGGCGCACACGGTACTCGTGTTCTCTTTACAAGGCAAACATTCTATCCACTTTGTGTACATACATGTAACAGTTAACATGTATTTGTTACCTCTTGAAGATCTTGTTACAGGACCTATAAAGTCAATTTGAATATCAGACCAGGGTAATGACACCCCCCTCTTCTGAAGTGGTGCACGATGGGTTGGACCATGGGGTTGATATTGCGGACAAATCAAGCATCCCTGACAGTATGTCTTAACATCCCTTAACATGTGTGGCCAATATGCATAATCACGCAATATCTCATATGTGATCTTATCACCACGATGCCCAGATGTAGGTGCATCATGTGCGTGTTGGAGCATTAACCCTCTGTATACAGTTGGGACTACCCATTGTTGTATACCATGTTTAGAAGTTCTGACCAGTAACCCATCCATGATACTAAATTGGACTTTATATCTCATCAAGATTCGTAAATCTTCATTATCTTTGCAATCCTCATCTGTGATGGGATTGGCAGTAGGGTCTTCTATATGTTTATAGAATATACCTATGATGGGATCGTTCTTTTGACTAGTAATCAGGTCCTCACTAGGAGCTTCTTGACTCCATTGCACGACATTTAAGTCGGCATTATCTCTAGCCTGTCGTCTAGTTATGGCTTCAACATGAATTGAACCCATAAGATCATCAATGTTTAGGGTTTCACCATTGATGGCAGCTTGTTTTGCCAGTGAATCGGCTAAGTCATTACCATCCTTGTCAATACCTTCTATTTTAGAATGGCCTTTGGTTTTCTTCCAATATATGGATAAACCATTTTCCTTAACCAGTTCATCGATTTTACAAAACAATTTCCCATGTTTAACAGGTTTGTTATTGCTTTTCAGCATTTGGTTACGTTTCCAGCTAGGCAGATATTCGACGAAACTGTTGCGAACATAGTTGGAATCAGTTATAATAACAAATTCTTTGATACCATATTCTATTGCCATTTGAATGGTCTTATATACTGCACAGAGTTCGGCTATCTGACTGCTTTTGGGACCAATATTGTATCCTATAGATACATTAGGATAATCACCTGTCCAGGCGATTCCGATACCTGCAACTAACTTCCGTTCAGCACCAACGACGTGGTGATATGAACAACCATCAATGTATACCCACGGTAGTGGTCGACAGTATTCCTCGTCATAAACTTTATAAGGAGATAGCAATTGCTCTTCTAGGAAGTCATCTCCGGTGTCATTATCATCCAGAGATGGAGCAGTACAGTCATGTAATTCTGCTAAACCTTGGGCAACTGGGCTTCTCTTATTATGTTTATAACGGACTTCTAACGGCCATCCCTGTAAGGATAGAGTCCATGCAGTAATCCGACTGTTAGAGAGATTACCGTCTCTAATTCTTTCACTCTGCAGATACTGTAGAGGTTGGTGAGCTGTTTCTACAATTATTTTCTCACCTTGGATATAGCTACGAAAATTTTGTAGTGCCCAGACAGTCGACAATAACGCCTTCTCACACGTGTTGAATTTAACTTCAACAGGTGACAAAGTCTTGCTAGCATATGCAATAACTTTGTTTAAACTGTCCTGCTTCTGATACAGAACAGCACTTATGCTTAAATCTGAATATCCTGTCTCCAGATAGAAGGGTTTACCCCCCTCTGGGTATGCTAAACAGGGTGCCTGAGTGAGCTTCCTCCTCAGTTCACTTACCGCTTGGTCCTGAGGCTCCCCCCAGTTCCAGGTAGTTTCCTTTTTAAGCAGGTGTAAGAGTGGTTTAGTTATTTCTGCATAGTTATCTATAAACTTACGGGAGTAGTTAGTCATACCAAGGAACGATCTTAATTCCCTGATGTTTGAAGGTGTTTTAGCCTTTAGTACGGCTTCAACCTTCTTCCTCTGGGGATTTAATCCTTCAGAAGTTACCTCATGTCCGAGGAAATTGACATGGGTGCGACACCATTGTGCCTTTTGTAAAGACAGTTTAATCCCTGCCTCTCTTAACTGAGTGAGAACATGTCTAATCTCTAAGATATGCTTATCAAAGGAAGTGCTTTTCAGCAAGACATCGTCGACATATGATAACGTTCCTCTCTCGAGTGCGTCAGGCATAGCTTTATGCATGAACACAGCAAATTCATGACCAGAGTTTATGTAACCGAAAGGCATACGGGTCCAGGTATACTGCTGCTTTCCAAATGTGAAGGCCAATTTGTATTGGTCTTCATTATGGACTGGTACAGTCCAATATCCCTGCGCACAGTCAATGGCAGTGAATATTTTGGATCCCTGCATTTGTACCAAACATTGGTCTATGTATGGTGTTGGCCAACCAGACATATAGACGCGTTTATTTAGCTGTCGTAAGTCAGCGCATAAACGCCATTGTCCATTAGGTTTCAGAATCCCCAAGATCGGATTATTATACGAACTGTGCACTGGACGTATAATGCCCCTTTCCTTTAAATTCTGAATGATGTCTTGTAGACCATCATATGACGCTAATGGGAGTCTATATTGTTTGATAAATACAGGTGGTAAATTTGGATCAGTTTGTATTCTGGCTACGTGGAGGTTAGTTAACCCACAGTCGTAGGAATCTTTGGCAAAAATATCTTGGAATTCCAAAAGGATTTCCTTTAGCTGTTGCCGCTCAGCATCGTTGGAGCAACCGTCAGCTAAAGATATTTGCTCTTCTAGCCTTTCCTGAAATCCTGGAAAGATTTCAGGCTGGCCTATCTCATAAGCTTCTTCAAGCCTAGAAGTTAGGTCAGTTCGGTGTTGACTTACCTTTTCTCTTTGGTCGTGATACTCTTGTGATTCCTGCTCATTGAGCGGATGATCGAAGGTGATAGATGCTTCTTCGATTTTACACGAGCCTTCTTCAACATTGAAGGGATACACAGATAGGATAGTGAATAATCCTTCTGGGGAGGAATGGAATATTTGATCGACAATTTCGTCCTCAGTTAAGTATTCTTCAGGGATGAGGCCTATAATTTGGTTTTGGAAACCAAATGTATAGTACTCAGCATCCAATGCTAGACCTAATAATGTTCCTTTTGGTAAAGTAACACTATTGGGTGTAACATTCTTGACCATGATATAGGTGGGATTCTTACCAATACTTACCATTGGTGTATGTGTTACCACCATCCCTAATTGTTGTATCCTGTTGGATAAACAGATTAAGGCATCAGAGTTTTCCAATCTCTGACCCTCCTTGACCTGCAGGGGTAAAAGAAAATTACTTGCCCCCTGTGGAATGGTTATGTCATCAGGAACTTGGATACTTACCGCATATGGGAGTATTTGTCCTGATTTCAGGGCGTTTTCCTCGTGTAGGTATCCACAAGGATTACCTTTTAACCTTGTCCACAAGTTGGAATTAATCAGGTCAAGGTGTATGGCAAAGCGATGTATGACATCATTGCCAACGTAAACCTGATAGCGAGGTTCGTCTATCACTAGGAATAAATGTTTAACTGTCTTATTTCCGATGGAAATAGATAGTAAACATTTTGCTATCACATTGTGACTCTCTGATTCGCCATCCAAGTTCTGGATCCACCTGTCATGTGGGGAAGCGTACCTGATCATTTTAGGATTAGCGATCTGCTTTAACAGACTTCTGCTAATATAGCTGTTCTCACTCTGTAAGTCCAGCTTTGCATTCCTACTTCTTCCTAAGTCATGTATTTGAATAGGAAAGAATAAGTTGTTATTAACCCTTTCAATTCTGGCAAGGAATTGAGCATGACCTGCCAGATCTACAGATTCAACATAGTCCCTGTGGAGAGAAATGGTTAAAACATCACCTTCCAGAGAGACATTCTGGATCCTCTCTGGAGCAATTCTTACGGAATGCTCATCTACAGGTGCGATTGCATCATTCACCTGCAGGATAGTCACGTCAGGTGACTGACTATTCCTAAAATGTACCTCAATTGAGTCAGGTCTTTCTTCTATCACATGGCAGTTACGATCAGATTGAACATGTGATTTCTCATAGGTTATGGGAACCTTAGCTTGTGACCATACAATTCCATTTACACAGTCAATAATTGTGTTAAGTCTTCTGAGTATGTCTATACCCAGAATCAGTCGGTCATAGGGGAGATCTACCACTATTACCGGGTGTCTAAAGGTTTTGTTACCTATTTTAAACTTTAACCATGTATTGCCAATAACATGAAGGGCATTTCCTCCTACACTCAACAGAGCATTGGGGAAATCTCTTAGCTTCGGCTTATCCGTTGCTAAGTCCATTACCTGCTGGAAGTAGGTATTGGATAAGATAGTGGCTTGTGAACCAGTATCTATTAACCCTTTAAAAGGCTGGGGTAGCGAATCCTGTATTTCTACAGACATGTAATACCTTCCTTCATGTTCTTCTAATTCACATAAGAATTTAGAATGTGTCAACATATTACTTGTTTTCCATACATTACCGGTCACAGCAGTAGTTTCTACCTGTACTGAGGAATGCTCAGTCTTACCCACAGGCCCATCCCTTTCAGGAATATCTTGAACTGTCAAGCGGGAACTAGTGGTCGGCATCTCATCAGTTAACCCTTTCAGGTCTGGATCCTGGAAACTTGTGGCTGCTGGGGCTACTTTAGCCTTTGGCTGAAATGAAAAAACAGAGGAACACGTTGCGCCTCCTTCACCCGGAAGTGAAGTGACGGTATAGGCAATAGGTTTTCTAACACAACTATTGTTTGTCTGACTATGAGTACCTGGAAAGGAAACAGGGTTAGGCATTACATCTACTGATAACCTAGCCTGTTTAGTCACAGTGGCTATTATTGCTGCGGCACCTGTTGTTGTTGCTGCGGTTGCACAGGTAGTTCTGCAATTGGAGCTATCCCTAAAAAAGGATTTAGAGCAAAGACTTGGTTGATCTTTGTCATTTCCTCCATTAATTTGCCCATCTGGTCTGTCAATTGACCAACCTGACGACGCAAATTATTTCCCCCATTGCCGTTTTGTCTTTGCCCATTAGAATTTGGCTGGGATGGCTGAGACTGTTGGGAGTTATTGGAAGCAGATTGGTTGTTTCTGTTTCCATATCTCCTATTTCCCTGAGGATTCCTTCTCCATTGGGAATTGCCTTGGTTTTTATTAACCCAGGGGCGTTTATTCCCATTGGTATTGGACTTTTCAGAGTTATTAGAGGAATTTGCAGAATTGCTTCCGGCATTTTCCTGTTTCTGAGGTTTTGGTGTTTTCAAAACCTCGGAATAGGTCCTCTTTTTCTGTTGGGTTTCTAAACCTAACTGAGTTTTAGTCTCTGACACCATTTTATCACCAGGTTTCTTAACCTTTGGCTGATTTTCGTCATGTGCATGGTGTATAGTGTACAATTTCATGCATTGACTGACTAGCCATTCTAATGGCAACTTACAATCGTAATCTCTTGCGAGATTCATTTGTATGTTTACCGGCATGGCATGAAAATACAGATCTTTGAAGTCTGTGCTTTCATACCTGGGTTTTCTTTGGGCCACGGAGTATGCATTTTTAAGAATTATTAAAAATTCTCTGGGGCTTTGATCTGGACGGCACTTTAAATTATAAAGCGCCTTCTTTGCAGAGGCAATGGTTTTATACTTACCATATTCCATGATTATTTCATATTTCATCTTGGACCAGGACATTAACTGTATAGCTTGAAGACTTTCTAGATAAACACGGCACATTGAATCAAAGGTCCATGTAATGAACCATTTCTTATGAATGTCATCATACATGCCCAATGAATTCATTGCTCTATCATAATTTTCCAGATGTTCAGATATGTTTCCTGAACCTCTAGAAAATTGTGGGACAGTCTCTCTAAGGAATTTGATGACCTTTGGTGTTTCATAAACAGGCGTCGTTGATTTACGATCTCTGTTTCTGTGTTTGGGTAAACGTCTATGCGATCTGTCTGCTGAAGAGGAATTAGACCCGTACAACAGTGCAGATGGCATATCAGTTACATGGCCTTCAGAGTGGATAGTGCAATCACTTTCACTCCCATCACTCCGAGCTTCTTGTTCACTGTCACAATTCTGATCTGCATCAGAATTCTGCCAGTGTACAGAACCATGTCTGTTTTCATTCCTATCACCTTGAATCTGATTCTTTCTGTCAAGCTTGGCCAGGACAGTCTTTTCAAACTGTTCTGCTCAAGATTGCCAAGAACCTACAGGTGTTTTCTCAGAATTACTCACCTCTTTTCTTAGAGACTGTTTTATGAAAACCTGGTCTGGTGTGTGAATATCAGGAAATTGAAAAGAATCACTTGGGTCTTTTCCCAGTAATCCTTCACTTCCCTTTTGATATTCATCTAGCTGCATCTGTATCTGTTTTATCTGTTGATCATAATCATCCACCATTTTGTTCATTCTTTCCAGTTTATTCAAAAGGTCAGAGTTTAGAACCTGAAGGAGATTATTTTCATCAGACAAAGTTTTGAACCTTCCTTGTTCGAGCACCAGGTCTTTCTGACACTCGTCCAATTTACGTTCTATCTCATTATGCTTTTTTAACATAATAGAATAACCCAATATGAAAAACGGGCATGAGTTGGTAACAGATCGCATTGTAGACTCTTCATCTATTCGGCTAAGATATTTAACCATAGGTGAATCAGCCGATCTATCATGAATTGAATCATCAACCTGTTTTTTTATTTGGAGTATCCACTCTGGATAATCAACTTTAATATTTAGATACTGATATATGATGCTTAAGGGAAAACCTTGCATTTCCGCTAACTTCTTCCCATTCTCTGATTGAGATGAAGCGCTAGATTCAGCCATATTTCTATACAGTGATTTAATCTCAATACAAAACTCTTTTCTATATCAAGATTAAATTGCATGAATTACACCAATATTATTATTATATATGAAATACAATTTCAACTTAAACGATCTCAGCACCGTGCCTCCAATATGTGGGGATATTTATGGGATAATAATAGTAACAGTGAGAATTGCCCACTATTTCAATTCTCAGATCCCAAAGAACGTTTATCGTGTTAAGTGGAATGTATTTCATATAATTAATCACAATGTATAAAAATAGATTTTATTTATGATAACAAATTAATAATAATAACATGTAACATGCATGACAATAATCAATGAATATCCAGTATAAAATGGTATGCAATACAAAGAAATGGGGATTACGTTTCAATGGCTAAACGGCATTATCTGTCAAGAATTCTGACGATTTATGACTATCTTTAACACAGACTTTTCACAGCTAAGAACAGAATTCCTCAGAGTGCAGCGTAAGGTCGTAAAGTTTAGCAGACAGTTAGAATAACCCTTTCAATGCTGGCTAGATCTCCTAGGTAATTAAGATCTATTCTTATGTAATTTTAAATAAAATAACATTTAAACCAGTTCACTAGTCATTTTCTTAAACCATCCATAAGAGAATTTACCACATTATATAAGCAGATTTTTAATTTGTCTAAAAGATATCTATCTTAATTTAGAGCAAATCAATACACCTGGATAAAAACAGCGGTATGCTAACACGTGATAATATCACATCAATATATAATTATTCTTAATTCCACCTGCAGAATGGAATGTTTATAACTATATATTCTTAGTTAACTAAGATTTCTTAATATGGAAATCTGACCGTGCTTTATCCAGTCATATATAATGCTATTAATACATTTTAATTAATTTAATTTAATTAAATGAAACCAGTATAATTACCAGTTGAGTAGATATTTCATCCGATTGGTAGTCTCTCTGCATGGAGGTGTTGGTTAGAAAGTCAGTAAATTCTAAGTGTTAGAGTTTTAGGAGTAGAATGTTAGTCTCAGATGTTGTCCGAGTTGGAATCCCCAAACTTCCAATTCCTCTCTTTTCTCTTTTGCATATCTTGCATCTGCCTCCTCTCCTGTATATCTATCTTCCCTTTGTCTTAACTTTTAAAGGGCCAGACTCTCTGTACGTCATCAGTTGATAACCCAATAGAAGCACTAGAGGTGTGGTTATCTTCCAGATCGCAAATTAGTTATTTGGTCTGTAGAGGGCAGTCTTGTCCCACTAAACATACCTATCCAGGAAAGAGTTAACTTTTCCTGGTGGCTATTTTGACGTCATTTTGCGTTATCTTTATAGCGCCATAATTTAAAATTTCAAAGGGTTTCTTAAATTTTGTCCAGACTTAGCGTCTGCAATTCCTGCCATAATTTCTGATATGACAGATCATGAACTAAGTTTACCCTTTTCCATACAATGGTACCTTATATATATAGACAGTTAAATATTAAATTATTTACTCTTCTCTGTCACAATTGTCTGGGTTTAGATTTGATTATATTCCATTAGCATTTTAGACAGTCTATCCAACCCCCTTCCTTATCACTTGTTTGTATATACTATGCATTCCTCAGATCTGGGAAAGTGGTTAGCTTACAGATAGAAATCCTGTGTCTCTTTGTCTTTGTTAACTTGAAATAACAAAATGGAGTCTGGTCTGTTCAGAGTGACTCAGAATATACACTTTTAGTTTCTATCATAGCACAAAATGTCTGCCGATATAAATACTCTGACAGATACCCCAATGGGAACAATCCTGAAAAGCAGTAAGCTTCTATCTATGTACAGCAATAAAAAGTGATATTTATTTATTCCAATCACAACTGTTATGGACGTAAATTAGAATTAGTAAAATGCCTATTTACTCATGCATACTCATATTCAATATTTACTCAAAATGTCTACCAGAGGCAACCCCTCCCATCGACTAACTACCTCGTGTTACAAGATGGCGCTGGAATCCAGAGTAAAATCCTGTGATGACAGTGACATCACACCTTGTAGGATGTGCATTAGATAAAACACTTAACACCTAACCAATTATTGATGTATTTTCTCTGTTATCTATAATTTTGCATATGATGTATTCTTGCTTTATAATGGGCATGCTGGCCCCCTGAATAAACATTCCTGACGTTCTTTCATCAACCAGAAACTTGTGTCCGGTGTGAATTTACTTTAGGAGTGTGCACGCATTAAATATCAACAATTTGGCTAGGGGCAGATATTCAAATCATCAAACACTTGGTTTGGTCCACAACACAACGTCAGGATGGGAGAAGGGCTAACAGTTGCAACCTCCATTTTTTTACCAGTGCGCTTCAGATTGAGTGCCATGCAAGAATTCAAAGAAGAAAAAATCTTACCTTGGCAGGAGGTCGGCAAACGTGACCAAGCTAGAGTCTAGGACTACAACCAGACCACATATAGGCAGAGACACCCAAATTCAGCGAACAAAATAATCCCTTAGGTACCTTCAATGAAAGGGCTTGAAACAAATATAAGACATAAGGTTAAGTTTAATTGATCATAACTAGCCAGGATAGATGAGGGAAAGCCATGTACGTAATTCTGTCTGTAGAGCAAGTAAGATTGGAATTTCCTCTGATAAACAAAGGAAAGGTCAGGCGAAACCCAGACAACGGAAATATTTAATTTGAGAGGTGCACTTAAAAAAGGTGAGTGAGGGGGGCGGGGCCGGACCGCCAAGCAGAGCAGACGCATGGCACAACAGCTCCTGCCATTCTCAGGCAAATTGGTCCCAAAATCGCAACTTCGGGTGCTGAGTCACGACAGACGACTGCACTATGAAGTGCTAGTACTGGGGAGCAGTCAGTGAACCGATTCTGAGCCCCCCGTTTGGGGAGAACGCGGAGCTCTAAGACCGAGGCCTAGTCAAGCCTGTCCGGGTGGTGAGTAGGGTGGACGGCCGCCGCCCTGCTATCCTGCCTGGCTGCAACATGGGGGTCCCCTAACTCAGTGGGGTGATGGCCCTGCTTCCCCCCCTCTGGGCCGGTGGGGGTCATCCCGGCCTACCCTGGGGCTCTAACCCAATCGGAGACTTCACTGCGGAAACATCATTTAAGATGGCGGCTGGGCCTGACCGGAGAGAGAGGCCCCTCCTTGGGGCTCTTGGCGCTCACAGCGGGCTACTCAGGGAGAAATCATCTGAGCAACCTACCTATCCTGAGACCCGGCCTGGAGTGCTCCAATCGACACCGAGGACCTTGAGTGGAGACCAGCTGACTGGCAAAGCGGACCGAAAGGTATTCATGCTGCAAGCTGACACGATCCTGTGAAGCCGAGCCACATGCACGACGGCAGCAGAGCACTATGAAGACCTCACACATACCCAGCTCCCAACTGCGGCCGGCTGATACCGACCGACACGCTACACCACAGCTTCAATATACACAGAAGGAGCGGAGAAACACAGAACTGTGACCTGCCAGTGATGGGAGTTGGCTGCTCTCTGCACAGGGACTGGGGCTGCCTACTTTCTGTCTCCTGAACAACGTTCAGGATCACGTCCACCTCTCATGAGGGAGAGGAGTCTCTGTACGGGGACCCAGGGTTCTTTAACCACGGTGGCATGAATTTTTTCCTTTTTCTTTTTTATGCAACACTAACCATGCCATCTTGCCTAGCAAACCTGTCTCTTTCACACAATCTATTTTAACTATGAGTTTAATTTTAGCCTGCACTTCCATCTCTCCACCCTGTTAACTTAGCTAATATGTCTAAACAGATTTACAATTAACCTACTCAGGCAAATATAACTGTACTGCACGTATACAATCTGTTAGCCCCTGATGCAGCACGGTAATAATATGCTCAGATAATGCAGTGATGTGACCTTATGTACCAAGCAAATCTCAGCTATGTTCAGCTAGCATGTTAATCCCCATAGGCTGCATGATTGACCAGTTTACTCTTTTACTAAATATCAAGACAGGCAGATCTTCTATGCAACCATGATTCAATGTTTAACCTCTAACATGTTTCCTATCTTGAATATAAAGAAAAATGTGCTATGTATTTCAATGCCATACCTATGTTCAGTGGCGTACACATGACCCATGGGGCCCCGGTGCGAAAATTGATCCGTGGGCCCCCCCCCCCCCTCGCGGCTTACTTTCGTAGCGGGTTGAACCCATAACATGGCGGTGGGCACCTGAGTGCAGGGGTTGCAGGGCTGCGACCCAGCGACCGCGGTATGCACACACACTTAAAGGACCACTACAGACACCCAGATCACATCAGCTCAATGAAGTGGTCTGGGTGCCAGGTCCCTCTAGTTTTAACCCTGCAGCTGAAAACATAGCCGTTTCATAGAAACGGCTATGTTTCACTGAGGGTTAATCCAGCCTCTGGTGGCTGTCTCATTGATAGCTGCTAGAGGAGCTTCCGCGATTCTCACTGTGAAAATCACAGTGAGAAGACACTGAACGTCCATAGGAAAGCATTGAGTAATGCTTTCCTATGAAGCTGACTAAATCTTGTAGCCAGCCTTCATCTTCTCTCTTACTAGCGTGTGCATTGGAGCTGAGGCGGAGGAGGGATCCCCAGCGTAAGGAGTCGACACTGGAGAAAGGTAAATGCTGAATACACACACACACACACTCTCACGAACAGACGCATACACACTAGCTAGCAGACACACACATTTACTGACAGAGACACACTCAGCGACAGACATACATACACACTCACTTACAAAACATACACTTTCACTGACAAACACACACTCACTAACAGACATCAAACACACTCAGTAACACACACACACACACAGTAACACACTCACTAGCAGACACACACCCAATAACAGACACACTCACTGACACACACACGAACACAAACAAACACACACACTAACACAAACACACACAAACACACACACACACACACTAACACACACACACACTAGCACACACACTAACACACACACACTAACACACACACACACTAACACACACACACACACTAACACACACTAACACTAACACACACACACACACTAACACATTTTTTTTTATTTAATCCCCCCAGCCTCCTTACCTTTTGGAGTGCTGGGGGGATTCCCTGGGGTCCAGTGGTTCTGCTGGCCCTGCTGACCCCGGGTGGCCGGTCGGGCAGGCAGGCGGGCGCGCGAGGGAGCACTCAGTGCTTCCTCTTCAGCTCCCTTGCGCGCCGCATAGGGATGCCGGCGTCGGAAGATGACGTCATCTTCCGGCTCCGGTATCATTGCGGTGCGCGAGGGAGCTGAAGAGGAGGCACTGAGTGCTCCCTCGCGCGCCCGCCTGCCTGCCCGACCGGCCACCCGGGGTCAGCAGGGCCAGCCTCAGGGGGGCCCTGGGGTGGCCGGCTCCTGGGCCCCCCAGGGGAAGAGGCTGGCCCTGTGGCTACATAGCGGGTCGCAGCCGCGACCCCTGCGACCCTGGTATGTACGCCACTGCCTATGTTAATGTATGTTTCCGTACTTGCTTGCACCAGCTATCGTGGCAGTGCAAACATGATTGTTCACGCTAAGCACAAATAAAATAAAGAATTAAAAAAAAAAAAAAAAAAAAGGTGAGTTATTGTTTAAAAACATTTCTGACTCATGAGTATTAAAGTGACACTATTGTCACCAAAACAACTTTAGCGTAATGAAGCCATTTTGGTGTATAGTTTATGCCCCTTCCCAATTCACTGCAATTTAAGAGTTAAAGGAACAATAGAGGGTTATTGTATCGGAATGGATGCTCCAGCTAGACTTTTATTCCCTTTTGTTCGGCTGTCCGTACGGCCCCCGTTCGTTTACCGAATCAACTCTGTGTGGTCCCCTTGTTCACACCTTTTAATTACCGACCGCCCCTGGCTGTTAACCACAAATTGGTTATTAGTTCAAGTGTTCCTGTCTGGCAGCCATTCATATAACCGAACGCACGTGTTCAATAATTTGCAGCCATTTTGTCTCCCGAAAGAGGGTAGCGGTACATGGTCGTCGACAGCGTGGAACTAATTTTGGATACACAACCCCACGAACACCTGGTAAACTGGTTCTGCTGCCCATCCAACTTCCCGAACAGTTAGGAGAACAGCGTTCGGGAGGAATAAACTACCAAACAGGGGGAGCATTTGCATCCTAATAGCCAGGGGATACATTCATCAGTGTTCATGCAGGGATCCCAGAAAGATGACCAGTCGTTGCCTTGATTTCTCTGGAACGGTTTTGGAGCATCACCGTGTGGCTAACCAGTCAAAACGTCATTCGAATGGCGTTCCCGAACCACCAAAGGGATCTGAGTGATATTATGTCAAAGTGTGCGCTCAGATCCAAGCTATGCGGTGATTTGACTTCTGTGGGGTTCTGAAGTATTAAAATGTATTTTAAAATATTGTAAATGTTTCTGTACCTGAGAGATAATTGAGTTATAGTTTTTTCTCACGCAATTATCTCTCAGGCACAGAGGATCTTGGGAGGTAAAGCCCTGTATTTTTGTATAAGAGACCCCAGGTAGGGTAAAAAGCCGTGTGGGGCTAAAATAAAATCAGTTGACTCCCAGAACTATGTGTCATATAGTTGCTGGGGGCAAAGTGTCGTGGATTATTATACTGCGGAGATACCTATGCTGGGTATTGGAGCTCTGCTACAGTCAGGAATACATGACCGATGTATAGTCGCCATATGGGCATTCGGAACATTGGACAAACCCCAAACGTACCTTCCCCAATAAAAAACATGGACACTAGGGTATATGGGTCAAATTGTTCACAGCTTTTATTAAATAGTAATAAATTAACATAGAAAAATTAGGTCATTGCCCTATACCCTGCCTTCACATCCGTATTCTTCTGTTAGATATAAAAGGCAATGGCCCCACTATAAATAACATATATATATATATATACACAGTTGCAAGAAAAAGTATGTGAACCCTTTGGAATGATATGGATTTCTGCACAAATTGGTCATAAAATGTGATCTGATCATCATCTAAGTCACAACAATAGACAATCACAGTCTGCTTAAACTAATAACACACAAAGAATGAAATGTTGGCATGTTTTTATTGAACACACCATGTAAATATTCACAGTGCAGGTGGAAAAAGTATGTGAACCCTTGGATTTAATAACTGGTTGAACCTCCTTTGGCAGCAATAATTTGACCAAACGTTTCCTGTAGTTGCAGATCAGACGTGCACAATGGTCAGGAGTAATTCTTGACCATTCCTCTTTACAGAACTGTTTCAGTTCAGCAATATTCTTGGGATGTCTGGTGTGAATCGCTTTCTTGAGGTCATGGCACAGCATCTCAATCGGGTTGAGGTCAGGACTCTGACTGGGCCACTTCAGAAGGCATATTTTCTTCTGTTTAAGCCATTCAACAGGGTCATTGTCCTGTTGCAACATCCATCTTCTGTTGAGCTTCAGCTGGTAGACAGATGGCCTTAAGTTCTCCTGCAAAATGTCTTGAATCCATTCTTGTTTAGTGTTTTACATATTGTAGATTCGCTAACAGGGATGTTAGCATTTGCCACTGACTTTTTAAGTCTTTAGCTGACACTCTAGGATTCTTCTTCACCTCAGTGAGCAGTCTGCGCTGTGCTCTTGCAGTCATCTTTACAGGATGGCCAATCCTAGGGAGAGTAGCAGCAGTGCTGAACTTTCTCCATTTATAGACAGTTTGTCTTACCGTGGACTGATGAACAGCAAGGCTTTCGGAGATACTTTTATAACCCTTTCCAGCTTTATGCAAGTTAACAATCCTTAATCGTAGGTCTTCTGAGAGCTCTTTTGTGCGAGGCATCATTCACATCAGGCAATGCTTCTTGTGAAAAGCAAACCCAGAACTGGTATGTGTTTTTTATAGGGCAGGGCAGCTGTAACCAACACCTCTAATCTCATCTCATTGATTGGACTCCAGTTGGCTGACATCTCACTCCAATTAGCTCTTGGAGATATCATTAGTCTAGGGGTTCACATACTTTTTCCACCTGCACTGTGAATGTTTACATGGTGTGTTCAATAAAAACATGGCGACATGGTGACTTTTCATTCTTTGTGTGTTATTAGTTTAAGCAGACTGTGATTGTCTATTGTTGTGACTTAGATGATGATCAGATAACATTTTATGACCAATTTGTGCAGAAATCCATATCATTCCAAAGGGTTCACATGCTTTTTCTTGCAACTGTATATTTATTTATATATATATATATATATATATATATATATATATATATATATATATATATATATATATATATATATATATAAAAATATAAAATACACAAGATCCAGCGCACTTACCAATCCACTAAACAGCAACTTCAATGTTGAAAGATTTTATTTATTTTTTAAAAAACACCTAGTCTAGGCAAAAATAATGGGTGTTTAGTTACATTATATGTTCATACATTGCATAAGCCTGCAACAACGTCAATGTACCCCATCTTTGGCAGGTCCTACACTAACAGCTTAATGTCTGCTCTTATGAGATTAACCTACTTACTTGGGGAAAAAAATTCCATCTGGGGCTCTCTGCAGTACAAGGCTAAATAGGGCCCTGGGATGAGGCACCTGTGACAGGGAGGGATGCAAAACCAAGGAGTTGGCTAGACTCCCATATATATATATATATATATATATATATATATATATATATATATATATATATATATATATATATATATATATATATATATATATATATATAACAAATAAAATCTTTCAACATTGAAGTTGCTGTTTAGTGGATTGGTGAGTGCGCTGGATCTTGTGTATTGTATTATTTGGCCCCCAGCAGCACCCCCATTTATGTAAATTTCCAAGACACCGTAAAACCTGTACATCGGGGGTACTATTTTACTCTGGAGACTTCGCTGAACACAAATATTAGTGTTTCAAAATGATAAATTGTATTACAATGATGATATTTTCAGTAAAAGGGAAGTTTTTTGCAATTTTCACACACAAGCGGCACTTTTACTGACGATATTATTGCTGTAATATGTTTTACTGTTTTGAAACACTTATTTTTGTGTTCAGTGAAGTCTCCCAAGTATAACAGTACCCCCTATGTACAGGTTTTATGGTGTTTTGGAAAGTTAGATAATCAAATATAAGGCTTGCATTTCATTTTTTTTACATTGAAATTTGCCAGTTTGGTAATGTTGCCTTTGAGACTGTATGGTAGCCCAGGAATGAGAATTACCCCCATGATGGCATACCATTTGCAAAAGTAGACAACCCAAGTTATTGCAAATGGGGTATGTCCAGTCATTTCCAGTAGCCACTTAGTCACAAACATTGGCCAAATATTTGTTTTTTGCGTTTTTTTCATGAACGCTAACTTTGGCCAGTGTTTGTGACTAAGTGGCTACTAAAATAGACGAGATATACCCCACTTGCAATACCTTGGGTTGTCTACTTTTGCAAATGGTATGCCATCATGGGGATAATTCTCATTCCTCAAATGCACATGGTCTCAAATGCAACATTACTATCTGGCAAATTTTAATGTGAACAAAATTAAAAATTGAATGTGCCATATTTGACCCTGTAACATTCAAAAACACTGTAGAATCTGTTACTGGGGGCTACTGTTGTACTCGTGAGACTTTGCTGAATACAAATATGTGCATTTTATTGCAGTAAAAGCTAACAGTATCATGACATTTACAGCTAAATTGTCAGGCGTAATTACACATTTTTAGAAAATAATCTTAATTTCTCACAGTTTTTTTTAATTTTATTCATGATAAATTAATTTCCATATATGAATAGTTAATGATAAATTAAAGCCCTGTTTCTCTTGAACAAAATGATATATAATAAATTTGGGTGCACTTAATATGAAAGAGGTGAATTGCTATGGAACAGACAAATAGCGCAAATACCAGTTTTTATTTACATTTTGTTTTGATCAGAACGTGTACTATTGACTCCCTCCTGAAGGGGTTAATTGTGTGTGAGCCAATACTATACATTTCATTCCTGTTAGTACACTTTCTCTTTTTTTGTGTGTAGTTAGCTCTAGTCATCTTTTGACGATGTTGAAGTTAGCTTCCTATTTGCAAGCTGAAGTTAACTTCTTATTCGGACAACATCTTAGCATTTAGTTGATGGTGCCAGTTTTTGTCATTGAGCTGTCTGTAGGGGGCTGTGTGCAGTGAGCTTGTTGTGTGTCAGTGAGCTTCCTATAGTGAGATGTGTGTGCAGAGCTTGTCTTGTGTGTGTGTGAGATTGTGTCAGTGAGCATGCATTTGTGTGTCTGTGACATTATATATAATGTGACATCTATCTATCTATGTAAACGTTCTTCCAGTGAAGTATTAGGATAGGTGGACACATCTGTGATTTTAGATTACAAAACAGCCAATTGACCGAATGGGGGGGTGGATAGAGGGCTGGGGAGGAGAAACTTCGCTCAGAAGTACAAACACTAAGGGAGGTTGAGGGACAAAGGGCTCACCATCCCTGAATGTAACGCAGTCCGTGAAATTATGATAGCGCTACAGCCCCCTCACGTGAGCATGTAGAAGGATCGCAGACAACAGACAAAACACGCTCAGAGCTTCTTTTTAAAGGAAAACGGACATACACAGAGTGCTAACACCAACAAGGCAGAAACCTGAGGAGACACGCAAACCTTTACCAAAATACAGTGGGCTGGCATTGATATACAGAGAGAATTGTACTACCAGGAATGACATGCATAGTATTGGCTCACACACAATCAACACACATCGCGCTGGAAAATCTGCTACTGATTGGCACAGGTTGGCCGCTGACACAGTAACGGGAAAGCAGATGAACACACAGGACTCGTTCAACACACAAGGACACAAGTCGTGAGAATGGCTGCACCCTAATGATTCTGTGACTAGCCACGTGTTCTTCTGATCCTGAACCCCACAAACATGGAGCTATTTGAGGACCCTTATTGCCAGAGCAGACCAGCTCGCAGGACGCAGTGGCTAGTGAGTGCCCTGGCTTTTCACTATGGGCTAGACAAAGGTGTGGAGAATGAGATCATTGTGTTGGCCACGGGGCTGGACCAATACCTGCAGGAGATCTTTCACCACCTTGACTGGCAGGGCATAGGTACCATCTCTAAAAGTGAATTTCGCACCCTGTGCGAGGTACTGGGGCTAGAGCCAGGACAGGAGGAATGTGCAGGGCTTTTGGATGATCTTCCCGATGAAATCAATTTCCGAACATTCCATGGTAAACTTTGCGAATACTTCAGCACCAAGTCTGGGTGCCAAACCAGGACTGGACGTCTGCCTGTGGGCAAAGAGAATGAGCACATTGAAACCCAGATCCGCCTTCGTAGACCCCTGAGAAGGCGACCGTCCCCAGGAAGTAGAGGGTCGCAGCAAGAGGCCGCCGCCCTGCAGAGGCTAGAAGATGAGAACAGCAGCCTTAGGGAGCTTGTAGAGGACATGAGGGTTGCCCTGCAGAGCAGTGATGCCAGATCCCTGGCGCTGCAGGTGAGATGAGGTTGAGCAATGCATGATCCCTTTAACCAAAAACAAAACAAAAAAACCTGAAGATTGTCTCAGTTAAAAGGATAGACAGAAAACTGAGGTCTCTCTACCCTTTTAGTGCATCCAGAATTCGTAAAGTCAATAATTTAATATCAGTCCCATGTCCTGGATAGATAGATATAGTGTTTTATTCATTTGCATATTCACTAATTCATATATTTCCTATATTATATTTCTAAACAGATTTAGAGTATTGAACTATTCAGGTCAAGACTTGTATCTATTGTTTATATCTATTAAAACCCACCCACCATCCAGTAGCCTTGAAATCAGCAACTTTTGTTTCCATCTTGTTTTAAGTATTAACACAAAAAACAGAAAAAACTTCTTTAGAATTCCAACATCACAGCATGGCAACAGTTGCATATTATTTGATACAGAATCCCACTCTAAGCGTTTTATACTGTTCAAGAATTATTGCAGAACAGCCTAACTTTCTTGTGTTATACCTTCAAGATTCTAAGCGATTTGGTAGTCTTGTAGTGATTCTTGATGATGTAATACATTAAATAGTACACAACTCATAGAATTGGACACTGCCCTAGATGACTGGTTTACATTGCAATTCCAAGTAAAGGTCTTGTTTTTAATGTTCATTTTAACAAGATGTCAATACAAGTTGTTATTTTAAAGGACACTGCAGGGTAAACCTTCTCTTCAGTTTGTTGTATTTAGAGGTCTAATGTCAGCCGATCAAGTAGCCCATTTTTCTTGGCAGCAGTGAATCTAAATATATAACAAGACTACTAGCCATCGGTGTAAGAAGGGACACTGACCATTTTTATTTCTTAGAAAACAGACATTTTAAGGGAGAAATGAATTAAAGTCAAGTCTGCTCTGTTAAATAAGCAGAAGTGTTCTTAATATTTACCAGTAGCACTCAACCACACGACTTGTGCAACAAGAGCCAAAGTGAAGTTTTACGATTCTGGGACTTCAGACTCCAGCTTCTGAGGGGCCCTTTGAGTTCCACATCTATGACCAGCATGTTGCAAAGCAATGTGTGTTACATATGTCTGAGACTAGAGGCTAAAAACCCTTTAAAAACATATTGCTAGTTATGTGTGGAGAAAACGTTTTAGTTACATTTTCCGTGCTCTGACACAAAAACTGATGCTGACTGAATTATTTAAATTGTCGGCACATAACAATTCAATTTAACCCCTTTAATGCACCTATAGGTAGGGTGAGCAGACCCACCATGTTTTCAGGGACATATCATTTTGTCACTTGTATAATGCATATTCTGCAGGATTCTTTATTGCCTAATTACTTACTCTTATACACCTTCTTTTCAATTGTACATACTACAGGGCACCCCTTTTCATGTGCTGCCCATCAATCTGTATATGTGATATGTGTCCCCGAAAACATGGTGGATCTGGTAACCCTATCTATACTTACTATATTATTTTTTTTTGTTTTTTAATGAACATATATATATATATTATTTTTTTTAACAGCTACGTATACGTAACACAACATTAATTATGAAAAAAAGATTAAAACATTTTCAAAAAAAGGATTTTGCTCATAATTTCTGTGCAACCAAAGCAACTACAGAACAATAATATGTTGTATTCCTAACTCTTTAGTGTTAAAATCACTATCTAGCCTCCCTGACCTCTGCCCCTCTAAATGTAGTCAAATCTTACCTTATTTCCAGAGTTACGCAGCTCTGCCTGCGCTAGTTCTGCCCCGATCTGCCTCCCTGGCTGACATCATCAGAACTGATGATTTCAGCCAATCGCAATGCTTTCCCACAGCCCTGTTCAATCAGCATCTCCTCATATAGATGCATTGAATCAATGCATCTCTTTGGGAAAAGTTCAGCGTCTCCATGCAAAGCGTGGAGATGCTGAATGTTAGTGGTGCACATTGTGCAGCGGTGACCCAGGAAGCACATCTAGTGGCCGACTGAAATATGTTCCTAGGCTGAAATGTAAACACAGTCTTTTCTCTGAAAAGGCAGTGATAACAGCAAAAAGCCTGCAGGGATATGGTATAGACACCAGAACAACTACATTAAGCTGTAGTTGTTCTGGTGACTATAGTGTCCCTTTAAAATGGGTTCAATTATCCTGATTGTCAAAATGCCTCATATGTCTAGGATTTCAGGCCATTTTTGAAAGCCAAAAGACAGATATGTCAAGGAGCAGTGGAGCGGCTGGAAAAGTTTTGGTGGCAGGGATCTAGGCGCCACCTTTTGAAGTTAACCATGCCCTTCTCTGTAAACCCCACCGTCACCTTATCGTTGTTGTGCCACTTAACCACAAGTATATATATATATATATATACACCCACATTCAATCTATATTATAGACTACACAGTGTAAACTATATCCAGTAATATATACTATAACGCTATAGTGGTATTAATACAAATGTGTTTCTGGAGTAACAATTTAAACTTACATTTTCTCCCTCGATGTGCCGGTCGGGCATGGCTGGCCCCACCTCCATGCCTGAGATCATCAGTCTTCATGCCAATCCAAGGCTTTCTTATAGCAAAGCATTGGGAGACTATTGTGCTTGCGCAGCAAAACCACATGCTGCGCCAATCACCATATCCTCCATGTATTGAATCAATGCATCTCTACGGGAAGCGTCCATACATATGACAATTTATTGTCCTAACACACACATAATTTCAGATTGGAACACCTACAAAGAGCCCTGGACATTGACAGCGTTATTCTCTAAAGGTTGCATGTTTGTGGATTACATTTAAATGGGAAAAGTAAAAAAAACAAAAAAACAAATCTATAAAAACTCCAGCCAAACACAAATGTTTGCCGCAGTTTTTCCATTCAGATATAATTTTTGAAAATTCAGAGTCTATACTAATAAAATAAATTAAAATAAACAATACGACTTGAGTGACTAACCATTAGTGTCTCACCCACTTACAGTGTGTAATGTATGTGTGTGAATGTGTGAAGGCTTATTGTGTTGTAGGACAACTGTATGTAATATGCCTGCGGTGTGTTGTCTGCATCTTGTAAGTGCAGATCACAATAATTGCCCCTCGAATTCCCAGTACTCACTAAGTAGGGAAGATTAGTGTGGTCAGCTCCGGCATTGAATGATAGCATTTTCCCTTCACTAAATCCCACATTTAATGGAAGGGTGTGGCTTGTCTTTCCCATTTTCCTTTACTCCCTCCTATTTTTCTTTTTTCTTTCCCTCTCTTTAGGCAATGTAAAAATTTCTTGTCTCCTCTTTCTCTATTGGCTTATCCCTGAAATGCTTTGTTTCCTGCATAATGTGTACTCGTCTGAGTATTTTCAAATTTACTTTAGTTGTTTGCATTAAATACCATTTTCATGCCTCGATGATTCTTACCAATTGTATGTTTTAAAATATTTTTTTATAATAATAATTTGCATTGTTTATAGCACTTTTCTCCCTGTGAGATTCAAATCACTTAAAATATATATAAAAAAGACATAAAGTTAAGAATTTCTAAAATATTCAGAAGAGCTGACTAAATGTCCGATAAAAGAGATGGGTTTTTAGCTATTTATAAAAAGTCTGTAAAGATGGTGCCTCTCTGATTGAGCAAGGTAATGAGTTCCAGAATGTGGGGGCAGTGTGACTGAATGCTTGGGGGCCTGAGTTTGTCTTTATCCTAGGCACCGATAGGAGGGATTTGTTGGCTGACCGAAGTGAGTGAGATGGAATATACGGTGTCAGAAGTTCTTTCAAGTATTGTGTGCCTTGTTTGTTTAAGGCTTTGCAGGTCAGCAAGTCAATTTTAAAATATGTTCTCCATTTAATTGGAAGCCAGTGCAGGGAGTGGAGAACAAGTGTTATGTGACGTGATCGAGTTTGATTGGTCAGTTGTCTTGGTTGCAGCATTTTGTACTGTCTGTAGGTGATGTAAATATTTTTCTTGGAGGTCCAAGTAGAGTATTTTGCAGTAATCTAAATGAGAGGACACAAATGCATGGATTAATGTTGGCATATCATCCTGTATGATTAAGTGTTGTATCCAGGCTATGTTTCTTAGATGAAAGAAGGCAGATTTTATTACAGAGGAAATCTGCTTTTTAAATGATAGTCCAGAGCTAATCAGCACTCCGAGATTTCTTACCTCTGTTGAACTACTGAGTTCAGAGCCAGGCCAGTTGGGCAATCATGAGGTATTTTTGTTGCCCAGGGTCCTCTCATCAAGAGTAAGTATGTTTTGTCCGGGTTCACTTTTAGCCAACTTGCATTCATCCACTTTCTGCTAAGCAACTGTTCATGAGGCATGTCGGGTCTTTAGTATCTGGAGATGGAGAAGTAGAGTTGTGTGTCATCAGCTTAGCAATGATATTTTAAGCCATGTCTGCAGATCATGTTCCCTAGTAGTAGCGAGTAAATTGCGAACAGCATGGAAGACCAGATGTATCCTTGTGGAACTTCGCTGGCCAATTCTTTTAGTGCTGATGAGTTTGATCCCAATGTTACTCTCTGTGATCTAAGAGTGAGGAAATATTTAAACTGGTTAAAAACTGTGCCTCCTACACCACAGATGTGAGGCAAACACTACAAAATAATAATAATAAAATCAAATGGTCAATTGTGTCAAATGCGTTGAGAGATCCAGGAGGATTAGGATGGAGTAATCATTTTCGTGTCTCACAATCAGGAGATCATTTATCACTTGGACTAGCACTGTTTCTGTGCAGTGGCGGCATTTAAATCCTGGTTGGAAAGGATCAAAAATTTTATAGTTTGATAGATGGACTTCCAGTTGAGCTGCCACTACTTTTTCAATGATTTTCCCCAAGGTTGGATACCGGTAAGTAATTTGTCATGCAGTCTGGGTCTAGTAATGCTTTCTGTAGGAGGGGTATTACCACTTCTTCTTTTAGAGGATCTATGACGTTTCCATATTTTAGTGAACACTGCAATATATTTGTGAGGGTTGGGGTGAGTGTTTCAATGCATACAGATATAAGATGAGCTGGAGTAGGGTCTAAGTCACAAGTAGTAGAGTGCACCTTTTGCAAGGTTCCTCTCTATCCACATTTGTAAATGTAAACCATAAACTGGGACAATCTGGCATTTCACTGCAGTGGTTCTGGTGTGTAACTGGTTGGCTTGCTGTAATAGAGGCTCAAATGGAGGAAATCTTGTCTGTGCAGAAGATTGCACATTCTTCACACTCATCCTGAAAAAAGTGGGTGAGGATATGCATGCATGCATGCTGGTTTGCAGAGCCTTCCTATTGTCCGAATCAGTTGCCTGGGTCTATTGTGGGAGAGTGTAATTTTGCGTGACAATTTTGCCTCTCCCGTCCCCCCCACGTGCACCCTTGTCGATTTTTATGGCTGGTAGGGAAATCAGAGATCTCCCTCACTGGCCAGGCTGTGCCAGTGCTAAGCGGGAAGATGCAGAAGTTGTTACTGTTACAGAGCATTGCTGTACATTACCGCATTACAGTTGCAACACTCTGATACACCTCCCTGTGACGACCTGTAAAAGGGTTGGATCAGAAGGAGCTGTCTGCTCCCAATATGGATACAGAGAAGAATATTCTTCCTCTTAAGCGCCAAAGATAAGGATTCCCCTTCTCTAGCCCCATGCCCCCTATACCAACTACAGCTCCTATGCACCCTACACCCATTACAGCCCCTATCCCCCAGCATCCACTAAAACCCCTTTTACCCCCTGCAGCTGCTACAGCCCCTACACCCATTACAGCGCATATGCTCCAAGGACCCATTACACGCATATGTTCCCTGCACCCACTACACACTCTATTTCTTCCCTGCACCCACTACAGTCCCTATCCTAATGTACCTACTACATTCACTTTCATCTATTACAAACCCTATTACCCCCAATCCCCACTGCACCCACTACCGCCTTTATAACCCTGGCTCAAATCCCCATTGAACCCACTACAACCCCTATTACCCCATCACACACTACTTCGCCTATGCACCCACTAGAGCCCCCAATACTCCATGCACTGACTACAGCCTCTGTTACCCCCTGCTCCCACTACAGTCTCTAATCCTCCCCTGCACTCACTACAGCCGCTATACCCAGCTATACCCACAGCATACACTAAAGCCCCTATTACCCCCTGCACACATTACAGCCTCTATCCCCCAGCATACACTACAGACCCTATGCCATCTGCACCCACTACAACTACAATGTCCTCTGCAGCCTCTATTACCACCTGCATGCACTACAACCCCATGGCCCTTGCACCCATTATAGCCCTTATCCACTGCATCCACTTAACCCCCTTTTGCCTTCTGCCCCTACTACGCTGTATCCACTATAGTCCCTATTATCCCTGCACTGACTACCGCCTGCACCCTACAGCCTCTGCTGCCACCTGCATTTACAACAGCCCCTTTCCCCCTGCACTAACTACAGCTCCTTCCTCACTGCATCCACTAAAACACCTATCCCTCTGCACCCACTACAGCCTCTATTATCATCTGCTCCACCTCTGCCTCTATCCCCCAGTACCCACTACTTCCACTATCCCCCCTTCACCAACTACATCCCCTATTACACCCTACACCTTCTACAGCTCAATGCCACCTTTTACCACTACAGCCCCTATGCCCCCTGCAACCAACTAAAGCTCCTAGGCCCCTGCACCCCGCTAAAGTGCTTAATGCTCCCATCATCCACTTCAGCCATTATCCCTCCCCTACTACAGCTGATATCATCCTTACTACCACTACTAATATGATTTAGTGGTAGACATTATTAGTGACCCCCAGTTTTGACTTTGGTATCTTATGTTCCCCCCATTCCGCCGTGTATTGTATCTACAGTCGCCAGTCGGCTGGCGGGGTTAGTAGAAATTATGTTACCCACAGGTAATAATAAAGTTGCTAGGATTGTAGGGTTTCTAAAAAATAAATAACAATGTATAACACACACACACACACACAATTCCCACAAACCCAACTCCACTGACAATGCACATATATACACACACAAACTCACAAGAAGCCTCTCACGTGAAATACCACAAGCAGCACCACACACACACGCACACACCACTAAACAGACAATGTGACATACCCCCACACACATAATTCCACAAGCAGCTCCCATACTCAGCCCATATTCATAGATATCATACACACTACCACAAACTACTCATGAACATATACAATATAAAAACTTAACCCTACAAAGCAACTGCAGCAGCCCTAAATAACACCAGCAGAATACAGTAACATACACAACTCCATTAGAAAAAAAAGGACCGGCACGCCAAGGGACTTCAAAAATATGTTGTTTTTGCACAGTACTAGTAAAAGGTTGCATTCCCTGCACAAGGGATTCAATGCAAGATTGACACATTTTGATTGGCTAATCTCTTCTTTTGTAGGTTGGACTTCGTAAATGCCATGCTTCTCACACGAAGGATGGAGGATGTATAATGTTTAATACACACGTGGTATCTCAAAGATATATGATAATGACTCAGAGTGTCCTAAGGGAGGTGGATCTAATCCAGAGTTCCAGAGATGACCAGCTTGAGGAAATGATGAGAATGAATAATGATTTGGAAGATGAACTGAGCAGATCTCAGAAAGCATTGCTCTATCTGGAGAACTGCAATGAGCAGCTGAGAAGGGAGCAGACAGAAATGAGGAGGAAGGCTGAAGAGGCCAGACAAGCAGTACTCAAATGTTTTGGAAAGGTTAAAGACCTGGAGGAAAAATCAAACAAAGCAGTTCTTCTTCAATTGCATATTAAGGAGCTAGATATGGAGCTGCAGCATTACAGGTAATGGGAAACAATATTTGTCAGTCTAGTTCTCTACTTTAAATTGTATAGCTTAGAAACAGGACAGATACACAGCTATAATATATGACAATTTAATGTATTGATTAAGACCAGGTTTAAAGGGTCAGTCTAAGTGTCAAGCATGTATTACTAAAGTGCAATTTAATAAACTGAGGTGACCTATTAGTACTCCCAACCCCGACCCATACGACACTAGGTATCATTTGTTTAATAGCCCCGGTCTATCGCTCATGGGTGGGGAAAGTGGAGGACAGTAAATCATTATTAAGTTTTAAGCAACCATCCAAAGGTCTGTCGCTTGTTTTTCATTTCTCTGTGTATCCACTGACTGTTCACAGTATCGTGATGACTGGAGGCATAAGAGAGTTAAGCTCTTAATATGAAAGCTTAACTTTATTAATTATATATTGGGTGAACTGCCTGACAATCAGGGGACACAGTGACCTGTCAGATCCTCGGTCCATGAAGCAGACAACAGGAGGGGTCCTCTGTCATACTAATCCTCTATCACTCTGTCTCACTCACTCCCCTTTACCCTGCCCCACTTATCCTGTCATATTAACCCCTAAATCCTGTCCTCCACCAATGCAACACTCACCCTGTCACATCCTGTCACACTCTGCCACACTCACTACCCTTAATCCTGTCACTCACTCCTCCCCTCGCCTTGTTACACTACCTTCTCCAACCATGTCACACTCACCCTGTCACATCAGCCATCCTTAATCCTGTTACACTCACTTCTCCTTGTTCTGTCACACTCCCTCCTCTAACAATGCCACATTCACCCCATCCCTGTGATGCTAACCCCCCCAACCATGCCACATTCACCATGTCACATTAACCCTCTAGTCCTGTCATACTTACCTCCATTCGCCCTGTCACACTTTCTCTTCCAACCATGTCACACTCACCCCCAACCTTCCTCATTCTATCACACTCAGACCCTGTTTCATTCACCCCGTTGCACTGTCACACTCAACCTGCCACAGTTACCCCAGTACTCACCCTGTCAACTAAAGACATTCATCATACACACAAAGTCATGAAACATAGCTTTGCCACAAGCAGTCCCCCACTCACATTGTGATTGCATGTCTGTATTTGTCAATGTGTGTGTCTCTGTGCATCAGTCTATTTGTGTGAATGCATGTGCATGTACCAGAGAGTACATATGTGCATGCATTAGTGTCTTTGTGTTTATGGCATGGTATGGACAATGCAAAGGTAATGTGGAAATATATATAAGATACATACATATACAATACAAGGGGTGATCTAGAAAATGTATAATGGATCAATCATCCAAGAGAGATAACCAGAGGCCCTGAATTCTTAGGTGTTCAAGCGCTTGGGAGAACCGATAATAAAACCACAGCCTTACTCAATTTGTAGTCCAAAATCGTCTCTTCTCAATCTTTAATGGGAGAGTGTGATGGACCACCTGGCACCCCAACTGGGTAGCTCCACCAATCGATGCTTCCTAGCTGAGGACCATAAGCACCGCACTGGACACCATAAGCACTGTAGACCCCACGAACCGCCGCAGCTTGGTTGGGGTCTCGCCTTCCCTTCCCGTCCTGGACCTAACTCTTTGATCCAGAGGGAAGGTCTCTCCTTCAGAGAGTATAGCTGTGAAGCTCTTACAAGAGCTAGTGATATAACTGTGAAGCAAGTTCCCTACAAGCATGAGACAAGGCTACGTGTTGATGGTTAAGCAGGAACTGAATTTTAATGGTGCCACACTGGCCTTTTATGACAATCCCCAAGCAAGGTGTATGCCCACATGGACCTTGTTGGGGACAGGGACACAAACTTACAAACCAATCACAATAGAGTTACAGTCTAAGGCACTCCCACACATAATACAATAAGCCTTCCCCTTTACTTAGGAGATAATTGAGTCAAGCACTATACTAAACTCAATTATCTCCAAACACAAAAAACAAATTTTTACAAAACCCCCAAAACACCTTAAAATACATAAAATCCCCACAAATGTTACATTCCCTGATAGCCCTAATCTGGGTGAGCAACATATCCAAAAATCACCCGGATCAGTTCAGGGGTTCAGAAATGTTATGGAAGTCATGTATTTGACCGACCGCAGGCATGGTCCCATGCCCAAAACAGTTCCAGAGAATCAGGGCTTGGTCTAGTTCGGTAGTTTACAAATGAAAAAACTACCAAACAGAGTCAATAGTCTTACTCTGAAGCTTGTTCCCTTCATCCAGATGAATGATCTCACCGAGCAGTGCCCTTCTAAGCTGAATAGAAATGAACGCAGGCGATGATGGAAGTCCAGCGGTGTTCAGGAGTTTCTGTATCTGATTTCTGTTCCATGAGATTTATGCCCAAACACCGCTGCCTGTGTTCATGCAAGCAAGATGGCGCCACCTCGTGGTTGTTCATAGGGATTACGGCCACTCAGATGAACCATTAGAACACTGAGAAACGTTCATAGGTGTTAACAAGCTCCAGGGTGGTCTCTGTTCGTGCGGTTGTTCGGCAAACGAACCATATAGTCCCAATTGCACGAACAGAGCTTGCTTGAAGTATTTTAGCCAGGTCTATTGCAGGGGCCATAGTCATCGGATAGTAGGCTGGCAGACAGGCTCCTCCAAAAGCCAGTGGCAAGGTAATTTCCGCCACAGAGAGCATTGTATATATAAAATAGCAATTAGTTTACTGCGGATGTGTGCATAAAAAATAAGACCAAAGAAACAATGGCTTACTGGAAAGTTATCTAATCTATGCAAGGTTAAAGCAAACGTAACATTTCATAAGAAACAGATAAACCATCTGCAGAAACTGCTGACAAAACTATTTAACTAAGGCTAAGACTGTAACTTTCTGTGTACCTTTTATCTATGACAATTCCCCTCTTTTGGCACCACAGGTGAGAGTTCTAGGCAAGGTATATCCAGGTATACTAGTTACACCTCTGGGACTTTAATTAGATCTTCACCTCGGTTCCCTTGCCATCTCACACCAAGGAGCCATCAAGGAAGACTTGTCCAGATATCTGTGGGTTACAGCATAATAAATCCACGTCTCATTTTTCAATACATTAGGTTAAAACAGGTAAGAAGAAAGAAGACATGTCACAACAATTAATGGGTGCAGTACTATGTTTAAGACTCCTCTAGCAGAGGGAGAACACCCTGTAAAAATATCATACCAGTGATGTCCTGTATCTCCCATTATCTTGTTACCCATGCTGTGTAGCTTATTAGCAACTATGACAGTTCTTTTCTCTAGTTCATGCAAAGAGTGGTTAATAATGGCTAGATGTTCAGATGATCAGTATTGTTAACAACATCAACTAAGGATAGTAGAGAGACAAAAAGAGTATCCAAATCCATTGCTTGTGGGTGTCAGGTGGAGGTAATGGTTAACTCTGCATTTGGGATGAAGGTAATTGTATCATTGAACCACTTGAGCGTTGCCAGGTTCTGAAAGCATCCTGCAAATGGCGTAGGGACTCCCAGAAGTTTGTTGGTATCTGGCTGAGAACATGTAAGGCAAATATACAAAGGGGCGAGTTCCATATACATGTCTATCGGACCAGCGGACACTGTCCAATCACACACAGTTACAGAATGTTGAAGCATGCAAGGCTCTTTTATCTTAGAAGTCTGTCTAATGATTCTGAAATGTGTATTTGTACTTGCTTGGGGCCAAAATCTAATTTTGAGTAAGTCACCATCCTCCTTGCCAAAGAACATCTGGGCAGAAACTTTACTTTGAAAACATAAGGAGTAAGTGATTAGGACTTTGGTTATTGTATCCCCTTTGTTTTCATCTGTTGTTGGTGTAAATAATTTGATTGTCATCTATATTTTTGTATGCACTGTGACGATTTTTTGCTCATAATAAATACTCCTTTATTAAGTTCTGCCTTTGTCAGGTAAATAACCACATTACCCGAAGAGACTAATTAGTGTTTTGCAATTGCTTAGATATTGTGCTAAGTTATATTTGGTGGGTTTTTCTTATTAAGTTACCTGGGGGACCAAGGCATTTATAAATTGTCTTGGCGGTGGCAACGTTAAAATAGTAACAGTTATATTATTATGCTCAAATGTGGGTGGTGTTAAGTGGGATTTTATCATTATTTCCGGGCTAGTGCAAACAAATAGTCAACTTTAACCCTTTCACCACCACAACGTCACGCACACTCTTGAAGTAGGCTGCATTCGTGACAGTAGTATTTCTGTAGATAAGGGTGTAGTGGTACGAACATTAATAGTATGGATAGGTTTAATAGACACAAGCCACTTTTCATTACAACAAGGTCCCTACAATACTATTTCTCCCTATACACAGTCAATATGGAGGTTGTGAGAGCCAAGGATAACCCAGCGGTCATGGGCCATGTTAATACCAATGACAAAGTAAGAGGAAGATGGAAGGTCCTAAAAAAATATTTCAGGGAATTAGGTAGCAAACTTAAGAAAAGGACCTCCAAGGTAGCATTCTCTGAGATCTTATCTGGAAAGGCAGCAGAAGATTAAATAGGTTAATGCATTGCTCAAGTCTTGGAGCAGGAATGAGATTTTTTGGTTTTTAGAGAACTGTAATGATGATGCACTTGAGTACAACCACAGACATGGTAAGTGGTGTCCTTCAGGGTTCTGTTCTGGGACCCCTTCTGTTTAACATGTTTATAAATGATCTTGAAAAAAGCATTGAAAGTCATGTTTCAGTGTTTGCAGATGACACAAACTCTGTAAAGTAATACAGTACAAGCAAGATATTACTTTGCTGCTGAGCAATTTAGATCGACTGGAGGACTAGGCACTTAAATGGCAGATGAAATTTAATGCAAAAAATGCAAAGTTATGCACTTCGGAGTAAAGAATGCCCAAGCAACTTATACCCTAAATCAGGCATAGGCAAACTTCGGCACTCCAGATGTTTTGGACTACATCTCCCATAATGCTCTTACACCCATAGCAAGAGCAAGAGCATTATGGGAGATGTAGTCCAAAACATCTAGAGTGCCGAAGGTTGCAAGTTGAAAAAAGTTACTGCTAAACCTAGGTAAGAACGGTCTAAGAATTTATAGGTACGTAATCCATGCTAACACTAACTGTCACTCGTTAGCAGGATGTGGTACAAATAAAAGGAATACCTCAATCACTAAAATCAAGTACCCGAGAGACCTTGTTTGGAGCCCCGATGCAGTGGACACTTTCTCCTAGTTGTATATACTTCATTTCTCACCTGTTATTGTTGGATCAACAGCAGAAAAACAGATGTGAGGGATCTCGTTAGAACAAACAATGTTGATCATTTGACCAACATTCAAGTAGGGGAGCATTTGGGAAATAGTGATCCCAATATGGCAATTTTTTAAATTAACTCAAAAAAGCAAATGCACGTGGGGTATACTAAAACATGTAATTTAAAAGAAGATAATTTCAAAAAGATTAGGGCAGCTCTACATCATATCGACTGGCACTCCTTAGTGAAAAAAAACCACAGAGGATAAATGGAAACTATTCAAACAAATATTAGAAAAGTACATTTCTCAGTATGTACCATTGGGTAATAAATATAAAAGAAACAAATTGAAACCAATGTGACTTAGTAGAGAAGTAAAATAAGAGATTAAAAATTAGAAAAGGGCATTTAAAGCATTTAAATCGGACAAATAAGAGGCATCCTATATAAGATATAAGGAAGCCAATAATGCTTGCAAAGAGGCAATTAAAGTGGCTAAACTAGAAAATGAGAAATTGATAGCCAAAGAATGCAAAACCAATCCCAAACATTTTTTTTCAAGTACATCAATTCTAAAAAAAAAATGAAAGTGTTGGTACACTGGAAAGAGATGGGTCTGTTGGCTAATGAAGACCAGGAAAAGGCAGAAATTTTAAATTACTATTTTTCTTCAGTATCTACTAATGAGGATCCAATGAGATATGCAAATAATTGCTGAAAAAAACTTGCAGATAACTTGTGATTAGATAACTTGAGACAAGGTGCTACAGCTGTTAAAGAAAATTCATGTAAATAAAGCTCTGGGGTCTGACGGTATTCACCCACGAGTACTTAAGGAGCTAAGTGGGGAAATAAAGTGAACCTCTGTATTTAATCTTTCAAGATTCTTTTGTTTCAGGTATTGTACCGGACGATTGGAGGAAGGCAGATGTCGTTCCTATATTTAAAAAGGGTTCAAAATCATTGCCTGGAAATTATAGCTTTACTTCTGTGACTGGGAAAATATTTGAAGGGCTGTTAAGGGATAATATTCAGGAATTCATTGGGAAGAACTTTGCTACTAGCAATAATCAGCATGGTTTTATGAAACATAGGTCATGTCAAACTAACATAATTGCATTTTATGAAGAAGTAAGTAGAAGTATATATCAGGGTGTTGCAGTGGATGTGATCTACTTGGATTTTGCCAAGGCATTTGATACGGTTCCTTACAATAGGTTAGTTTTCAAACTAAAAGAAATTGGTATAGATGATTTATTCTTGTTCATGGGTAGAACAATGGCTTAAGGATAGAGTACAATGAGTTGTCATTAATGTTAAATTTTCAGGCTGGACAAAAGTGGTAAGTGGTGTCCCTCAGGGTTTTGTTTTGGGACTGCTTCTATTTAACATATTTATAAATGATATTGAAATGGGCAGTGAAAGCCATGTTTCGGTGTTTGCAGATGACACAAAACTTTGTAAAGTAATAAAATGTGAGCAGGATATTGCTTTTCTGCAGAGGGATTTGGATAGATTGGGGGATTGGGCACTAAAATGGCAGATGAAATTTAACGTAGAGAAATGCAAAGTTATGCACTTCGAGGTCAAGAATGCACAAGCAACTTACACTCTAAATGGTAGTGAATTAGGGATAACCACACACGAGAAGGATTTGGGAACTGTTATAGACAACAAATTAGGCAGCAATATGCAATGTCAATCTGCAGTTGCTAAGGCCAGTAAGGTTTTGTCATGTATAAATAGGGGCATAAATTCTCAGGATGAAAATATCATTTTGCCTCTTTATAAATCACTGGTAAGACCACACCTTGAATATGCTGTGCAGTTTTGGGCACCTGTTCTAAAGAAGGATATCATGGCACTAGAAAAAGTCCAGAGATGAGCTACAAAATTGATAAAAGGAATTCAGCATTTTAGTTATGAAGAAAGGTTTAAAAAAAATTTAAATCTCTTTAGTTTGGAAAAACAGTGCCTCAGAGGGGAAATGATAACATTATACAAATACATTTGGGACCAGTACAAACCATTATCTGGAAATCTATTCATAAACAGGGCTATACGTAGGACACAAGGTCACACATTTAGGCTGGAAGAAAGGAGATTTCATCTAAGTCAAAGAAAAGTTTTTTTTTTTTTACAGTAAGAGTAATAAGGATATGGAATTCTCTGCCTGAAGAGGTGGTTCTATCAGAGTCCATACAGATGTTTAAACTGAAATTGGATAAATACTTACAAAAACATAACATACAGGGATATAATTTCTAATTAGTGGGATAATAAAAGGAGACATATAACTGCTATTATGGGGTCAAGAAGGATTTCTTTTCCTAGTTTGTTGCAAAATTGGAAGCGCTACAGACTAGGTTTTTTGCCTTCTTTTGGATCAACAGCAAAAATATATGTAAGGAAGGCTGAACTTGATGGACGCAAGTTTCTTTTCAGCTATGTAACTATGTAAAAAAGGAGGGAGGCTGAACTTGATGGACATATGTCTCTTTTCAGCCTGTGTAACTATCTAACTTTGCAACTATGAAACCCGTAATGGTGAAGTTATTACTTGAAAAGCAATGGATTCTTATGCAAAGCTACTAACAACAGGTCCAAAGAACAAGCTTCCTGAGTAATAACAGGCTACATGAAGGGCCTACCATCTATAACCAAATGGGCTGTTCTGCTTCTGAGCAGTACTTGTTGCAAAAAAAAATAATTAGCATGAATTAATTTTTAGGCCCTACAGCGTCAATAAAAGCCACAGATTTTAGAACAGTTTTACCCCATGATAGAGTGATAGGAAGCAAGAATCTATTAAAATGCATATTAGGGGACATATACATAAGACATAAGGCGCATTCCGTAATGGTCCTTAGGTGCATATGTTTTCTAGATTGACTGGGTACGTTAAACACAAATAACCCTTCTTACCACAATACAGGGATAATCCTTCCACTCTCCTGTATTGTGTCACATCCTGTTCCTCGCTGTGGATCATTCTGGCAATGGCTTCTGGTATCCAGTACTCTTTTTGCTGTCCTTGCTTGGTTTTTCTGGTTTTCTGGTCTATGTCTGGTTTTCTTTGTTGCTGGGTGTCTGGATTCCTTCTTAGATTCTGTCCCTGGATTTCCCAGTCTCTTGGACTCACTTAAATGTTTGTTTTATGTTGCCACACCCGTTTGTTTTCCACTTTCCTTTTGTTTCAGCTTGGACCTGCAGCAGTGTTTCATGTCTCTGCCCTTTCTTGTAGGTAAGTGCTATTGTGGTTTAGTGTGGCTGTTTTAGCATACATTAGGCAGTGTAGGACGTGCCAGATATGGGGTACATTGGCGTTGTTGGCAGGCTTGTGCAACGTATGATCATATAATGTAACTAAATCCCCATACTTTTCATAATTAGTGCTTAGCTATGTTTCCTCTTGTTTTACCTTGTATCTCTTGTCTTGTTTTACTTTGTTTTGTAATCCCAGTCCATGTACAGTCCTGTCCAGTCATGCCCATGTTATGTTCTTGTTTTCCTCGTTCTTGTGTACATGTTCTAGGTTCTGCTTTCTGTCCTGCTCTGGTTCTGGGTTCTCCTAGTTTTGTCTTGTTTTCATGTATGGTGCCTATCTCTAGTCTTTCCTTGTTCTCCTAGTTTTATCTTGTTTTCTTGTATGGTGCCTTGCTCTCCTAGTTTTGCCTTGCTTCAGTACTGGAGACATCCCTGCTGCAGAGCATCCCTATTCAGCTCCTGGGAGGTCTGCTTAATTACCTGCTCCTAGTTCCTGGGATCCGCATAAGCTGATTCAGGGTTCTGGCTGCACAAACGCTGGTGCTCAACACCAGGGGGCGTGTGGTTACCCTGCACCAGACCCTGCTAATCCACCTCCACACTGTGACTCCTACTCTGGACATCAGGCATATTGGGTCCCGGTCCTCGCACCGCCGCCTGGACATTGTCTGGGTCCCGGGCACCGGACTGCCACCCTGACATATTGCTTATGAGCCTCTGTTGCTTAGTAACACCCAATTGCATGGGTTTTGGTTCAGACTGAGAAGGAATAGGAGTAGGTGAGAAGTGAGAAGTCTGTTGTCTACTTGTATCATGTTGGTTATATAGTCATTCAATGACTCTGGTGGTTCTCTAGCAGCGGTCTCATCCAACAAAACCTCAGAAAGCCCCTCACTATAGATGCTGAAACCAAAGGACTAAGGGTCCAATCTACCTCTGTGACCAAAGTTCTAAACTTTATGCCATAATTAGACATTGAACTGTTTAAGATGCATCAAAGCCTTGGCAGCAATTTCCTCTTTGACTAGAGGATTAAATGATTTCTTGCATTCAGTTACAATCTACTTGTGATTGTACGTTATGGATCATTTGTTTTCACATACCGTATATACTCGAGTATAAGCCGAGTATTTCAGCACATTTTTTGTGCTGAAAAACCCCAACTCGGCTTATACTCGAGTCAGTGTCTGTATTATGGCAATTTACATTGCCATAATACAGACTGGGGGCTGGCAGCGAGCGCTTACCTCTCCTGCAGCTCCTGTCAGCTCTCTCCTCCTCCACACCGGTCCGGTCAGCACCTCGGTCAGCTCCCAGTGTAAGTCTTGTGAGAGCCGCGGGGTCATAGTGCGGCTTTCGTGAGACTTAGTGTGAGCTGACAGAAGAGCTGCACGGACCGGCGCAGAGGAGGAGAGAGCTGACAGGAGCTGCAGGAGAGGTAAGTAACAGCTCTGCCAGCCCTCCTCCTCTCCCCACTGAACTGCCAATGCCACTGGACCACCAGGGAAGGAGAGCCCCCCTCCCTGCCATGTATCAAGCAGGGAGGGGGGACGAAAAATAAATAAATAATATATAAATAATAAAAATAATAATAAATAATAATAAATAATATATAAATAATAATAAAAAAAATAATATAACAAAAAAAATTAAAATAATAATTTTTTTTTTTTATAAAAATGCCCACCCCCCCACCAAGGCTCTGCATCACACACACACTGCACTCATACACACACACTGCACTCATACACACACACTGCATTCATACACACACACTGCATTCATCATATACACACACTGTAAATAAATATTCAATTAATATAATTTTTTTAGGATCTAATTTTATTTAGAAATTTACCAGTAGCTGCTGCATTTCCCACCCTAGTCTTATACTCGAGTCAATACGTTTTCCCAGTTTTTTGGGGTAAAATTAGGGGCCTCGGCTTATATTCGGGTCGGCTTATACTCTAGTATATACGGTAATTGGTTGGCCAAGTGAGTGCTTTACTGGTCAGCTGATTCATAAATTATCCAACAATAACTTATTTAGGAGGGAAAAGATTTAGTTGAAGCCTCAAAATTATAATACAGATAAGCCAGAAACAAATGGAAAGCACCATAGAAAAGAGAGAGATAGTTTAAATAGCCATAGGAGGGCAAGGTTTGGTCAGCATGGCTACGAGGATGCACCGATCAGGCATGCCGACGTGGCCACGTCCACTCCGCACCATTACACCATAAAATCAAGAAAAAGCATGATGGAAGGTTGACAAATAACAATGACTGAAAGAGAAACTAAAGTGTTTGGAAAGTAAAATAAGTAATCCCAGTTGTGACAAGAGTTGTAACCCCCAATTTGGGATAGCGACTCCAGCAAATTACAGGTGGAAATGATGAGATCTGCGTCCAGAATAGAGCAAATCTAGGAACAGCTAAAATGGTGAGAGCACGCTCAATAAATACACATATGTAACAAACAAATACAAAAGAATGACCCTAGTGAAATTTGTATGAAACACAAAATCAAATATATAAACACAAACTGTTGCCACTCATATGCTGCTGAGCCACTTATTAGTAGGCTCAAACTTTCATTGCCTTTTAATACCAAGGAGCTAGATATTGCTGAGATCAAGGGCTGGACTTCCTACTAGATACTGATCCTTTTATACTCGGATTGTAATAAAACAAAAATGAGTAAGAGAACTGAAAGTAACCAGGTGTCAAGCTGTTAATTTGTGGTTAACAGCCAGGGGAGGTCAGTGCTTGCTGGGGCATAAAAAGGGGACCACACACCGGTCATTAGGAAGACGTACAAAGGGGTATGGACAACCGAACATAAGGGAATGGAGTCTGCTGCAAGTAAATAATTTTATATACTGATGGAATCCACATATAATATCAATAAAGATAATAAAAATATATATAATCTATCTTTAACCCACATTGTTTCCTATACCAGAGAAAAATCCCCCCCGGGAAATGATTTTAATAAAACACATAAATAAATGGGATACAAAAATTACCTTTAAAACACAAACATATCTTTAAAAACACATTCACATATATAAAAGGGGGGGAGTGGGGGGAGGTAAGCAGGAACACCAGGGAAGGTAAGCAGGAGAGGAAAAGAACATACACACACAACACTCAGGCTATCCTACACATAAAATACAACCACCACACAGAGAACTCTCAACCAGCACACAGACACTCAGCCTTCCCCTATACAGCTCTCTCCTCACTCCACATCAATCACACAAACAGAGCCCAAGGCTTTAGTAGTGGGTCCCAATCTGGCAACCTTGCCTAGGGAACTTGGCAACCTTAACCAAACTCTGTAACACACACATACACGCACGCACACACAAGCAACATCGTTTTCAGTGATGAGGTAATTCAGAATCATATAAATTCCAAGGGTCTCTGGCATCTGGGAATATAAAACCAATTGCAGTTTTGTGTGAACATGTGGTAATTAAACAGTTAGAGGGGGTCAAGCCCATATAGCCAAGTGGTTACTGAGATATGTACAAAGCACAGATGTTAGTAGTTAGGACAGGGGAAGACAGACCACTTCCTCTGTTTATGATAAACCAGACTTAACCATAATATTATATATAGCATAAACATCTGGAATAGCTCATCATGTCGGATGGATTCTAAGTTTCACAAATGGTTACTAACATTACGCTCTGCTTTGCTCTAAATAAAGAACTCAATTAACATTTTAAACCAATATATAATGACTATATAAAACACTTTGCACAATAGCAGACAAATTAATGAATAGTCAAGTTGGCATATCTGTCCCTAAGAGGTCCTCTGACAGGCATCTAGGAAAAAACATATTCTGCTTCTAGAACATGCATTCAATAGGGAGGATAATAGAGCAAATTCTGGGCATCTGTGAAGACACTCTAGGGTTATTCCACAGTGAGAATTCAAAGTGAAGTTTAAATTTAAGGCCAACTTAGCCAAGCATAGCAAAAAGCTTACCTAATACACATAGTTTTTCCAGTTGTGCTATTTTGACCATAAATTTGAAATTCGCTTTGAATTTACCTTGAATTCTCCCTCAAGTGAATACCCATGATTACATCACTGTATGTTTCACAAATTTACTTAAACAATTGACATTTTGATTCCAAAGCAGATATACTGGCATTATTATAAACAGTCAGCTTTCAAATTCTAATTAACCTATAAAACTACATAAAGCAATTTTTTATGACTTTGTTTTCCAGATTTACCTTGCACCTTTTTTTTTTTTTTTTGCTAATTCTGATTATCTGTTAGTATTTAGCCTGCCTTTGTTGAAAGTGCCTCCAGTTAAGCATAATAAACACATTTTAAAGAAGCATTTGACCTATTGATTATCTGACGCTATTATCTGTGGGCTTGGTGGCTGTGACAGGCCACACCAACTGTTTATTCTGTTTTGGCCTTTTTGAGTCCTGAGAATTAGGGCAAAGCTATGGAGCCGAGACTTTGGTCAAGATTTGGTACTTATTGTTTTACAGAGAAAAACCACCTCCTCCCACTGGATCCCTTTTTCAAGCTTTCTTTCTGTGCAATAATACAATGAACACAATAGACCTCTGAATGCATTCAATGACCCAGCTAAAAATGTCCTGGAACAAGCGTTTGCTCCCCCTACTGCAAAAAAAACCAAAAAACAGTTTCCCCTCTATCAATGAGATTCTTACACCTTCTCTACCCCAGGAGGCTTTAAAAGAGTACTGATGTATCCTAAAAACCACTAGATTCAGTAAGATAGTAATTATGTAATTTCATCAATTCAAATGATCAATACTGTTATCATAAACATTTGTAGATAACTAACCAACCACACCATTTTTTTAAAAATATAATATTTTATTGAGTTTTAAGACATTTGTACAGTAACAGAGTTGTATCATAAATTTTGCATGTTTGCAAGTGTACATCATACAGTGGGGGTAATAGCTGTCCTCATTACAACCTTGAGTAGAAATAACATATAACATCATAACATCATAAACCGTAACTGCACCTTGGTTTGTCACTCGGCTCATCGGAGCCTTTGAGACTGGGTGATACCAAAGTTGTAGGTGTGTGTGGTGGGAGGGGGGGGGAGGACATGGGGGGTTGGTTCGTTTACTTTGAACTTTGTGTTGTTGAGTATCGTTATACAGTGTGATTAAGTGTTCATTCGGCTCTGCCGTCGCCACCCTTCCCACTTTTCCAATGCTATTGGCCAAGCTTTGTTTGCAGTCCTTAGCTGTCTTGCCTCTATCTCATATTTCTTGGTGACATCTATTGTGTCTAGGCATTGCGATATGCTAGGTGGGTTTTTGTTCAGCCATGCTCTACTGATTGTCGCTAGTGCAGCAATGATGTGATACGTTATAGGTATAGGTATAGATCAGCTTTTTGCAGCTTGTGTGGCATTGCTAATAGTAGGTACGTTTCTGGCGTGTGTGGTAGTACGTTGCCAGTGGCTGCTGTTATTATAGTTGAGATACCTTCCCAGAAGGATTTCAGTTCTGGGCATGTCCACCAAATGTGGATCATCGACCCCGGTGCCTCCAGACACCTCCAGCAGGACCCTGATTTTTTGTGGTCTATTTTGTGTAGCTTGGTGGGCACCATTTACCAGCAGTATAACACTTTCCTACTAGTTTCAATATGGGACGTGTTTAGTGTAAGGTTCTTGTGTGCCATTAGAGTCCTTAACCATACGTCGTTGGGTATGGTCTGGTTAAGATCTTTTTCCCATGCCCTCATGAAGCTTAGTTGCTCCGTTTGTTCATATTTCTTGGTCATCTTGTACAGGAACGACAGTAGTTTTTGGGGTGGTTTTTGAGCCATGCACGCTCTCTATCTCAGTTGGTGTGTAGCTCTGTGATTTGCGATGTCTGTTTCAATATGTTTTCTCGCCCAGGACTGTAATTGTAGGTACGAAAAAAAAAAGCCCTTGGTGGGAGGTTAAATTTGTTGGTTAGGGAGTTGAAATCAGTCAAGTGGCCGTTTGTCATTAACTGGGATAGACATGTAACCCCATGCATGTACCACAACCCATGGTCAAATCCTGGGATAAGTGTTTGGAATGCTTGTATCTGTAGGGCTGGGGATATGTGCGTTTCGGGTTAGTGTTTTCTGATGTATTTATCCCATGTTTGGAATGTCGCCGCCGTAGTGGGGCATATGTCTTTATATTTCGGTCTTTTGTTTTTGGGTATCCAAGTTAAAGTAGACAGCAGAAACCCGTCTGTGTGCTGCTTCTATTTGACTCCACGTTGGCGGCGACACATGGTGAAAAGTGGATATGAGTGTGCCCATCACGCAGCTGTATAGTAGCGTGTGATGTCTGGTACCCCCATGCCTCCCTCCTTAAAGGGTCTGTACAAGATTTCCGCTGCTATTCTGGGTTGTTTCCCTTTCCCAGATGAATCGGTTTAAGGAGCATTGGGCTTCTAAGAAAAACTGCCTTGGTAACCCAATTTGAAGTGTTCTGAATAGGTATTGCAATTTTGGCAATATCATAATTTTTACCGCTGCTATTCTACCTGTCCATGAGATATATTTTCCCTTCCAGCTTTGCAGCTGGTGTTTAACTGCATTGAGTAGCTTTATATAATCTATGTGTTGTGGGCCTGAGTTCAACGCCTAGGATGGTTAAATGGTCTCGTCTCCAGTCATATGTATGTTTGCTTTGTAAGTAAGTTAGTTGTGTTGGTTATATTGAAACCCATGGCCTGCATCTTAGCAATTTTGAGCCTGTATTATGAGCAATCGTCAAACCGTGCTATAATGGCTTGGAGTGTTGGCAGGGAGGTTTCAGGTTTGGATAGTGTAAGCATCATGTCATCTGCAAACAAAGTGATTTTTTGTGTGTTTTCCCTCCCACGTGTATCCCATGGATGTCGTGGGATTCCCAGATGTGTTGAGCTAGTGGTTCTAATGCCAGTATGTAGAGTAATGGCGATAGTGGGCAACCCATTAGAAATGTGAAATAGTTTGGAAGTGAAACCTCCATTGACTATTTTTGCTGCCGGGTTATTGTATAGTGCTCTGCAGCACTGCCTCTAGGTATCCCCAGTGTAGCCTGTCAAATGCCTTCTCCACATCTAGTGACAGTGCCATACTGGGTTCCCCTGTTTTCTGGATCCTGTGTATAATGTTAAGTAGCTTTCTGGTCCCATCAGAGCCCTGTCTACCCCGGACAAATCCCACCTGGTCATCTCGTATCAGTGTCGATATGATGTTCCCCAGCCTATTTGTGTAGTTTTTGCTAATATTTTTAGATCCGTGTTTAGTAGTGATATGGGGCACAGGTTCTGACATCTGAGTGGTGGTTTCCCTGGTTTCGGTAATGTTGTTATGTGGGCTAGCAGCATCTCCCTAGGTGTTGCGCCTGTATTTAGAATGTTGTTATATTGGTTTTCCAATTTAGGGGTTAGTATATGCGAGAAGGTCTTATAGTATAAATTTGTAAAACCATCTGGGCCTGGTGATTTCCCTTTTGGGAGGGATTTTATTGTGTTTGTGATTTCGCATTGAGTGATGGGTTCTTCTAATAACTTTTGGTCGACCTGTGTGAGTTGTGGTATTTGAACTTCTCTCAAAAATTTGTAAATCTCTGTTGCTAGTGGCTGGTGTGTATGTTTATCGTTTTGTAGGTTATAAAGTTTGTCATAGTAGTCTGCCATTGTGTCATTTATGTCTTGTGGGTTATATATTTGATTTTCTTGTGAGCTTATGAGGAATGGTATTTTTGCATTTTGTCATTTGTGCTGCAGGAGCGCTGCCAAGGCCTTCCCCGCTCTGTTACACTGGGTGTATATAGTCAGTTTCAGCCTATGTGTCATGATGGCAGTGGTTCGCAGGTGTATGTCATTTAGTTTCTCTTTCAGCTTGTCTATGTGTTGTTGTGTGTTAGGAGATGGGTCAGGGTCAGGATCTGTGCTGTAGTTTCGTCCCTAAGCGATCTCAATAAATCCATATTCTTTTTCTTTGATTGTCAGTTTAGGCGTGACGTCCGGCTAATAAGGTTACCCTGGATGACCGCCTTGTGTGCCTGCCATGTTGAGGCTGGTGAAATGTCAGTTGTTTCATTTAGGGTAAAATAAGATGTTATCTCTTCCGTGAGTTTGGTTTTAAAATCTGGATTGTGTAAGAGTGTGTCGTTGAGGCGCCATGTTGTTGTCCCTCGGAAGTGGAATTTGTCTCTTAGGGTTATTTGTACTGGGGCATGATCTGACCATACTATGTTTCCTATCTCGCTATGGGTTACGCTTGGTAGAAGATCTCCTGAAGTGAGTATAAAATCTGTTATTGTATATGTTCCATGTACAGAGGAGTAAAATGTAAATTCTCAAATGTTTGGGTGTAGTGTTCTCCATATATCATAGAGGTTATGTTCTGATAGGAGTTTTAGAATTGCTGTGGCTTGTTTGCGCAGTCTTTTGAGCCTGGGGGACGTGTCTGATCGAGGTTGCATTATGTGGTTAAGGTTCCCACATATAATTGTGGGTATCTGATGGGTGGTTTTTGATTAGTGTTGGGTTGGTACACACTCACCAAGATATACTTTGTATTATTGAGTTTGCAGTGTAGTATAAGGTATCTGCCCTGTGTGTCTTTCTTGAGTTTCAAGAGTTCGAATGATACCGAATTGTTTATAAGATTTGAAACGCCTCTTGATTTAGAGGAGTATGTCGAATGATATTGCGTGGGGTAGTCCCTGCCAGCAAAATTTGGCACCCTATTATGTACAAAATGGGTCTCTTGTACGCACAGTATATCTGTCTTGGTGCGTTTTGCATCCTCTATATGGAGTCTCCTTTTATGTGGCCTGTTTAGTCCATGTACATTAATGGTCTGTATTTTCATACTGTACATGGGTTATGTATTTAAACCGCTTATGCATTAGTCGCATGTGCCAGTATTGTTCCTCATGCTTTATGGGGGGATTATGAATCGCTATGGCATAGGTTGGTTCATTATTTTTGTTGCTATGGGGTTGCGTTGTGTGGGATAGGAGGGTTGACCAATTTTTAGTATCGGTGACGAGGGGGTGATGTGGGTCTATTTTTGTGTAATTCCTCAGTTGTTTTGTGATCGACCGTGGATGTGTTTGGATTTGGGGAGAGCAACTTGGAGGGGGTATATGAACTATTTACAAGATGTCTCTTTCAGAGACTTTGTGTGGATTTACCACACTGTGGGGGTTGGAGAGGAAGTTTTCCTCCATTAGCATGGCTATTGGGCACCTTCATGTTCTGTTGTGCTGCATCTCTCATGCGTTGTGATATACAGAGGCCCGAATGTGATATACAGGGCTGTGCTGGTGTGTAATGCGTGTCGGGTATCAGGAGTGACCCGGTCGTCTCCACCCTCATGTTGCGTTCTAGCCTAGGGCGCCTCCCACTGTTATGGCTATTTGGTCTGTGGGATGAGGGTCTCTCTGAGCTTTCCCCTTGGTTTACCCGGCTTGTGTGAACCTGGCATGTAGGTTTAGCTGCATTGTAATACAGTAATGCATCATACAATAAACACATCATACAGTTCTCATACACTAATCATCATGCCTCCCCCGTTTAACATTCCTATCCCATCTATCCCCTCTGCCTGTCTCCCCCTCCCTCTATACTACATATCAGGTGCAGCACCTGGAACAGTTTCGGCATTCAGGGGTTGTGGTATGCTCACTGCCGAGTCACCGATTACCTTACATTACAGTCACATTGAAAGTCGTGGACCTTATTGAGCTATGATGCTTGCAGGAGTTGTGGGGGTCTGCCTTGGGCTTTGGGCCGTCTTAAGCTAACCGGCTAATCTGCATAGCGTCTCTGGATAGGTCACGTCCCAGACCCACAGCTCTTTTAGTCTGAGGAGAAAGAGAAAAGAAAAAAAAATGAGGAAGGAAAAAGGTATAAAAAGGGGCAATGTTCGTTCCGGCCCATCGCACCAGACCAGGGACCCCGCATTTAGCCACTGCTCTGCTCGCGCCTCGTCACAGGGATGGCGGAAGGCCCCGATCTAGCGCTACTTCCCCAGGAATTTCCCAGGCTTTTAGGCCCGTGCTAGCCTCTGAGTTTTGTATGTCCCAGGTCGTGCATATGAGAGAGTTTCATAAGTTTGATGTCTTTAAGTTGTATATGAGCAAGTTTGTGTGTCCGTGTTGGTACTCGTCTGTGAATCAGTGATTCGACTGGTTTTAGTGTTTCTTGTGGGCCTTTTTTCCATTCCGGCCTAAGTGTCCCAGCTTGCTATGCATTTTGTTCGGTGGGCTCCACCGCATATCCCAGGCTTGTAATTTTTTCAGGCCTTCTTCAGGGGTGGGCATCACCGTTGTGTCTCCATCTTTCGTGACTACAAGTTTCGTGGGGGAACCCCCCCTGTACCTTATGCCATGCGATCTCAATGTGCTGGTGACTTGGTGGAAATCCTTTTCTCCTTCTGAGTGTGGCAGCTGAGAGGTCTGCATAGATCTTTACCGTGAGCTAATCGTCTGATGGTTTGGCTCTCATTCTACTTCCCCGGAAGATGTGTTCCTTTATGTGGAAGTAATGGGCACGTAATAGTACATCCCTTGTTACAGTTTGCGGGAGATGGCGGGGTTTCGGGATGCGGTGCACTCAATCTAGGAGCAACATGTCCGCCGGTATCTCTGGAGCATGTGCATGTCCTTCCGCATGGAGTCTGCTTTGTGTTGCCATGTGGTGATTAACTTATTGGAGAGGCTGCTGTAAGGTCAGATTTTGTAGGCTGAGAGTTCTGTTTGTATGCCCGTGTCTAAGCTTTGCATGCCGTCATCTGACTCAGGGTCCCTGGCGGCTTTTGAGGCCTGCGCAGCCAGGATTGCAGGATTCGTTTTTTGGCTGAAAAAATTGAGCTTGTCCAGTTTCGCCGAGCTCTTCTTGCTTTTATGTTGTGACATTGTTGTGTTGTGATGTTGGATGAAGCTTTATTCTTTAGGATTGTGATGGATTAGGTGCCCAAGTGCCGGAGCAAGTTTTCATGCGACCATCTTGCTCCATGGGTCACACCATATTTTACAATACAGAGTTTAATATATAATATTTGCAAAAGCAAAAAGTAATTCAAATCTGTATCAAGAAGGTATAATGTGTATTGCATAATGTATCTCTATCGGTGTCTTGTACTTGGTAAATCTGGTCTGACGTATAAATACACATCTCTCCCCTAAAAAGATGGTAGTGTGCTCCCTTGACAAAGTTTCAAGAGCAAAGGCTGGAATATGGCAGACCTCAAGGAAAATCACTATAACTATCAGTTATAGTTGGCGCTATATAAATGTAATGGTAATAATAATAATTGAGTCTTTTCTGAATTTGTCCACGAAGCAAAAATCTGATTGCCATTATGGAGTCAAGAAGTTTTCCCTTTTTGTGATATAATTGGAAATGGCTGCAATGGTGTTTTTTTTCTATCAACAGCATAAAAGGTTTCAAAGTTGGACTCTGGACTCTTCTTTCAACAGCTATGTAACCTTTCCACAATATAGCTGTTCTGGAATATCAGAATGAGGGAGATCTTTATCTGCTGTTTTTGATATGTCTTTCTTCATTAAATAAAAATAGGAATTATTATTATTGCCATTTATATAGCGCCAACAGATTCCGTAGCGCTTTACAATATTATGAGAGGGGGGATCTCAGTGGGTGTTCGACAGACAGCACGGTTCACTGTATCTTTGACCGAGATAATTTGGGGTTGAGCTCACTGGGCATCCTAGGATCCTTCACCGATCTCCTGTGTTTTACTTCAGTTTTTTACATTATCTGGTTTCGTGGAGGGCCCCCGATAAGATCATTTAGTATTTATTAAATTTATTCTCATATGTATACACAGGGTTGTACTATACTACTATATTTATTGCTGTGATGTTTTTCTAATGTTCTACTATTTTTATGATTACATAGTTACATACAGTCAGGTCCATAAATAGTGACATCGACATAATTCTAATCTTTTTTGGCTCAATACACCACCACAATGTATTTGAAATGGAATGAACAGACTTTCAGCTTTAATTTGAGGGTATTTACATCCAAATCAGGTGAACGGTGTAGGAATTACAACAGTTTGTATATGTGCCTCCCACTTTTCAAGGGACCAAAAGTAATGGGACAATTGGCTGCTCAGCTGTTCCATGGCCAGGTATGTGTTATTCCATCATTATCCCATTTACAAGTAGCAGATAAAAGGTCCAGAGTTCATTTCAAGTGTGCTATTTGCATTTGGAATCTGTTGCTGTCAACTCTCAATATGAGAGTGAAGCAAGCCATCATTAGGCTGAAAAAACAAAAAAAAACATCATAGAGATGGCAAAAACATTAGGTGTGGCCAAATCAACTGTTTGAAACATTCTTAAAAAGAAAGAACGCACCGGTGAGCTCAGCAACACCAAAAGACCTGGAAGACCACAGAAAACAACTGTGGTGGATGACCAAAGAATTCTTTCCCTGGTGAAGAAAACACCCTTCACAACAGTTGGCCAGTTCAAGAACACTCTCCAAGAGGTAGGTGTATGTGTGTCAAAGTCAACAATCAAGAGAAGAACAAAACAAACCCATCAGAGAGATAGCAAAAACATTAGGTGTGGCCAAATCAACTGTTTGGAACATCCTTAAAAGAAAGAACGCACCGGTGAGCTCCGCAACACCAAAAGACCCGGAAGACCACCGAAAACAACTGTGGTGAATGACCGAAGAATTCTTTCCCTGGTGAAGAAAACACAATCTTTTTGGCTCTATACACCACCACAATGGATTTGAAATGAAATTAACAAGATGTGCTTTAACTGCAGACTTTCAGCTTTTATTCGAGGGTATTTACATCCAAATCAGGTGAACGGTGTAGGAATTACAACAGTTTGTATATGTGCCTCCCACTTTTCAAGGGACTTTTTATGGGGTTTTATGTGTTGTTAAGGTTATTTTGGGGTTTCATAAAATTGTATGTTTTTCTGTGCTTGGAGATAATTGAGTTATATTAGTACAATTCCTGATTCAATTATCTCCCAAGCACAGAGGAGGGATTCTATTGTTTGTGTATGGGAGTGTCTCACTGTATGACTGTTTTTATTGGTTTGTTGACTTTGTGTCCCTGTGCCCAACAAGGTCCACCTGGGTGTCGCCCTTGTTGGCAAACTTGCATAAAAGGCCAGTGTGCTCCATTAAAATTCTGTTCCTGTTTTACCCTAAACATAGAGTCTCATCTTATGTGTGTGGGAAAAGGCTGTATCTACCCTAGGGATTGCTATATCACTGTACTCCCCTGGGATTATAATCACTAGCTCTTTTAAGACCTGCTCCTGTTACGCTCTCTGGAGTAGGAGAGGCTCATCCACTGGAAGCTGGATCCTGGTCTTGGGTCCAGTGTGGGTGGAGGATGGCGAGTTCCCAGCCAAGCTGTAATGCTGGACGTGGGTACTGCAGTGCTGATGGTGTCTGCTGGAGTGTTTGGAGTCCTCAGTTAGCACTAGCAGCAGAGGTACCCAACCGGGGTACAGGAAGCTCCGTTACAACCTGTATACTTGGAACCTGTTCTAATAGGCTCCAAACACGGTGAGCAAGACTTTAAATATATACATAGACTGTTATATATTTATTACGCTGCACCTAGATTTTTTTCCCTTCCTTACGATATTGCTTATATATGTGAACATCTTAGACATACCACATAAGATTGGAATTTCAAAGGCTGGGTTGCCACCTTATAAAGTGCACGAACACCTACAGTTTAGAGCCTATACCTTGAAAAGGCGCTATATCATGTGAGTTTGCATTTAAAGCGTTGAATATAAATTATCCACCCAAACGTTATTACCCTATTATGTTCCTTTCTGTATTTTTTACGTATTAAATACCCCCTTGAAGTTGTTTTAAATGGGGTACATGTCTACATTTAATATAATTTCTAGCGCTGCACTCTCTCTCTCTTTGTGGAATGGTGAATGGTAGCACCATTACAGTGGGAGTTTAAATACAATTTATTTCTATTTTTGACTTCTTGCCTGGAATCCACAGTTCCTAAGCATGAATTTCCATTAGCACATTGGCTAAAGCAATCCCAATGGCTGAGAGATGCTTAGGAACTTCTGGATCTCCAGCATTGATAGGCTAGGTCTAATGGCTAGATCTCAGCTCACAGGCAGGGCTTTCTCTAGCTTTTTTTTTTTTGATCTGTGTATATTGCACTGTCCTTTTCTCGTACAGCACTGCAGAATATTTTGGAGCTTTATAAATGTAATACAATGTTGTGTGCCAGGGTGCTCATGCCATCATAACCAGGGCCAGATTAACAGCCCAGTGGGCCTGGTGCTGACAATTATGACTGGCCTAATTATAGAATCATATCGACCAAAAACACTAAAACATTCCCAAGCGCCATGTATCTGATGGAGATGGTGCTGGAGAGAAAGAAAACAGCAGCTATAAGAAAACACATACCTTATGCTAATCTCACTCTAATTTATCTTTTCATTTTTCAAGTAAATCCATAACCCCTAACAGCAACATCCAATCAAGCAGGAAGTCAATGGGCACGGCAAAAGGGTGTGCCACTGACACAAATCACATAACCTGCCAAAAGGGGCGAACATGTCCATAAAGAGGACATGTCTGCCCAAAGAATTAGAAGGCCAGCCTGGCATGAATGCATAGTAAAAAGTACATTTGTTTTTGTACTTTTTATTATGCCACTGGCCAACTAAGGGCATACTATGCAGACAGCACCCTGAGCTTGGCATAAATGCATCTAATGATGCGCTTGGTCAACGCTTTTTAAGGACTGTCCCCTAGCACTTGCTGGTCCACTTGTCTCCTTACCTTCTTACTAGCAGGCAGAAGCTCCTGGTAGATCGTCTGTGACATCATTAGAAGTGGTGGCCTGATCCAATCACAGTGCTTCCCCATAGGACTGGCTGAGACTGACAAAGAGGCAGATCAGGGTCAGAGCCAGCATGATTCAAACACAGGCCTGGCCAATCAGCATCTCCTCAAAGAGATGAACTGAATCAATGAATCTCTATGAGGAAAGTTCAGTGTCTGCATGCAGAGGGAGGAGACACTGACTGTTTTGATGCATTTTAGGCAGCCATGACCCAGAAAGGATCTCTAACAGCCATCTGAGGAGTGGCCAGTGACGTTATCACTAGGCTGTAATGTAAACACTGCATTTTCTCTGAAAAGACAGTGTTTACAGCAAAAAGCCTGAAGGTAATGATTCTACTCACCAGAACAAATTCAATAAGCTGCAGTTGTTCTGGTGACTATAGTGTCCCTTTTAACTATATTCATTGTCAGCCAGTCCACACAAGTTTTGTTCCCATACATCCCTCTTAAGTTTCCATACTTAAGTAAGAGTATGTGAACAGTAGTTAGGGTTGCCACCTTTCTTGGAAAAACATACCGGCCTTACTAATTTGCATAATTAAATATGTATGGATGACATCACATGATGTAAATCACAAGGAGTGACCTAAGAGAAAATGCTGTAAAATCACCAAAAAAACTACATAAAAGTTTGATTCTGCTGTATAGATGGATTCCTCCCAGTGCCCTCATGACTCAGTGCCCCCATGTGTCGATTACTCCAGGTCCCAGTGTATCACAGTGTCTCAATGCCCCATGTCTCCCTGTGTCCTCCAGTATTCCCATGTGTCTTTCCCCATGTGACTAGGACACTAGGAAGACGGGGAGACCTGGGGACACGGGGAAACCTAGGGACACGGAGACACCAGTGAGACTAGGGGACACTGGCTGGGACACATGGGGACACTGGCTGGGACACATGGGGACACTGGGAAAATAGGGGAAACTTGAAGACATGGGTACACAGACGCCAGGGACACAGACACTAGAGACACTGGCTGGGGGAAATGGGGACATTGAGACATGGGGATACTGAGACACCAGGGCCACAGATACTGGTTTGGCGACATGGGGACATTGAGACACTTGAGGCACTTGAAGACATAGAGGCACTAGGAGACATGGGGACAATGAGACACTGGCAGACTGGGGGCACTGGCAGACTGGGGGCACTGGCAGACTGGGGGCACTGGCAGACTGGGGGCACTGGCAGACTGGGGGCACTGGGAGACTGGGGGCACTGGGATACTAGGGGGCACTGAGACACCAGGGACACTGGCTTGGAGAAATGGGGACACTGAGAGACATGGGGACACTGTGTCCCCATGTGTCTTTGTCATTACAGTCTCCCTGTGTCTCAGTGTCTGCCATAATGTCTCCCAGTGTCCCTTAGTGTCTCATTATATGTCTCCTTGCAGCCTTTCCCCCCATCCCTTACTTCCCTGACCTGTAGGCTGTCTATGCAGGGTGGGAGTTGGTGTCTGGACTCTCTGTAGCTGCACCCCTGCAGATCAGTAAGTATAGATGGGCAGGGAGGGATATGCTGGAAATTCCTATCCCTGCTTGTCTCCACACGCAGCGACCCCTACTGGCCAGTGCTGGTATTGCAGAGTAATCTTGTGTTTATACGGAGAAAAATACCAGCATTTGTATTGCCAGTATCACTGCACTATTGGCACCAGCCAGGCAGCCTCAAATACTGGCTGTGCCAATAAAATAAAAGCCAGGTGGAATCCCTAAGAGTAGTGTGTGAAAAAAAAGTTAAAAAAAAAATGTTTTTTTTTTTTAAATCAATGGGCCTGGGCCTGGAGCTGCAGCTCCATCAGCCCCTATGTTAATCCGGCCCTGATCATAACTACAACAGCAAATTATAGTGATTATAGTGCTTGTAGTGTTCCTTTATTGATTTATATTCAGTTTCCAAAAATGCAAACTTCAGTAATTAGCCCTGCACATTTATAGAGCTTAGCTTAAACCCTTAAAGAGTTTAGGCATCATAACAACTTCATCTAAATAAAGTTATGGTGCCAGAAGGCCCCTCAGACAGTTAAACCCTTTGTGCTTCTCTTTCCCTCCTTCCTCAGCCTCTCTCCCCTCTTGTCCCTTACTGCTCTCCCCTCCTCTCCTACACTCTCCTCTATCCCTTAGTGTACTTTCCTCTACTCCCACTCTTTCCATTAGTGGTCTCTCCTCCATCCCCCCTCACTCAGTAGTCTCTTCCCCCCCCTTTCTCCTACCCTGTGTAGTGTGGCCAAGCATCGGTCCGGTCTGCAGTACAGGAGTTTCTATTTCCTGTACCCGGCCGGACTGAAAGGAAGTGCTCATTGAGTGAGCACTTCCTGGCAGCCTGCCCAGGTACAGGAAACTGATGCTCCTGTACCATTGACCGGACCGGAGCTTGGCCACGCTACACTGGGGACTGTGGGAGCGCCTAAGGCGGCTGCAGCATGAGAGGGGCCGGTACTCCTGGCGGCGCTCCTTCCTAAGAGGCGCCCTAGACGACTGCAAAGCTACCAAGGTCAAACTGCAGGCATGTGCTCCCACTGTTATCTTTCTGGATAACAGTGCCATGTGTACCATGTATTTCCCATGGTACAAAGCATTTCACCCGTCCACACAACCTTGCCCAAATCCTATTGTCGTCCATGGCCTTGCTCTGCGGCAATCTAGATGCAGTCCTTGTGATTGCCTCACCCTTGACCCCTTTCATTTAACTCCTGAAGCAGAAGAAGCCGTTTACACTCTTAAGGTGCTTGTCACCTCAGCCCCAGCACCAGATCATTGATTATCATTTCCCCTGTTATGTACTGAACAAGCAGGCTATGCTACAGCTATGCTAATTACCCAGGACCATGGGCTAAAGCAAAGGCCGGTTGCCTTTTACTCAGCCAGGTTAAATCCTGTTGCTAGAGGTGCCCCTTCCTGTATTCGGCAGTAGCTGCTGTCACTGCTCTGCTAGACAAAGCAACAGACATGGTTTTAGACAATCCAATTCCTTTCTACACTCCTCATGACATTAACAGCATTTGTCTCAGGTTCAGCCCAAGCACATACTGCAATTCATCTCAGAATGCAGTGTGCCTTACTTTGGTCCCCCAATGTCACTTTAAAGCAGTGCACGGTATTAAATCCATCTACATTACTTCCTATGGATTTAACCCCTTAAGGACACATGATGTGTGACATGTCATGATTCCCTTTTATTCCAGAAGTTTGGTCCTTAAGGGGTTAAAAGAGGGGAGTGGCACAGACCTTATTACTTTCTAATTATTTAAATATATTTGGTTTCTCTCATCTCTTGATCTAACTTCTTCCCTCTCCTGTCTTCTTTGGGGTAGTGGAAAGAATTCTCTTGATTTTGCTCTCCTTTCTCTTTCCTTCAAATGTTCTCTGGTTCTCTTTTCTCTCTATGTCCGTCCTCCTATATGCCTCCCTTTTTGCTATTGTCTTCTGACGTCTTGTAATTAAAAAAGTTTTAGGCAATTGGAGAGGTGGGGCTTTTAATAATAAGATTGGTAAGAAAGAGATGGGGTGGATTTTTAATATTAATTTTATGGTTCTCTTTGGATTCAATTCTGATTTTGAATTGTCATTTTTTATAATTTAATATTTTTTTTTCTTGTGTTGTGAATCTCCTTTCCACTTTATCTAGGTTTCTTAACAATAGATTTGCTCCAAATGCTCTCCTTTCTCTGCCTTTCCTTTGTTTTGTTTTTTTTATCATAAGCTTTAATTAAGTATATATGTGGTATATATTAATACGTTTCTATTGTAAGAGATAGATACCTATGTTTGTCATTTTATAACTTTTATAAGATACTTTTTTTGTGATTACTGCATTCAAAGACTCTTGTGTCATATTGTTTAAGAACTAATAAAGTTTTTTAATGTTTTACGGATCCAATATGGCAGCCGTGATATGCGTTCCACAGTGGAACGCATACCTAAAGCTTGCTTAATAGGAACTGAATTGAAAATATGGCCCTTCTTTAGAGGCTGGATAAATACAGACTATGATTGAGGAGATCGTCTGATGGAAGGCATCGAATATGGCCCCTTCAAAGCAGTGGAACGCAAGGAAGTAGTCGCTAACTGGAAGTGACGTTGCGGCGAAACCAGAAGTACTATAACCATTTAAAAACACAAAAAAGAGGCTTAAAATACAATACACTTATAAAGAATACCATAAGAAGGCATGAACCACACGCCAAATCCGGAAAGGAGACCTACATGGTCGGTATAAAAGAGACACTATGCACAGGGACTAATTTGATAAACTGAGGAAGCCTTGATTAGATGAAACATGTTTTTTATCCTTTATACCTGTGATTTAATATGTTTTTAAATCACTGGATTTAATAAATATCTTCTATATATGGATTTGTGGAGGTTACTTATCTTGAATCCAAAGGGTGGCATCTCCCTCATAATTAGGTGCACTACGACTGAAATAGAGAATATTGAAAGGCTCTGGAACACGTGAGTGGTTCATTTTTACACTTATATTCTGTGTATTATTCAAACGTATTGCACTATTTCCTTCTGTCATTTTTATCTTGGAGGTAAAGAACTACCAGTGACAAGAGGGAAGGAGACCCCGCTAACATAGGTTCCAATGCCCACTATCTAGAGCCAGATTTTTTAGTGTCTGAGCAGTGTGAGTGAGAGTCCTTAGGGATTTAGTGGGAATATTTCCGTTTCTTTTACAAACGATCACAATCCGTGTTTGTTCTTATATTTTCTCTCTTAGGTACACTGTCATCCAGAGTAATCGCTGCTAAGTATTTTTTACTAACAAAATGTTATTTTTTTGAGAAACACAGTAATAATAATGTATGACACATTGTTTTGCACAATTGTGACGTTGCAAACACTTAAAAGGATTTTGGAGCATGCATTTGAAAGTGTTGACAAATAATTTTTTACACTAATTTATTGTTTATTGTTTTGTGGTAGCACCTAGCTGTTAAATAGAAGAAAAATCCTAGGCACACTGAGTGGATTCTCAAAAGGCAGCCATTAGTGATTACTGAATATTTATCATGGCTAAAGGATCAATACTTGAGCCTAAATGTTCCTGTACCTTGTTCCCTTAATAAAGATGGTCTTTTGGGAAACTACTCCAAGTATTTAGTACTTGCCTGAAGTCCCAAAGTATTGTAGTCTTGTTGTTCTCAACTCTTTGTGGTATCTCCCATCTGGACTTATGTTTTGGTACACAGTACCAGCAACTTGGTTATGCTTCTCAGTGTATCCAGTCCTTTCTAACATCGTGTACCCAGATACTATGTGGTGGATTGTGTTGCAGACCCCTGCTTCTATTCATTTGGTGCTGTGTGCTAAGTGCCTGTTCCTGTGCTGCTTGTGCCTCAGTACTGTCTTTCAGTCCTGCTTTTTCCAATCACTAGTTGGATCTCATAAATAGCCAGTGGTACATCCCAATGGAAATGTTTGTCTTGCCATGGATCCTCATCAGTTTCTGCAACCTCTATTATGTTGTCTGTATTACCTTAGAAGTATATCTTTATGATGCACTTGTGGATGATTTATGTTTTATCCAAGACTGTGGCCTTAACAGTTATCAGGCCCTGACTTCTTTTCTTCGCTAGATGTTGGATTTTGAGTTGCATCCTGTGCAGTACTGCCCCAAGGAAGCGTCTCTAGAAGACATATGAGGAGAGGCCAGTAGAGGTATCCCTCGGGTGTAATGTAAACATTTTATTTTCTCTGAAAAGTCAGTGTTTACAGCAAAAAGCCTGAATGATTATACTCACCAGAACAAATACAATAAGTTGTAGTTGTTCTGGTGACTATAATGTCCCTTTAAATTGATTACCTTAAAACCTCAGATGTTTCTGAAGTACTGTACATTTGCCATGATGTTTGAAATGAACATCAGAAACATCCACGGTGCCATTACTGAAATTTTTTTAGTCCTACACACATTCATTTCTACATGCACACACCACACACATGTAAGGAGTCCTTCCCAACCTTGCCTGTCCCAGGATCTCATGATCCTGCAGACCACAGTTTTTTTAAATCCCTACTGCTTCCTCCAGCTACTCCAAAGCCAGACACTAGTGATGAGGCACATGCAACAATTGTGTGGTTACACCCGTATTGCTCCCAGCCTATGAAAAGACCAGTTTACTAAGTGTACATTGTTCTGTTGTGGTTTCTTCTTGTCCCAATAATGCATATATACTGTTTTGAAGTACTGTTATGGCTCTTCACTTGACCATTCTGACCTGGCTTTATCTTTCTGTTTATCTGATGATATTTCTGTTACCTTGATTCTGACTAGTCATGACTTTTCTGTCATTTTACATGAAGCCCAGCCACCTCTAAGGATTAATAACTTGCCGAAGTACTGAGGTTATACTCTGCTTTCTTGGGTTATATATATCCATGATAAACATATAGACAAATGTATAGACAAACACAAATGTATATACATAGACACGCTTACATTTTATTATACACATACAGGGGTATTCACAAAAAAACACTAATATTCTGCCCCATGGCAGGCATTGCGAGTCCCTAACTGACAAATTGTACAATACCCAATATATCCCTTTGCCACTATCCTGTCAATCTACAGTGAAGCTACAAGTACAATGTCAGAGACTTAATAGATGGATTTGAGGAACCTTTATCTAATTTTGGGTCATTGCAGTAGTTTGACTATTCATATTACCCCAGAAAAGTGCACAATTTTACGAGCATCACATATCAATGTCCTGTGGCTACTAGACATAATAGCAGACCACTGCATGTTCACTGAATGGAACCAGTCAGCATCACAGTCAGAGATATGCAACAACCAGTAGCCCACATGAAGAGTTGGTCAGCAGCAGAACCTGGCATAATCCACAGTTACTGGTTAGAAAAAAAACCAAAAAACAATTCCTAGCAGAACAAATATACCAGTTACTAACAACAGGCTCCCTCTCTGACTGACTAACATATGAACAATACAAGTCATGAAGGTTCCTCATGAGGGAACAACACCATATAACAACCACCTATCTCCCCATAACATGGGAAGTCCTTACATACATCATAGCTTTCTAGATCGATGAGTGTATGAGTCAAATGTAAGCAGTACTCAAAGGGGATGGAAAACAACATACAGGTTTCTAAGATCAGACAGACCAGTCTGTGAATAGCCTGGATTGATTACAAGAAGGACACAATGCCACACACATGGATACTGGAAAGCTTGACTCTGTAGAAGATCAACAAGACACTAAGAGGCTTCATCAAGAACTTGGTTGGCAATTGAAGAACAACTAATTCCAGGACATTTACACGATTGAACCACAAATGTGGCATATACCAATGTGATTTGCTATCCCAATAGTGTCCTGAATAGGCTTGAACCCCTTCAGTTCTATCAACCCTCGGTACAAGGTCAACAAGACACTAAGAGCCTTTATCAAGAACTTTATGGGCAAGTGGAGATCAAAATGTTCTTCGGACTAGATAGGTGTCGGCTTATGATTGCAAAAAGAGGGAAGATGATCAAAACTGAGTTAAAGTGCAAGAAGGCCAAATAGAAACATATATGTACTTTGGGATACCACAAACATATGGCAACCGTGAGGACAATAGCAACATCCAAGTACCTCCAGAGAGTCATACAGGTCTTGAAGTCCCTGCTCAGTTACAAGAACAAGATTCACCTCCCTCCCCTCAGTCTTCTAGTTCCTGTCCTATCTCTTTTGGACATAATCTTTAATCTTTATGGCAATTTAATTTTTATTTTTTGCTTACCTGGGTTTTTATAACCTCTTCCTCAGTCGAGTTATTTCTATTTTCTTTGGGAAGTTCAGGATACGATCCTGTGTTAAGGTGTTCCCCTTTAGTGACAATAGGATTATTTGCTGTTACCCTACGGGTAGCATATTTTATGTATGACATGCCTTTGCCCTCCTCAGTTTGCCTGTATTGATAACTAAACGTGAAGAAATAGAACAACTTGGTTGACCATTCTTCTTATTTTAATTTATTTCAATGGATTGTAGTAAATATAAGTTGAAATAATGCGACACTCAGGCTATAGAGGAAAGACCAGGGGAAACACAACGTTTAAAAATAACAATACTTTTAGAAGGAATGCTCTCCCAGCATTCAGGGGTAGGGGCACATCTTCTTCTATTCCTTTGGGTTTGGGGGTAATTTGTTTGAGACAAATGCATCCTGGATATTAAAAAGGTTAATCTATAGAATTTGGTCTTTAACCTCCTAAATACAGCTAGTAAATGACCAGCAAAAGGCTAGTAAAAAGCCAGCAAACTCAGAAGAAAAATGCTCCAACAATTGACCTCATCTCTCTCAAAAAAAAAAAAAAAAGGCATACTTATAAACGGTCCAGAAGAAGAACAGGCTATGGGATTTTATTCCCATCTTTTTCTTACTACTGAAGTCTCAGGAGGTTGGAGGAGGAGGTTTCCTGATAATTCAAAAGTTGAAGTTTCTACAATCCATCAAAAAGGTAGTATTTCCAGGACAGTGGATGATGTCCATTGATCTACAGGATGCCTATTTTTACATTCTCATGGCCTCTCCAATTTCCAGTTTCAGACCCTTCCCTTTGGACTGAGTACCATCCCACAAACGTTTACCAAAATCTTAGCAGTCCTAATAGCGGAATTAAGTAAGATGTGTTTCACTATTTATCACTTTCTAGATGATATACGGATACTAGCAAGGACATCTTGATCTATCATGGTCAGTTTTGCTCCCTATATCTTCAACATTACAGATGGATATCTAAGAGCAGATTTCGGCATAGCTCAATAGAAAGAGAACTTTGCCTCTGCTCAAAGATTAAATAGATTTTAGCTGCCAACGCAATTTCAGCAAGAAAGAAGAGGAGTCTGTTGGGAAAAGTGTCTATTATTGGACTGATCAAGTGTGCCCAATGCAGAATAGGACTAGAAGTAAAATTTCGTATCCCAATTCATAAATGGAAATCTCCTAAAAGCTATCAGGATATCTGCAAGAATGTATCAATCCCTGATGTGGTGGCTTCAAAAGAGAAATACTCTGAAAGGTTTCCCTCTAGAGGAAGTTCCATGGATCGTCCACACAACGGAAAAGAAATTGGGATTAAGGGAGCCCTCATACAGGACAAGTTTGCTCAGGGGACATCCAAATTCAACAAGAGTTCCAACAAATGTTCTGAAGCTACTAGCAGTCTTCACGGCACTAAAGTAGTTTCAGCAGTCCCTGATCCATCACTGAATAAATGTTCAAGTAGATAATTCCACTGTAGTCTGTTGTATCATCAAGGTGGAATCAGGAGCGGTGTTATGATGAATATCAGGAAGCATCTAGTGTCCTGGGCGCAGAACCATCTTCAATGTCTAGTAGCTGATTATCTACCAGGTTTAAAGAACACAGTGGCAGATTCAAATAGATTCATGAGAATGAATTCTTATCAAAAGAAGTCTTCAGTAAATTAGTATCATATTTGAAAACTCCTCAGTTGGATCTAATGGCCGACTGCAAAAATAGGATGATGAACTATTTCCTCAAGGCCTGCAAACAGATGTCCTAATCTGCAGATGAAAATCTCACCACAGATGTGTTTTTATACTATTCCCTGCTATTATTATTGAGGAGAATCCATCAAGAAAAGTTAGAAGCCATCCTAATATCTCTATGTTGTCCCAGAAAGAGCGGTTCCCTCTGCTGATGGGTCTATGCCTATAGCCTCCTTGGGCACTTATGAAGGTTCCTTCTCTCCTCCATCAGGGTCCAGTGATTCATACAGATCCCCTGTCTAATTGGTGGCCTGCAAAGTGAGAGGAAAGTCAGAAGGGGTTTCTACTTAAGTGATTTTTACCTTTCTACATGCTAGAAAAGGGTATACTTCCGCAACATATTGCATTCGGGATGCCTTCTGCTCTTTGGTTGTTTCCAGAGGGATCATTACTCCGTATCCTTTTACCAAAAAGAAATGACATTTGGGCATTGAGAAACATTTCAACTACAACACTCTCAAAGTACCCATGTCAGCCCTTTCAACTCTGACTAGTTTTAGGTGGGCATTTAATCCAGATGTCGCCCACATTCTGACAATCGCCCTCGAAATCTCTCCATTAAGCCTATTTCACCCCCATGGGACATGGTTTTAATCTCCCCCTCCCCCTTTGAGCCATTACAGTTAGTTGCACTGCATTTCTTCACCATTAAAACTGTATGTGGCCCTGGCTTCTGGGAGGCGGATGCTGAGCTTCACAAACTTTCAGCAGAGTAACCTTTTACTTTATCTCACCACAACAGTCATTCTCAGTTCAGGCCCAAGGTTACCTCCTATTTTCATTTAAATTAGGAGATTGGGTTACCTCTTATTTTCAATCAAATGAGGTAACCCAATCCAGCTTTTCCTGATCATGATTGGCAGCAACATGGGGAAGAAGACCTCTCAGCACGCTGGTGAAATGCCTAAGATTTTATTTCAAGATATACTCTGCTTGACACTCTTCTCCCAGACTATTTGTTGTTAATAGAGATAGAAAAAGACTTTGTGTCTTGGCAGATGAATTGTTAAGACCATTATTCATGCTTATTAGGCATCTGATCTTTCAGTTCTGAAGGGTCACAAGGCCCATTCCATATTATATACTCTGATATAGTAAAGATATAGCTTAGCCATGATTTCTCATATTAAAAGGAAGACATGTTCCAATACTCTGATATATTTAAAATATAAAGTTATACATTATATAGCACTCTCCACTACTAGAGAAATACAGGTTCCTGTAAATTTTTAAAGGTACTCCACTACTCTTTTATACGATATTATATGCTATATTAAGTCATAAAGGTTACAGTTCTCTGCTACATTATAGGCATATAGATTTCTAGTCTAAGGGAACAAAAGTTTGAATATTCTATGGAATGGAATAAATGCATCAGCATTCTTCTATACCAGTACAATAGGTTGCATCACTCCTTAAAGATAAATAAATATATATATATAAATATACACACACACGTATATACACTGTTGTATCTTGGTATTATACAGAAGAGAACCCAAAAATAAAGAGAGTTGCATAGATATATTAGATGTGGTTTTGTTTTGTTTTCCTTGCTTTGAAAAATAAAGAAAGGGAAAGGAGTATTTTTCAATGTTACATAGAACAATGCTCTTTCCGTGCATGTCTTCCACACAGTGTTGGCATATATTAAGCACACATTGATTTGTTCTAGCAGTGGAAGAAAAGAGCATTTAATGTTGGTTCTCTTTTTTTCTGAACACAAAGGCCTTGAAATTTATGAGTTGGGTTTCAACAATGTCATGGAAACAGAGCACTCAGTCATTGACTATTCCCAGACTCCCCACTGCCTTATCGCATTTGCAGGCCTCAGCACCTAACCCTGTGGACACATTTCACTCCCCTACAATGACCCATACAGAGTTGATCTGAAATCTAAATTTTATGTGAATATTTAAAATCACCAATAAGAAGTCATTTTAAAGACTCATTTACAGTGTCTGAAATTGGGCAAGACACCAAATTATATATATGCCTACCTCATAGATTAACTTGTTTGAACAGTTTATTTTAATCTATGTTATTATTATTACTACATTAATTATGTGAAAATTAAGTACACTTGTGTATGGCGAGAAAATGTGGCTTAGCTGAACCATTTATTGAAAATACAAATTTTTGGGACCCCTGAATTTCTGCCAAATTTCTGTCTGACAGTCCAGAAAAAGAGCAAAAATGGATGAATCAGTGTTTTGATAAATATATTTTATTCTTTTCCCACGATTTAGTTCACAGATCAAGTAAGAAAAAAAAAAAGTCACCGATAGATGGAAAAACAGGAGTAGCTGTAAAATTAGCTGTAGTTTTAGAAATAATTTATATTTTCAAAGATGTATTCCTAATAGTGATGTCCCGAACGGTTCGCCAAACGTTTCGCGAACGGGTCGCCACAAACGGTTTGCTGCGGACTCCAGTCAGCAGACACATTTCAGCCAATCAGCAGCAGACCCTCCCTCCCAGGCCCTCCCACCTCCTGGACAGCTCACTAAGAATGCAGCTTCAAAATGGATGCTGTCCAGGAGGTGGGAGGGTCTGGGAAGGAGGGTCTGCTGCTGATTGGCTGGAATGTGTCTGCTGACTGGAGTCCATGGCGAACCGTTGGCGGCGAACCGTTCGGCGAACTGTTCGGGACATCACTAATTCCTAACACTAATGTGTTCTACATCAAGCATTGTAAAGACTTAAATAATGCTTTATTTACATGATTCCAGCACCAATATCTGTTGGTGCTGGGTCACACTCTGCCTCCTCCGATACCAGCGGGTAGGGTTACCTAATGCTCATGTGTGAAGAAGACCGCACGTGTGTTAGCAGGACTGTTGGGAGGCCTGACACTGGCCTTTATGCTAATGTCATTATATATTTAAAGCGACACTGACATGCCGAACTTACCTTTCTTTAATCAATTCCTCTTCTCTCCCTCTGTCAGGATCTATTCTTCATTTCTTCCTGTCTGCTCTAGTTTTCTTTAAAACATAAGACAAAGTGGGGACTATTTGTCTTATGGAGGTTTCCTATGCCTGACCATCTCTGACCAGCGGAGGAGCAAAGGGTGCTTCATTTCCGGGTGTCAGAGAAATTTTGCCACAATTCTTACCTTTCCTCCATGTTCCCGCGATGCTTCCTGTCAGTATTCCCGAACATCCTGTCACTTAGAGAGAACGCCGGCGAAACTGCCGAATTGCGTCCTAACAGAATGAGAACAGTTTCTCCATTCGTGTTAGAATGCATTTCGGGACTTTGGATCGGAATTTCATTTCAATGAATGAAACTCCGATCCTATTCATGCCGCTGCTGCATCTTGCAGCCGCTTAGTAGATGGCTCCTTAATACCGTGGGAATTAGGGAGTTATCTACCAAAAGGCTGTAAGAACTAAAATTGGTCTTTCAGCCATGTTTACTAATACTTAAAGGGACTCTCCAGTGCCAGGAAAACAATCCGTTTTCCTGGCACTGCAGGTCCCCTCTCCCTCCCCCAACAGTGAGCAGCCTTAGACACGCACCTACTAGCAGCATAGCGAGTAGGGGCATTTGGGAGATTTCAATCATATCATCATATTGACCCCCATAGAGTGAGGGAGGACATGGGGGGCTTAGGAAGTAGCGGGAAGCATTGCTCCCTGCTCCAGGAATGGGTTTAATCTCAGGTGTTACTTTTTACTTGCAAGAAATATACTGAGGCATTTTTTTTATTTGTCTCACTCCATGCAGAAGCAGTAAACTGTAAGAGACAAAGTGTCCACAAAATCTACAGTCCCTGCACTAAATAATTTGTGACTAAAGCATTTTAGTCATTTCATTGCATCTTTTCTATTCCTGCAAAGTTGAACACCAATAATACCGTTGAAACTTATCCAGATGGGCTAGATTTAACAAAAGCTTCTTTGTCTCACCACACCAGAGCTTTCTGTGTAAACTTGCATAATACTCCCTCCATGAATCCCTGTCACTTGGGGAGAAAAATTGACATGACAATTTTCAGTATTGTTTAAAGACATTTAAAAAAATCTAAAAATTTATTTTTAGTTTCTGTAACTAGATATTCTGAACCTGTACTATCCACAATGCAGTAGAAATACATTTTGCAGGAACCAAATTTTGTTCATTCATTTCAGTTATGCCCCTTTCCCAAATAAATCAAAAACAATGGTCTCTGACCAGGGCAGGGACAAAAATAAAAAAATAAAAAAATTAAAGACAGAGCAATCCAAACAGGAAGAAGTGTGACCAGAGAGTAGACATGTGTCATTACTATAGTTGAGCGAACCCGGACATTTCAGTAACAGTTCAGGAATCGAGTTCGATGTTCGGCAATTTAATGGCGCGTTTTGAAAAGCTGCTGGGCAGCCAATCAACAAGCGTTTGACAAAACTGCCGAATTGCGTCTTAACAGAATGAGAACAGTTTCTCCATTCGTGTTAGAACGCAATTCGGCACTTTGTTCGTATCACAATTTCATTAGAATGAATGAAACTCCGATCCTATTCATTGCGGCTGCATCTTGCAGCCTCTAGGTAGATAGCTCCCTAATTCCCACGGTATTAGGGAGCTATCTACCTAAAGATTACTTAGTATTAGTAAATTCAGCCCCTACTCACTATACCACGAGTAGGGGCATGTCCAGTAAACAGTGAGCAGCCAGTGGCTGCTCACTGTAAAAAAAACAAAAAACCTGTTGGCCCCCACCCCTGACTGGCGGGTGGGGGCCCTAAAGTAAAAAAAGGTGGGGGGGGGGGACATAATGTCCTCCCCCTTGGCCCCCACCCCTGAGCGGTGGGTGGGGGCCCTAAATTAGAATAACGGGGGACCTAATGTTCTCCCCCCTGGCCCCACCCCTGAGCGGTGGGTGGGGGCCCTAAATAAAAATTGGGGGGGACCTAATGTCCTCCCCCCTGGCCCCCATCCCTGAGCGGTGGGTGGGGACCCTAAATACCAATTAGGGGGGACCTAATGTCCTTGCACCTGGTCCCCACCCCTGAGCGGTGGGTGGGGGCCCTAAATAAAAATTGGGGGGGACCTAATGTCCTCCCCCCCTGGCCCCCTACCCCTGAGCAGTGGTTGGGGGCCCTATATAGCAATTAGGGGGGCCTAATGTCCTCCCCCCTGGCCCCCACCCCTGAGCGGTGGGTGGGGGCCCTAAATACCAATATGGGGGACCTATTGTCCTCCCCCTGGCCCCCACCACTCAGCGGCGGATGGGGGCCCTAAATTAGACATCTGGATTAAATGCCCACCTAAAACTAATGTCCTCCCCCTGTCCCCCTACCCCTGAGAAGTGGGTGGTTGCCCTAAATAGCAATTAGGGGGGACCTAATGTCCTCCCCCCTGGCCCCCACCCCTGAGCGGTGGGTGGGGACCCTAAATACCAATAGGAGGGGGGACCTAATGTCCTCCCCCCTGGCCCCCATCCCTGAGCGGTGGGTGGGGACCCTAAAAAAAAAAAAATCAACCCCCCCCTCCCCCCGCTCACAAAAAATTAACCCCTACCTACCCCCCTCACCCTAAAAATAATGAGGGGGGACCATTAGCTAAGTACCTGTAAAAAAAAAAAAACAAAAAAAAACGAGCACAATGAAAAAAATCCATCTTCACCCATGGAGGGCTCCTCATAGGCTGAGCTCTGCAGGGCGGAGGAAGGCTTATAAAGCCTTGCCCCGCCCTGCAATTACATAGTTACATAGCTGAAAAGAGACTTGCGTCCATCAAGTTCAGCCTTCCTCACAGAGCACTCTGATTGGTGGGTTTAGCCATCCAATCAGAGTGCTCTGACAGGTAAATGAAGAGACTGACAGGTAAGTCTCTACATTTACCTGTGACAGCACTCTGATTGGTTGGCTTGAAATCCACCAATCAGAGTGCTGTCATTTTACACAGATTGGGAAAGTTCTTTGGAATTTTCCCACGCTGTGTAATTTGACTCATAACACTCTGATGGATTTCAAGCCAACCAATCAGAGTGCTGTGACAGGTAAATGTAGAGACTTATCTGTCAGTCTCTTTATTTACCTGTCAGAGCACTCTGATTGGATGGCTTAAACCCACCAATCAGAGTGCTCTGAGCCTAATTGCAGGGCGGGGCAAGATTTTATAAGCCTTCCCTCACCCTTCAGAGCTCAGTCTGCGCGGAGCCCTCCATGGGTGAAGATGGTTTTTTTTTTTGGTTTTTTTTTTTAATAAAAGTGCGTCGATTATTATGGATTTTTATTTGGTCTTTTTTGGGGCTGAAAAAAAGAAGATTTTAGAATTCGGGGTCGGGGTCAAGTTCGAGTCCCAAACTTTTGGCGAAGTTTGGCCGAACCCGAACATTCAGGTGTCCGCACAGCTCTAGTCATTACCTAAAGGTTAGAGCAGATTTAATACATTCAAGGGCAACTACGGTTGTGTTATGCTTCTGATCAGATCAGGGATGCGACTGAAACAGAGGTTAGTTTCAGGGTCTTTAGTTTTTGTCTTAGAAGTTATAGTCTTGAAAACAATACAAATAGCAGGATTTTTAGGAAAAGAGAAAAAGAAGAATCAATTAATGTAGTTAAAGGTAAGCATTGTTTATTAAGAAATTTAGATTTAGGTAATAAGCCTTAGATGGGACTAATAGGTAGAAACAAAACCTATAAAAGAAGTTATAGGCAAGGTAATAAGAGATTCACCAAAATAAAAGGTTTAGGTCATATGCCACAGACAGGATTTTTATTAACAGGATAACAATAGATATTACCAGAAATAAAGAGATGGAAACCTATAACTGAGAATTGTGTTACAGGAAAAACTGAATACAATAGACCATACTAAAATAGAATTAAAAGGATAAAGTAATACAGGTAAGTGAGACATTTAGTGGATATGCCTCTTGGTTTGCAGGTTACATAGCAGGTTTTGTGATATAAGAGTTAGGGTTCTTTAGGAGAATTATAATCTTAAAGGGTGTTTGGAATCTCCACTTTGCTCAAACAGTTTTCCTTAAATGCATTGACAATTCAATATTAAATTCAAGTCTAATAATGTAGAATACAATTAGCATTCGCAGGTTAGGTTACCTCCAAGTGTATCGTTGGTACGTAGGTTTTCTCCAAATGTATTAGTAATATGTAAGCTTGGAAAGTAGCAGGTTGAAAGAAATACTTCAAGGATATAACAGGTTTTTTTTGTAGGAGCCAGGATCTGTAGTTTTGCCAACATCAGAACACAACTATATTCAATGTCAAGGCCAATTGTATGGCCTCTTATAGCAGGTTGAACTGATATGAGAGGCAGGTCATAGAAAGTTTGTTCAGACTAGTGGCTAGGGAGGCCACTAGTGGAGAAAACTGGAACATGTTTTAAAGAAATAGAAATAAAAGAAACAAAATTCTCTGTCATCAGAATAGGATCCGGACAGGTTGCCACGTTTTTTGGAAAAAAAACTACTGGTCAAGCTAATTTGCATAATTAGGATAAAGAACAAAAAAGCACACTATTCACCAAAGTGAATATTGTGTACTGCCTGGAAATAACAGTACCAAATCTCACAGTGAAATACTGTTGCTTGGTTATCCGTAATGGACAGGTAGGGGTCATTATGAAGTTTACTATTTACATGTAGTGTCAAGTGTACACTTCCCGGATTGATTAAGGGACTGTCACACAGATGCCAACAGTAAACTTAGACATTGTTTGGTACATCCAGTGTATCTTTTCAGTTTATACATTTTACCTGGAACTCATGTGTGTATTCTATAAGATACCAGACTCACACGGATGTGACTGATCGGTTGCTATATATTTAACTTACACTTGGGATATATTCTATTTTCCTCTCCTCTCCTTTTATTAGTCTCTTTGGACTAATAAAAGCATCTGTGTTATAGTCACCCTATTGAAGGCATACTACAAGTGGCATAAAAGCCATCTTATTGACATCAATGGAGGCTTTTTCAACATCTTTCGCTGTATTGATTAATAGAGGACATATAGGGTACCCTGACAAGGTGACTCACTATTTATAGAAGGGAGTACATTTTCTTTTGCATGGCCAATATGGAAATTAGTACCTTTTGTCCCACTACCGGGATTACTTCCAAGCCCTATAATTTTGGATAACAGATGCAAAGTGTCGATATAGGGCCTGTATCTAAGTCCTTTACTTATGTTTAGTAGATTAGAGGGCAGCGATATAGTACCATTTCAGCCCCCTTATCACTATTATCAGAGACCATAGTTAGATCTACCTTACAGATGGCTATATGTCGGTGTAACTTGATATCCCTCCCGATTTGCTTTGGATTTGTTTATAGGTATGGATTATATGAGATTTTACATAGTTCTTAAGATATAAACATTGCCTGTGGAATGGATCAAACTGTCATACCTATGGCTCTCAGGGATGTACATACGTCTCCTTTCATGCCTATCATACCGAAGTGATATTTGAAGGCTGGAAGGTCTTTTATGCATTAAAATTATATACAATTCCTGCTGCATTTTAATATGGGCATCGGTATACCATTATTGTCATAGGTATTCCCTTACTTTGGGTTACATAGATATATATCGGTACACTTAGACACTTCCCCTACTAGCCTGGGATTGGACTACATCGATTTGTGGGCATTTTTCAGTATAACACTGCATCATCTATAGTCATGCCCCCCGGATGACGTGTGACTCCACTATTGGATTATACTAATTGGATCCAGGTGGGATACACCGATAAAATAGCCATCTTTGTCAGTTGATCTTTTGCAACTGACAAAGGTGCATGTAGTTCTGCATCGAAACACGCGTTGGGTTATTGGTTTTGGTTGTTTGTTTTTGAGCACTTCACCTTTGTATTTCACTAGTTTGACATCATGTTTATAACTATCTTACCTTTATTTCTACTTTTCTCCTATGACTGTCTAGTTAGATTTAAAGGGAGAGAGGCTGCTTCTAATATACTTTTACCTTTTTTCTTTAGGTAGTTTTTTCTTTATAGCTCGATTTACAAGCATGGAGCATTACTACCCCCTCTAACTTCAGGGGACACCACCAATAATTATATATGAATAACACTATATGGATTGGCCATTTGTAATAAAGCCGGTTTTATATATATGTATATTTTTCCATAAGTGCTTCTTGGTCCTGCCCCCCATTATTTATTTTGCTATTTGCTAGCTCCACTACGGCATAGGAGTAGCCTTATAAGGCTGGCATTAATACACAATCACACGAAGATCTATCTTTGTTACATTTTTGTTTGCTACATTGTTATGTTTAAGATTTATTTGTAACATCCATTTGGTATTGTTATTTCTAGGCAGTACACAATTTTCACTTCGGTGAATAGTGTGCTTTTTTTGTTCTTTATCCTGTATAGCTAGGGTTAAGCCCTAAGAGACCCCTGTAGTTTCTCATTGGTGCACAGGCTCGCTTGGGAAGGAGAGACACAAGTAGTAATACTGGGTTTCTTCTTTCCCTCATAACCGATCCTGGTTTTTGCTATTTGTTTGTTTTTTTTTATTTGCATAATTAATTATATATATGTGACATCACAGGACACAACACACAAAAGAGAATAAGAACATTTGAAAGGAGAAAATTCCCTAAATTGCTAATAAACTACTTACATTGTGTATACTTTGACTGTGCATATATCATTGTGAATGTGAGGAAGTGTGTGTGTGTGTGTGTATATACTGTCAGAATGGGTGTGTATAATAGTTTGTGTATAACAGTGTTTCATTGTCTAAATGTGTATAACAGTGTTTGCATACTGTTGTCTGAGTGTGTGTCTATTATGTCTGTGTTCGTTATAGTGTGTGTATATAGTATAAAACAATGCATGTACATGCCATTTATAACAAAGGTGGATATTTTGGTTCTCTTTCTCTCACCATTCTCTCATCAGACTGCTGATTACACACAAAGAGACTGCTGATTATACACACTCACAGAGACTACTGAATACACACACACACACACACACACATTGCAGAATACACACAGAGACTGTTAAATACCAACACAGACTTCTGAATGCAAACACAAACTGCAGAATACACACACTGACTCCTAAATACACAGACTGCTGAATATACACACAGAGACTGTTAAATACATACAGACTGCTAAATACATACACACACAGACAAACTGCTGAATCCATACTCACATACCTGTTATCAATTCCTGCTACTCCTCCCACTCCTCTCATGCAGCTTGGTCTGTATCTCCTCTCTCTCCTTCCATGCAGATTCTGTCAGTGAATAGGGCAGGGACATGCTGTGACTTAAATCTCTGCCCTCCTAACCCACACACAACTCAAGCACCAACGAGTCTTCCTACCTGAGATCACTGCACACGCCGGTGGTGGCCTGTATTGCAGTACTTTCTTTTGTCAGCAAAATACCAGCATTTGCATTGTTGGTATTTTTGTGATACCGGCACTGGCCACACAGCACCAAATACCAGCTTTGCCGTTAAAATACGGGCCAGGTGGCAACCTTAACTGGGCAGCCCATACACAAAGCCCTGCTACAGGCCTCTCATATGTAGAAAAAAAACCTGTGTACGTTAAGGACAACACAAGTGAATTTAAAAGGACACTCTAGGCACCAATACAACTTCATCTAAGGAGGGTTTCTCAAATGGTTTAACTCCAAAGTTGCCTCCAGTGATGTCCACCCCCTACCCCCACCCCCAGGCTTCTGGATTTTTAGATTCAGGAAGCTTGGAGTGCCCACCGGCAGAGGCGCTGCTAATTGGCTTAGAGCAGTACGTTTCTTTCCAAGACAATATAGTGAAGTGAGAGTCATTGATAGGCAGAGTGTGTCAGCTGACCGCTCTCAGCCAATCAGTGGCGCCCTAATCTAAAAATTCAGAAGCAAGATGCCACCTAGGGGTGAGTGGAAATCTCTGTTGGAGGAAGCTTTGTGGTTAACCACAAAGTGGTTAAATTGTGCCCTTAGGGACTCCTGGCACCAAAACAACTTCATTTTGATACTCCCTTTTAGCGACAAAGTTGTTTAGTGTTTGTTTGTGACTTGTCTCCATATGTGGAATACCAGAGGATAAAAAAGGGGGAAAGAGTGTTGTGTGTTCGAGTGTATGTGGAGAGAAGCCTGTAGTATTGTATGCATTCGGATGCTGCTTGCGGATTTAAGTATATAGAGTTGTGTGTGGAGAGGGAGGCTACTTGAGGGGATAATTCTGGGGGTGTAGAGACAGGCCTGTTTGTGGTGTAGGGCAGAAAGTTCCGTGAGACTCCCGCGTTATGGATGCGGCTCTCCGACACCTGCAAACCACATACAATATCCTGGAAATCACACAATCTAACATACACTGTCAGAATATGTGTGTGTGTGTATGTCATTTATGGATATTGCATGTGATTTGTGCCCCCTACCCCCAATATTAACTAAACCGAGGCCCGGCCCTTTAAGAAATGACCGGTCCCTTGTGATAACAGCAGGCAGGGAGGAGGTGACAGCCTGTCACTTTCTTCCTGCTTTACAGTGGCAGGAGGCAGCGGCTGTATCGGGAGCATGGAGGCAGAGGAGAGGCTGTAGTGAGCTGCTGCTTGTTCACTCCCATCAGACTCAGCCAGCACCAGAACTCCAAGCAACCAACCCTCCTGGACACAAAGGTAAGATAACAGGAGGGTGGCTGCAAATATAAAAAGTAAAATGTGTGTGTGTGTGTGTGTGTGTTTGTCAGGCTGGGTGATGGGGGGAAAGGGGAGGCATCAATCTACACTTGATTTCCAGTCTGGGTATATTGCAAAAGTGATTATAAGAACCACAATCAATCCCAGCAGCCACCGGTGCTTTGGAGCAGGACCAGCAATCCTATCAAATTAAGGCAACAAAAAAGTTCACCAGGCACTCAAAGTGTTCGATGCCGCAGGCAGATTTAATGGAACAAAAAAAGGGCAGCAAAGTTTCAACCTACCACGAGGTCTTTTTCAAGCTAACACCACAAAGCCAACATAAGTGCATATATAGCAAAAGGTCAAACAATAATTAACTTAAGTGAAGGTTACATGGTTACAAAGTCATTGACATAAACAATTAACTCAAAATATAGAAATCACACAAAACATCTATAAGTACATTACATACAATAATCCATGGCTCATCCCTGTGGGAGAGACAAAAGAAAATATAAATATAAATATAAAAATAATAAATGTAAGAATCTGTAGTTAAGAGAGTAAACGCCTCTCAATGCGCATAAAAATGACTTCCAGTTAGGTGGAATGCAGGGAGGCTTGTGGAACGCAAAGGGGGCGTCCCAACAACGGAGCGGCGCGAGCGCCATCCAAAAAAACAAAATAGCCGTTCACATGAGCATACGCATGAACAGCACTAAATGAATGTGTGCACATGCGCATGAGTATGCTATGAATATTGTAAACCTAAAGCGACATCACCCATGCGTCCCCAAGCCATCTGCCGAATAAGTCTTACCATAAGTATGTTTAAAGCATACAAAATCTCCGTAAATAACAGAGAACTATAGATAAAGAAAGGAAGAGATGGAATAAAGATAATGAATAGAAAGAAAAATGAAATACTAATAATAAATATTTATAAATAAAATAAATAAATAAAGATAAATAATAAAAAAAGAATTAATAAAATATAAATAATAAAAGGAAAATAAATAAAAAAGAAATACATATAAAAATTTTATAATAAATTAAATGAGATAAAGAGTATACAATTAAACTAATACACAAAAAATAATAACAAAAATAAATATTAAAAAATGTAAAATAATAAATAAAAATAATAATAAAGAAATAAAAAAATTGTCAATCTCCCAAAGATACACATAGGGGCAAGAAAAAAACAATACAAAACATGTAACCTAATGTATTGTAATGTAATAAGAAGCCCACACTTATTGCCATGGGTGGTGCAGGTTATGCATTTAGATGTCGCACAATTTTTTTGTTTGTTTAATTACCCCTATCCACTGGCCATGCGTAGCAAAAGCAGTTGACATTGCAGGAGATGAGAAATTCAAAATTTGCAAATAAAGTGTAAACATTAGATCTCACTTTAATTAAACAATTGCTTCCTTCTGTGCTTCAATGCCATTACATGTGTGAAATATATTGAACATGGATCACCTGTCATTCACTTTCACAAAACATACACCTGCTGTGTCCTGCAATACTTAGATGACACTAGATGTTTTAGATAAGTTATATTAGTGATAAGTAAATAATGGGCTCCAGTAGCAAGTAAAGCGATTTGGTTTGGAATATTTTGCTTATAACCCATGGTTACCTTCACTAAATGTGCTATATCTATTTTTCCCATTCTCAGATCTGAAGCAAGAATGTCTCAGTTGGTATCAAAGAGGCCCTTGGGGTCATGTTATTTACTTGACCAAGAAGACTGCAGATCACTTATCAAAGATGCAGATAGCCTTCCCAATGGTATGTTATGAACATAAAAGCTCAAGTTTCTGATGGTTCTTCTGTACATCTATATTGTTTAATCCTGTCCAGGTTTTGGTTTATTGACCAGGTGCCCTTAGACCAGCATCTCAAACTCTCGCCTCCCAGATGCTGTTGTATAATTCCCACAATTTTCTGCCCATCTATTGTATTCAAAGAATCCTGTTAGTTGTAGGCCATCTATGAATCAACATCTATGGCTACAGAATTTAAGGTCACTATGTAAGACATATACATCCCTTCACTGACTCAGTCCCTCTGCATTCACTTTTCTATCTGCAGACACACCTTTCATCCAATGAATCCAATGGATATGTAAGAGCAGTCCATCTTGTAGGGTTGGTATTTTTCCATTTTCTTTAAGAAGGAGATGGCAGTGTCCAAAACTGGAAAAAAATTGGAAGAATTGGGAAAAATTAGGAAAGGGGGATAACTTGAAGAATAATATATGTAAACAAATGATAGCAGTTCATTTATTTACATTTTGACATATAAATTTAACATTTAAAAAAAAGAAAAACACGGGGCGTGGCCTGGAGCTCGAGCACAGCGGCCGCATGTCTGTGTAGCTCCGTGCTACCACGGCCTGTATAGAAGCGGTACGAGCACCCTATGACCGGGAATTTACCCAGCAACAATGTCCCAACACAAGGGGAGAAGACAGACCGAAAAGGGGGAGAAAGCCGACTTTTTCACGGTCCGGAATGCCCAGGGGAAAGTGATGGCGAGATCAGAGGAGCCCCAAGATGGCGCCCATGGCGGACTGAATGACACTCAGGGTACAACTCCTGAAGAAACCCCAGCAACCCCACATATAATACAGAGAATGCTGGATGACATGCACCAAAAGCTGCAGCTCACACTAAAAACCTCACTAAACGAAATCAAATCCGAAATCCGAGATCTGGGTATGCGCACATCATCCCTGGAAGACAAAATGGCTGACCAAGCTGAAGCATACAATGCCATGCGAGCCGAAATGGATGAAATGCAGGACGCAATAGAGTCCTACGGAAACAAGCTGGCGGACATGGAAGACCGCTCCAGACGGAATAACCTGCGCCTGAGAGGAATAGCAGAGACCGTCAGCACGGCAGACCTCCATGCTTACCTACAGGGCCTGTTCAAAATCCTTATTCCAGACATCCACCAGGACATGCTCCTGCTGGACAGGTACCACAGAGTCCCCAAGCCGAGGTTCCTGTCGGCGGACGAACCGCGAGACACACTAGTAAGACTACACTACTTCCATGTAAAGGAAGACATCTTGAGGGCAAACAGGCAGCGCCCAAACCTCCCAGCACCATACCAGGGGATCACAATCTACGCGGACATATCTGCAGCAATGCTGAAAAAGAGGAAAACTTTCTCAGGAATTACAGAGCAACTGAGACAACACAAGAAGCCATACCGATGGGGATTCCCAGTCAAATTACTAGTCACGCACGAAGGCAAGATGACAGCCATCGCGTCCCCAGAAGCCGGTATCCAAGCACTGAAAGAGTGGGGCTTGCCACCACCGAGGATGCCGTCTCAAGCCGCAGCAAGGGCCAAGCTACCGCCAACATGGAAGAAAATCACGAGAAACAAATAAGGCCGCGGCCCGCGTCCACGAACAGTGGCAAGTATTGCACTAAGACAATGGGACACTGACTATGAGGGGGGTAAGGGCGCCTGATAGAGGGTACGCAGTGTGATAGACATCACCCTATCATGTGTATTTTCTAAATCTAAGGGTAACCGTGGTAAAACCGGGCACCCAGAAGCACCCGACCTGACCCCCCCATAACAAGAACTCGGCAATTTACATTTTTTTCTTCTCAGCCGACACGCAAAGAGGGTGCACACACCTCTGACACACCCTAACCAGGCCCGAAGACCAATGCGATCAGGCATGGAAGCATGCAGCTTCCTACCCCACAGTGCCTACCTGAGGCACAAGGCCAATACTATGGCAAAATGTTTAGTTATTACTGTTTTAAGTTATTTGTTTACCCTCCATGTTTTCCATCTTGCACAACTAATGCCTGCTCTACTTTCCATTGACAAGACACACAAGGTTCCCCCACATAGTGGAGGCTACTACCAACACATGACACGAAATAGGGAGGGGTCACCCGGTTCGTTAATACTGGGAAGGGTGTCCCCCTCGCAAATAGATAATACAGGTCCATTACAACTCGAAATCCAAATATACTACCCCCCATGAGAATATACTCTCACAATACTAAAGGGCTCAACCACCCAGCGAAGCGAAGCTTGCTTCGCAAAGATTTACAATAACTCAAACCTGAGGTAGTGTGCCTCCAAGAAACACATTTTAAATTCAAAGCACATTCACCTCTGTTCCAGCAAGACTACCCACACCAATTTCACGCCACACACTCCACCAAATCTAAAGGGGCCTCAATCCTCGTTAGCAGAGATGTGGCGTTCACCCTCATGCACTCCGAGGTAGATACAGAGGGTAGATATGCTATGGTAGTGGGGACATTTAATGACGTTCTATACACGATTGCAAGCGTATATGCCCCAAATAAGGATCAAAGAAATTTCCTCCACAAGGTGTTTAAAAAATTGTCGACTATAAGTAAAGGAATAGGGGTGATATGTGGCGACTTTAACCATGTGTTGGACCCGCTGATGGACACCACAGGCCCACATACAGCCACTAGACTGAAGCCACTCAAGAGACAGGGCAGGGCACTACAAAAATTACTACAAGACAATCACCACTATGACGTATGGCGGGCACTACACATAGGGGAACGGGGATACACATTCCTATCCACAGTACACAATACCTACTCACGAATTGATGGTATATTGATTGCGGGCCAATATCTAGAACAGGTCAAAGATTGCTCCATTGAACAAATAACATGGTCGGACCACGCACCAGTGGTGATGACCCTGGCAGACTTATACGACTCCACACATAGAAGCCCATGGAGACTCAATGCAACACTTCTCACAGACAATACTTTCAAAAAAACACTAGAAACTGAGCTCACCAACTACTTCACAGAAAACAACACTGAAGACACATCCCACAATATAGTATGGCAAGCACACAAATCAGTAATCAGGGGGCTGCTGATAAAGCGGGCAGCATTCTTGAAGCGACAAGCACAAACACAGATGCGACACTGGCAAAGGGACCTGCAGGACCTTAACTCCCAAAACCAACGAACCCCGTCCCAGGAACTGAAATTGCGCATCATGACAATCACACAGGCCATACACAAACAAGCCCTAGAAAAAACAGGCTACTACCTGCAAAAACTGAAAGCAACCCAATACTCGCAGGGAAACAAAGCAGGCAAACTGACAGCCCAACTTCTCAAAAACAAACAGGCACAACAAAAAATAGCGTACTTAACATCACCTGAAGGACACAAAATAACAGCACCTAAAGACATCAGCAACAGGTTCGCACAATACTACGCCTCACTATACAACCTAGCCGAGGATGTTCACACACCCCAACCGGACCCCCAGGCGATACAGACGTACCTAAGCTCCATACCACTGCCTAAATTCACACCCCAGCAACAACAGGAACTCATGGCTAGCATAACAGTTGCAGAAGTCGCGGAAGCCATTAAACTATTGCCAATAGGCAAAGCTCCAGGCCCGGATGGCTTCGCAAACTGTTACTACAAACACTTTGCCCCAATCATCACGCCACATCTAACAAATGCTTTCAATAAAGCCACTGCACGACAACAACTGCCCACTGAATCCCTACTGGCCCACATCATCACACTCCCAAAACCGGGCAAACCACCCACATGCCCTCAGAATTTCCGCCCAATATCCCTGCTAAACACTGACGTTAAGCTCTATGCAAAGATCTATGCACTGCGTCTGGGCAAAATGCTCACACAGGTTATACACTCAGATCAAGTGGGATTCATAAAAAACAGACAGGGATGCGACAACACACGGAAGGTTCTGGACATTGTACACAGTGTCCGCAGAATGAAAGTGGGAGGGGTGTTAGTATCGTTAGACGCCGAAAAGGCCTTTGACCGACTGGGATGGAGGTTCCTCGAGCAGGTCCTCCTAAAGTTTGCAGTGCCGGAGGGTCTTATCTCAGCGGTCAGGGCTTTATATAATGCACCAACAGCAAGGGTCGTCAATGCAGGGTTCGTATCGGACCCCCTCAAAATCTCAAACGGATCCAGACAGGGATGCCCATTATCGCCACTCCTGTACGTCATGGCCCTGGAGCCTTTGGCGGCGGCAATTAGGCAGCACTCCTCCATACATGGCGTAAAAATAGGGGATCGGGAATACAAGGCGAGTTTATTCGCAGACGACGTCCTCCTAACCCTGACACAACCCCACATATCCCTCCCCAATCTAATGGCCACCATTACGGAATATGGGAAACACTCCTACTACAAATTAAACGTCACAAAGACACAAGCCATGGGAATGGGGATACCAGGGGAATCACTCGAAAGACTCAAAACCGCTTTCCCTTTTGACTGGCGAGTGGACCACCTAACTTACCTGGGCATCCGCATCCCACCCCGCACTGAAAAATTACTAGACCTCAATTATAACAAATTACTGAAGGACACGCAAACCACCCTACAGACATGGGAGGGGAAATACCTGTCATGGGTGGGGAGAATCGCGGCGATAAAAATGATGACGCTCCCGAAACTTCAGTATCTCCTGAGAACTCTCCCCATAAAACTGCCAAACGCGTACCTGATCTCCTTTCAAAAAACACTAATCAGATTTATATGGACCAACAAAAGACCAAGGGTGGCCACAAAAATACTACAAAAACCAACCATACATGGGGGTCTGGGACTGCCAAACATTAGAGAATACTATAGGGCAACACAACTAACAGCAATCAAGGCAGCAACAGTGGAAGGAGAAGCGCCACAATGGACCCAAATAGAGGCCCATTGGACAAATAGCCCATCTCTAAGGGAGCTCTTGTGGCTCCCGAAAAAACTCCGGCCCCAACAGATACAACCCCTATTGACCACACAGTTAACACTATACTTCTGGGACGAAATCCGCAAGAGGGAAGGAAAGGAAGGAACACTCCTAGAGGACGCCCCAATATCGTGCATAGCAGCAGGGATCCCAACATTCGACACAAAAAAATGGAACGAGGCAGGCTGCACTAAGCTTAGACATCTATACCATGAAGGCAACCTGTTGCCATTCCCAGATCTCCAAGCACGGCACAACATCCCCAACAAGGCACTGTTCTCCTACCTACAGCTAAAATCGCTGCTCACAGGGGTACAAATAAATAGCCAGGTGACACCCAACAAACACTCCATAGAACAATTTTGCCTAACCATCAAACCCCCTAAAAAAACGATCTCCACGATCTACAACATACTCACAGACGATGAGGCGCACTTGGACATGACATTCCAAACAGCTTGGCACAAGGAACTGGGACAAACCATAGACAAAGAGCAATGGCACAGGGCATTTACAATACACATAGGTAACACACGCTGCACAACACATCTCGAAACAATAAGGAAACTGCATTACAGATGGTACATGGTACCTGAGCATTTGACCAGGATTTTCCCAAACTCTCCAAATACGTGCTGGAGATGCGGGATAACAGGAGGCTCTATGAGCCACATATGGTGGTCGTGCACGGAGATTAAAAAATTTTGGAAGGTAGTAGAGGAACTAGCGGGTGACCTGCTGGGCAGGCAGTGGCGACCCACCCTACAACAATGCATACTATTTATGTTACCACTCACAATGACCAAAACAGAGGAATCCCTTTTGTTCCACGTCCTGATATCAGCAGTAACCCTCATAGCTAGAGCATGGAAATCGCCACAAATTCCATCCAAGGAAACCCTAACACAACAAATAAATATAAATTGGCGATACGAAAAAATGGCACTCAAACACATTGGACAAAGAAAACACATAGACCTAGCCAATGCGAGGTGGGAAGAGTATAGGGGTAAGGGACAAAGCGAACAAACAGTGGGGACGTGAGTGGGCACAAGGAGAGCACAGGAAAAGGCTACCCAACAAGGAACTAGGAGATGGGAAATCCTGGAAATCACACCATGTAACATGTAATAACATTAGAGCAGGTGACACCACAAAAGATCACGAGAACCCTTATGGGAAAGGGTAACATCCACTCACATAGCCGGCGCTGAAGCAGGCCACCTCACACCCAAGAGCCCAGAAACTAGAGCAGGACAACACGTAACAACACGTATTATGCATAATGTATGATGCACGCTATATATTCTATGATGTACGACATGTAGTGTATGAAACACAATATGTAATGCATGATGTAACAAGGACAATGTGTGACTAGTGATGTAACCGGAAGACATGGAACGTTTTGTGTTTTGTGTTTTTACTTGATCCATTCCCTTCCTTTCCCCCATACCCTTTTCTTTTCTGTATCCCATGTTTTATAACATGTAAAACAATAAAACTTTCAAATTGAAAAAAAAAAAAAAAAAAGAAAAACACTAGAAATAAACTGGTTCTTAATTCATGGGTCAGAAGTAATCAATAGAACAGGAATAAGACATTTTATGTTGGGTATTACATAATTTTAGCAGCACATTTATTAATTAACAAAAAAACCAACAAGTTTTGCGCTCAAATTCCCATTACTCCTGGGCGGCAGCACCGACCATAGTACACATCAGCTCAAATACATACAGTAAAAACCAAAGAAAAAAGTTACCTGCACTCTTTCCCAAATCCCTATGTATATTTAAACAAATGGAGGTTTTTAGTTACCTCCAATGGCCATGAGAGGATATGCCCACCTGCCCCGTCAAGGCAGACCTCTTAGGTGGGTCCTAACTCTAACCATTCGCCTTGCTTCCTTGAGCTTCTGGCTAAGATATATCTAATGAGTCAAAAAGGGGTGCAGCCCATCCCATCTGTTCCCTATTAAGGGTTAATAAGCATGTGGGGATGTATATAAAAAACACCCCTTTCTGTCTCATAAGAGATATCTTTGCCAGACGCTCAAGGAAGCAAGGTGAATGGTTAGTTAGGACTCACCTAAGATGTCTGCCTTGACGTGGCAGGTGGGCATACCCTCTCATGGCCATTGGAGGTAACGAAAAACCTCCATTTGTTTAAATATATATAGGGATTTGGGAAAGAGCACATTTATTAATTTATTGCTTACTAAATGTATTTTAAAGAATGCCCTAGTCCCAAATTCCTTTTCACAGTCTATTGAAGAGATTTTACCAATTGTTTCTCATTTTGCTGTATTTTAGAAGATCATCAATTACAATTACCCCATAAATTCATTCATAAAGTAGACACTCAGGGGTATCTCACATGGGCCTTGATTTAATAAGCTTTTCAAATGATTCAATACTGTTAGTAAAACTTACCAAATCATTTATCTGCTGAAGTCACCATTAAAGTCTATTGAAATCTTTGTAGATAAATAATTTTAGTTTTTCTAGCCATATTGAATTATTTGGAAACCTTTTTTTATGATTTCATATTTTTGGATACATTCTTAAAATAGTTTGATATTTTGAAAAATATTCTAATATTGTTATATTTTTGCTATATTTATATTTTTTATATATGGTATCAGAGCTTCTCCAAAAATAATAAATTGGTGCCCAAATTAGATACCTACCCATTTCAGTTTTAAATTTTAAATCCAAATTACCCTATAAATGCATACCATTTGCAAAAGTAAAAACCATTGAGTATGCCAATAGTGTATATTTTCCTTATTTTATAGCCACTTAATACATTTATATTGTTTTCTCTTCTTGGCACTTTTTAACATGCACATTGCAGAATAACCTCTTTCCCGTACCCTTGTGATGTGTTTTTCAAAGTACAGAGTAGAATTAATAAACTGCCCAAAACGAACCGCACCAAAAAGACAGTCAAGTAAAAATAGATGTAAATGACAGTTTGTCAACTTGTCCATGGGCTATTGAGCCCGGAATCCAAGAAAAATGTTTGGTTAATCCCAGTAAAGTGTGGATTTGCCTGCTAACGCTGTCCAGTTCTTTGGAGAACGCTGCTTATGATGTGATGAACCATCAAAACACAGTGTTTATTTCAAAAGATATAAAACATCACACCTGGCAGCTAACAAATTAAAAGAAGCAGTTTAATATCTCCAAAACAGCTGCCTAATGCGTTTCGTACTTCATGGCACATAACTTTAAGATGTACTTAAATTGGACAGTGTTATAAGACAAATCCGCCCTTTTGTAGCAATCCTAACTCTAAACACTAACTTTAACCCACACCTAAGCATTAGCACTAACTAACCTAACCACTAACCATAAACGATAACTGTTACCCTAACCTTAAAGGGATGCTATAGTGCCAGGAATTCAAAACTGTATTCCTGTAGCTCCACCCTCCCCCACCCACCCTGGTAAATAAAGGGTTAAAACCCCTTTATTTACTTACCTTATCTTATGGGTCGATGCTCCTCCCTCTCCGACAATGTTTTATATTGCAGCACTGCACTGTTTTACATGGCAGCACTAAGTGCAAAAGGGACAGTGCACCCAGACCATTCAATTAGCTGAAGTGGTCTGGTTGTCTTTTGTGTCCCTTTAAACATTAATTGTAACCCTAAACCTACACACTAATTGTAACTGTAACCCTAACTAATCCCAACCACTAACCCTAAACACTAACGCTAACCCTAAAGGGAGGTATTACCCTACAGTTGAGAGGGATTCACCTGCTCTTTGCATGCTTGAGAGGCTTTATTTCCCTTTCAGCTGCTACAAAATACTGGAACTAGCTGTCACAATATTACATTTCAGTGCAATCAAACACAATGATCTGCACTTGTCAGTATGCAAAGCTGATCAAACTCTGCCATGGACGATTTCCCTGCAATCAACTTGCAAGAAGGCCTGATTGGTCTCTTCTCAGACTTGTGGGTGTCCCTCTCGTTATGTGAATCCCAGTTGATGTCACAGAACTGTTACAGAACTTTGAGCATTGAACACAACTCATTGATCCACGTGGAGCCACTAATTGTGGCCCCATTTGACAGATGGGAGCCCCAGTTTGAGTGATACCTGGTGTTCCTCAGAAATCAGAGGGAAGCATCTGCATGATGAAATTATTCTGTCATGGGTCTTAAGGGTAAAGCAAACACGATGGAATAATAATGTCAAATACAGATTAAAAGTGCACACACTGAAGAATACTGTTGTGGTTTTTTTTTTTTTTTTTTAATTTTACAAGGCTACTTGAAATCACTTAGCAAGCAACTCTGAGGATTTAGTTATACCATTTGGACATATCATATTAAGATCACTTTAATGTTTAGTGTAATAATTAAGAATATATTTTATTGGCTACTACTGGAGGTTTTTGCAATTGCTCCACAAATATAAGCCAAACACTTGATAACATGGAGAACAGTAGTGCTTTATTGCGACAAGCACAGGGTTTTTATTCTTGCCTTTGTTTATACAGTAACCTCAAATCAACCAGTTAAACACTGTTCTCTGCCCTCCCTCACTGTTTGATGATTGTGCCTTTTCATAGTCCAGATCTCCATACCTAACTTTCAGTCATCTTTTCAGTTTTGCTTCACAATGCAATGTAATCGTTGGCTTGAGTTCCACCTTGTGCTTTGTGTTCCACACACAAGGAAATCAAGATCCTTGTCCATAACAATAGTGGTGATATGCTCGTACTATTTTATGTTTTGTAAGTGCAATTTGTATTAAATAAGCAGTTTTTATCTAGAAAATCTGCACTATATAATGCACAAACAGTAAATAGAGCACTTAGTAATGAAAGTGGAATAACTTATGATAAAAAGAAAAATCACAACACTAGTGCAATAAAGAATAAAGAAAAAAAAATTGCTGTGCCACAAAAGTACAGGAATGACAATAAAGTGTTATTTGCAATAATATAGGGTAGGTGTGGGTAAATAAAATGGTCCAAAACAATCTTAAAAATAGTCTATAAATAATTATGAATAATATGAATTGCAGTGCAATAGGAATTCTTGGGTAGTCAGTAGGTCTTTGTGTCAGCGAATATGATGGGTAGAAGTTTTCTTGTAATCCATAGATACATGCAAGACAGGAAAACAAGAAATCCAATAGTGCAATATGTCAACCTTAATGAGTACTAAAATAAAATTCACATTTGGTGGCGCTATAACCAGCTCCAGTTTTGATAGCATACAGGATGTGTTATTGAGTGTCTGTAGAAGATGGTGGTGTGTCCATAGAAAATGACAAAAATGTAGAAAGCAGCTATTAGTGCTCTCTATTACAATAAAATTGGTGAAATATTGCAAATAGTAAGTACTCACAAAGGTGAAACAGGCAAACTGCTCTATGGATAAGGTGCCGGTGGTATGATCCCCACCTGGTATTTCTTTGGAGTAGACCGGAAACGAGGTAGTCAGGAAGTAAGTATATTTAAAAAATAAAATAGGGGGGCGTGGCCTGACTAATGGCGCGGACGGTCGCATGTGAGTAACGCTCCGTCCTTAACCGGCCTAAAACAGCGACTTACACAGCGATCCCGACCAGCAAACGCATCCCCACGATGGCCCAACACAAGGGGAAGAAACCCAGCGAGAAAGGGGACAAGTCCGGGTTCTTTGCGGCCCGCAACCAAACGCCCAAAACTCAGACCCCCTTTGAAGAAGAGCAAGATGGCGACGACACAATCCCGCTACAGGACTCTCCAGAGACCAGCCAGTAACACAGGCAATTCTACAAACATGCCTGGAGGAGATGACAGCTAAACTGATTAAAAACTTCAACAGCTCAATTACTGACCTACGGAAAGATGTCCAGGAGCTGGGTGAACGGACAGCTCGCATGGGAGAATATGCGGAGGCCCATAATGACATGGCGGATCACGTCCAAAGATTAGAACACACGCTGGAATCTTGCCAAACAAAACTTATGGATCTCGAAGATAGGTCCAGAAGGCAGAACATACGCCTGCGCGGCATACCTGAATCGGTGAAACAACCAGAAATACCAGCGTATCTCACTGAGTACTTCAAGATCCTGGCTCCTGACCTACCTGTGGATGTACTGCTTATGGACAGGGCACACAGAGTCGCTAAACCGAAGTTTCTACCGGAGGAGGCCCCCAGGGACATCTTCACCCACATGCACTATTTCCATGCTAAAGAGGCTCTGATGAAAGCTTCCAGACAAAACAAACACCTCTCTGAGAAATATCAAGCAATACAAATTTATACCGACCTCTCCGCTCTCACCCTGCAAAAGAGGAGGGAATTTAAAGAGGTCACAGATGCCCTGCGACAACAAGAGGTACAATATCGCTGGGGTCACCCGGTTCGCCTACTGGTGCACAGAAATGGAACAATCCACACCATCACCACCCCAGACGAGGGACGAAAAACCCTGAAAAGATGGGGAATCCAAGCGCAACCACACGGAAGCAACCAGCCAAAGCCCACCAAGATACAGCCGGAATGGAAGAAAGCACGCACCTGAGCGAGGGGGAGACACACCCGTCCCGGGAGAAGTTCTACTTTGTCTCACCTCACCAGCCTCCCCCGATGAGATGCTGCCTGGTCGGACTTTTCCCCATACGGATTTCTAGCCGACACAACAAGTTGGGATTTCAGCGCCAACCATGGACTTTGAACAGGGCAATGCCACGTGCAGAGAATCAACAGGAGACATGAAACTGAACCGCTGTAAGACTTACGGGGTAATATCCCACACACAAACCTCACACTGCCAGCACACTCATGCACGCCAACACACATCGATATGTACCCATGGTGGCGGAACCCAAACGCTCCATACTCCGCTGACTTACCCGCACTGGTACTCCGGCTGGAGAACCGACCAGGCAGCGCCTACCGTTAATGTTATGATTGTTTTCAGTTGTATATTGTTAAGGGCAAGGAAGGGTAAGGGCTATGATATGTCGCAAAAGACCCACACAACCCCAATAGATGCCCAGTGTTACCGGGCCAAGCCGAGGTCCAGCACCACTTACACCGGGCATGTGGTCACAGCGACAACTAGGCCGGGTTACCTATGTTATTTCACACTCTTAAGTACCACGCTCCCACATGGTACTACTGTACAGCCAAGTAGCCCTTAATAGGGCTTCATTAAAGTTCTTCTTGTTAACCGTCCACTCACAGCACGGTTCCCCTTTATTCCCCCTCACCCCTCTCTAACCTCTCTGGAGGAGGGCACTCTAACTTGCGAACACCGCAGGGAAACCCCCCTGAGGGGCCCAATATTTCTGGAGTATCTTACAACTAGCCTAAGGGAGGAACTACCTCCTGCTAACACCCAAACCCAAAAAGATAAAAAAACAAAACAAAACCTAGATCTGAGGGAAAGACACACAAAAACACCCACGAAGACGACCCAAAGAGCACACACACAAAAGACCGAACCCACAGCAATAACAGACAGGCACCAATCCCATCAACTGCATGAAAATACAAAGCCATAATGTTAGGGGCCTGAATACCCCATATAAACGACACTGCTTACTCAGGGACTTTAAAAAGACACAACCAGATGTGCTGTGCCTCCAAGAAACACATTTTAAGACAACACCAAATATCAAGCCGTCACAATTCCCTCACCAATATCACGCCATATCAGGTCAAAAAACTAAGGGCGTATCAATACTGATTAGCAACCAGGTCTCATTCCAATACCACTCTGCGAAAACAGATCCCGAGGGCCGCTACCTCATGCTAGTTTGCACGATCAACAACAACAAATACACGATAGTCAACGCATATGCCCCAAACACAAACCAAAGGAACTTCCTACACAGAATTCTGTCTCTCCTCCGCCCAATCCAAGAGGGGATGTTGGTTCTGTGTGGGGACTTCAACCATATCTTAGATCCTAACATGGACACTACGACACAAACCCCTCATACAACACGTTCCAGACAACAAACAGCCTGCATGAGTCACCTAAAACTACTAGAGGAACGGGGGCTATACGATGTGTGGAGAGTCCTACACCCAACGGAAAAGGACTACACATATTTCTCTGCCGCCCACAACACATACACGAGAATAGACAGGTTTCATGTTAAGGGTCGTCATCTAGATCAAGTACTGGAATGCTCAATAGGCACCATCTTGTTGTCGGACCATGCTCCCCAAACCATAACCCTTAAAGATAGCTACGACTTTAAACATAAGAGCCCCTGGAGACTCAACGAGTCCCTGCTAACAGACAACTCCTTTACGAACGACATACAGAAAGCCATAGACGACTTTTTCACTCTGAACAAACCAGAGGACACCTCTATTAGCACTACATGGCAGGCACACAAATCTGTAATCAGAGGGCTTCTCATCAAACAGGCCTCCCACGCACAAAAAACACGACGAGCCAACTGGATAGCCTGGCACAAACAGCTGTCAGATCTCACACACAAAAACAAAACCCAACCGACTGCAGACACACAACGAAAAATTGGGGACATAACGGAAAAAATTAAAACACACACCCTGCAACAAGTCGGATACAACCTCCGCAAACTGAAAGCTACACATTACACCCAGGGCAACAGAGCCAGCAGAATACTAGCAACTCGGTTGAAAAAAGTAGAGGCAAACGCCAAAATACCATATGTATACACAGCCGACGACACAAAAGTCGTATCCCCCATAGATATTAGCAACGCATTTGCAAACTACTACAGCCAACTATACAACCTAGCACACTCTAACCATCTGCAAGTGCCGGATGACCAGGAAATCATAACCTACCTTCAAGACACTCCACTACAGACCCTCACAGCAGACCAGGTGGCCACGCTACAGCACCCTGTCACAACCACAGAGGTAGAAGAAGCCATACAATCCCTTCCATCTAACAAAGCCCCAGGCCCAGACGGGTTCACAAACCTGTATTACAAAAAATGTAAAACGACCCTTGCAAAACCCCTGGCACAGCTATTCAATTCAGCTATCCAGGAAAAAAAGCTCCCAGAGGAGCTGTTATTAGCACACATCATAACTCTCCCGAAACCAGGTAAACCACCAACTCATTGCCCCAACTTTAGACCTATATCGTTACTCAACACAGACGCCAAATTACTAGCAAAGGTCTTCGCCAAGCGACTAAGCACCATCCTTCCCTCCTTGATACATGACGACCAAGTAGGGTTTGTATCGGGGAGGCAAGGGGCGGACAATACCCGTAAAGTATTGAACCTCATACACACTACACGGAGGTCGTATGTGGGAGGCCTTCTCGTGTCCTTAGATGCGGAGAAGGCCTTCGACAGATTAAATTGGGGATTCCTGAAATTGGTCCTGTCGAGAATGAGCTTCCCTAGTCAGTTTATCAATATGGTGGAGGCCCTATATAGCCACCCAACCGCAAGAGTGTTAAACGCGGGATTCTGTTCCGACAAGTTCACAATCACTAATGGGTCTAGACAGGGTTGCCCCCTATCCCCGCTACTGTACGTCCTGGCCCTAGAACCTCTAGCCGCTAGAATACGAACGGACTCATCCATACAAGGAGTATCCCTGAACCAACGGGACTATAAACTGAGTATATTCGCTGACTATGTCTTCCTCACATTAACACAACCCCAGATATCCCTGCCAAACCTAATGAAACACATCACAACATATGGCCTCCTATCCTATTACAAACTGAACGTCTCTAAGACACAAGCGATGGGAATCAACATACCCAACAAGCAAATTGCGCTCCTTAAAGGTTCGTTCCCCCTAGACTGGAGGGATGACTATCTAACCTTCCTGGGGGTAAAAATGACAAAAAACCCCGCCACACTGTTTAAAACCAACTACATACCCCTAGCTAACATTCTAAAAAGCACACTACAGTCATGGGAGGGGAAATACTTATCGTGGGTGGGCCGCATAGCAGCCATAAAAATGTCCCTACTGCCGAAACTGCAATACCTATACAGAACACTACAAATCCCCATTCCATAGCCTTCACATGGAGTAATAAGAAGCCAAGGGTTGCGACAAAACTCCTACAAAGGCACCAAACACAGGGAGGGTTAGGTCTCCCTGATATAACCGCATACTATAGAGCAGCAGCACTAACAATAGTGCCGCAACTGAGACCACAACCATCATCACCACAGTGGCTCCACATAGAAAACCACTGGGCGGCACCCTCGACATTGCAAACACTGTTCTGGACTCCCAAGTCCCATAGACGGGACACCACACATCTATTACCCACAACGCAGCACATATTGCACCACTGGGACACCTCTCGACAACACCTGGTCCATTACCTCCCAGTGCCTCTAGCTACTCCGCTAGACATCCTGACCACCCTAATACCAACATGGGACAAAAAACCATGGCAACAAGGGGGGATAACTGAAGTGGGACAGCTATATGAAGGAGGTAAACTACGCCCATTCCCAGACATACAGATCAAATCATACCTATTCCTCCAGACTGACTTTCCCTTACCTACAGATCAAATCATACCTATCTCAGAATAAATCCCGCGTTAATAACGCTAATACCAGAGAGCACCTTTCTGAATTCGAACTCCTGTGCACGCACTGAAAACGGCTAAAAAAATTAATAGCCATAACCTACCGACTACTACTACAGACAGTAGACCCACCAAATGACACACATATACAGTCCTGGCATTCGGAACTGGGTAGGTCCATAACTAGGGACAAATGGGACAAGGCCTACTCCTCACACAAGGGAACAACTTCCTGTGCCACCCATCTGGAGCTACAGCGCAAATTGCTGTACCGATGGTACCTAGTCCCAGCCAGAGTTCACCACATCTGGCCGCAATCCACAGACAAATGTTGGAGGTGTGGACACCAAAGGGGCACCATGACACACGTTTGGTGGACATGTGACAATATCAAACCCTTCTGGCACGAAGTACAAAATGTTATATCAAATACTATACGCACGCAAGTAACCCTCACCCTAGAACTCTGCATTTTATTCATCCCCCCAGATGAGACTTCCAAGGCCACATGGACAGCCATGTACCACGTACTAATATCAGCAGCGACACTTATCGCAAGGTTTTGGAAACAAGTAGCAATCCCATCCAGGGAACTTCTCATACGGCAAGTCTCACTCAATTGGGTCTATGAAACAACATTTGCAACCCAATTTGGAACCAAAAAACACTTGAAACAAGCCCATACTATGTGGTCAGATTTCCTGACCTGCTCCACACCACGAGCCGTCCCTACAGAGAGTCTGCCCACGTCCACGCAAGACAAAACCCCATGAAACCACACACTGCCCAGCCTCCGACGTGAACCACTCCTCCCACAGCACAAGAGAATACCACCTCTGATAGACCCCCACCCTCTACCCCACCTGCCCCCTCCCCCCACCCCCCTACCCTGACAGAGTTGAGTATATGCAAATAACGCAATATAGAAATAGGAAGCACAATAAGGACCTAGGAACTACCCCATTAGACAAAGTAGCCGGCTGACTTCAGAACAATGTCTGGGGGATATAGAATGTCGGTTACGGTTCAATGTATATAAGTACCTATCTCTGCAACCAGACACAATGCAGGTCCTATATGTACACAGTTCAGAGATCCACCGGAAAAGTATATGACATGTATGTAACCTTGTTTAAAGCCTATGTGTTATGCATTTACTGACCAATAAAAATTGTCAAATTTAAAAAATAAATAAAAAATAAAATAAAAAAATATTAAAAACAAAAGATAATTGGCACAGTATGCAAGTACAGAGACCAAAAAAACCTTTATTTAAATAAAATAAAAAGTAATACTTTCCATAAAGCATAAGTGGGGTCTGTCAGACAGGTAAACAGGAGCTTAAACCTCCAAAATTGAGGTAGGCAAGCTAGGAATCATTTTTAAAAAAGGAAGAGGAGGGTGGAAAAATAATATTGTGCAGGAACATATGTCCTATTTAAAACTTAACATTTAATAAGTATTGAGATAAAACATCCAATAAATGGACTAAACATATAAGACTAACCACAAAAAAGGATACAATGGTATACCTATAGAAAAATGAAAATGTTGGCTGAAACTAAAGAGCGCCCTCGTGAGGGTACAAGAGCCTCACAGTAAAGGTGCGAGTGTCAGACCTCCATTAGGTTGGTGCACACTAAGTACAAATTAATGTAGACTTCTTACTAGCAACTACAGATGGAATGCCCATTGATGCACAAATTGATGCACACTAGCTCAATGTGTACTGCTTAATAACTCTTCAGAGTGTATCAAACAGAAGGGCTGTTAGGCTATCCACAACAAATTATTGCCATGTTACTGTGTTACAAAGGCATTAGCTTCATAGCCATGGTGTGGCAGTCTTTGCTGTATACTAAAGACAGTCTGAAATGTTGCCGAATGATCTGAAGCTATTTCAGATAGACACAGATTGAACTAACTTAACTGTTTAAATATTAAGTTAGATGTAGAGTGGCAGGCATCGAGAACAAAGCGGATATAGGAGTTGTGGCACAATTTCTGTTAACAGTCTGGTCACTGTATAACAAATAGTATAGTGTGATATTAACAGTCTATATAAAGAAAAGGTTTGTGGGTACATAAAACGGGAGGTATGCCAGATAACTAGTGAGATACTGGTTATCTGGCATATCTCCCGTTTTTGGCGTATCCATTGATTTAGGCATCTCTATGGGGAGATGCTAATTACCCAAGTAATACATTTGCAGGGATATTCTCATCTACCCCCACATTTCTGAAACCCTTCCCCTCTCCCCAATCCAAATAAACTCATGCCATTGGCACTACAAGACGTACCACTCAATTCCTTTAACTGCTAGAGTCCTGTCAGGAATGAAGTCCTCACAGCGCACTAGCTCTAGACGGACAAGAGTCACATCTGCCCCAGTGCCCCTGAGTCCCACAGTTACCTCCTTTCCAACTGTCACAGGTTGCAGACTTACATTGTTGCTGCCCTCTGATCTGGTTACAAACAACACAGAGGACGTTGGTTCTAAGGAGCATCCCTCCCCAGCTGATGATGCTGGCTGGCTGCCTTTTCCCAAGGCAAGTAACACTGATGTGCCCCACTTGGTTGCAAATGAAACATCTGCGACTCTCTCCTTGCACAGAAATGGCACTAACTCCCCCTCTCCCTAAAGGTAGAAGCTGGAACAAAAGATGCTCGCTTGGCAAAACCTTTGCTCCGGTCCACTGTTACTTGGTTTGCAGTGTGGAAATCTGCCAGCTCACCCACTTCCAAAGCTGTTTTGGGGTTCCTGTCCAGAGCTGCAAAAACTGTTCTTTAAAATTAGATCCTCCAAACTTGTTATTTATTTACTCCTTTTAGTTGAAGATGAAATGTTCCGCTCTGTTGAGGGACAAGCTGCTTCAGACGAAGAAGAGGAGAGTTGGGCTGATCTGAAGGAGACACACAAAGTATCACGTAGTCTATCTTCTTTTTCTTGCTGCAGAAGTGGGTATGTCTATTAAATTCCTAGTAAGTTAGGTTTGTCTTTTGTCTAGCACATTACATGTTTGTCCACAAAGTTAAATGGACTGAACATATCCATGTTCCATTCAGATTTGAAAAGTGAAACCAGCATGTATGTAGTTTGATCCTGTAACCTCTATAGGTCTATATCTCCTCATATAACACTACCCTCACCTCTGTACTGAATGCTGCAGCCCCACTCCAAACATGCACCTTGAGGAGAACACGCCCCCAACCGTGGTACACTAAATCAACATGCTACCTGCAGAGATGCTCCTGTTCTACTGAATGCTGCTGGAGGAAGTCACGCACCCAGTTGGACTTCCTCCACTACAAATTTATGTTGCGTTCAGACAGCACAGCCCTGGCCTTTGCCAAACAGTCATACTTTTCCTCCCTCGTTAGCTCATGCTCCCACAATCTCAGGCATTTTTTAATAGCTTTAACTCCCTTCTTTGCCCTGCTGTTGCCACCCCCCAAACAAACCTTACAGCCGATAGCTTTGCATGCTACTTTACAGATAAGATTGAATAGCTAAGGAAAGAATTCTTACCACATTGCCCCTTTATTTCTCAACCACACCTGGATCATGCTTTTCGTACCCTTCAGACTTTCTACCAGGCTACTGAACACAAGAGGTGGCTGCACTTCTCCTTTCCTCTCGCCCCACCACTTGCCAGCTTGATCCTGTCCCGTCTCACCTTATCCGATCTCTCTCCTCTTGTCTTGTGCCTTTCCTAACACACATGTTCAACTGCTCTCTCTCTTCTGGTCTCTTGACCCATCCTCCCCTTCTAACTATCATTCCACATCCCTGCTCCCTTTTTTCTCAGAGTTTCTGGAAAGACTGGTCTCTACCCGTCTGAATTGTTTCCTCAATTCCAACTCTCTCCTCTTCAGTCTGACTTCCGCCCCCTCTACTCTACTGAGACTGCTCTTGTTAAAGTCCTTAACGACCTAATCACAGCCAAATCCATGGGGCATTACTCCATACTAATTCTTCTTTACCTCTGTTGACCATGTTCTCCTTCTCCAAACTCTTCAATCACTTGGTCTCTGTGACACTGTCCTCTCTTGGTTTTCCTCCTATCTATCCCAATGCTCATTCAGTGTGTCCTTTTCTTTTTTTTTTATAATTTTTTTTTTTTGAAAGTGCAAGTTAAACACAAGAGCAGGCAGTGTCACAACAACAGCTGCGTGCACAGTAGTTAAAGACATAGTTAAACAGCAGTGTGACATACTAAAGCAGGTAGTAGCACAATTTTTATAATTTTCTTGAGTGATGCAAGAACTAAAGGAGAATATGTAACAGGTTAGAATATATTAGGTGGTGTAACCTTGCCAGTGCCGCTTCTGATGGCCTGTATGGCCGTACTGTCATCTGTCCCCGTCCTCTTTAGCTTTGGGTGGGGTTGGGGGCAAGCTCTAGGGGCATGCGCGCTATAGTGGCTAGAGGCAATAGTGGTATGTGGCATGGTTTAATGGCTCCTTAACCCCTTGAGTCTGGGGGGGGGAGGTAGGCCATCCGCCTGGCTGCTGAGTGGGGTTTCGTGACAGTGTCGTGGGCTTAATGACACTATATGTGTAATGGTTCCTTAATGTGAGATATCTGTCTACACGATGAGAAATTAGGTTGTTGATATTAAACCATAAGTAAAACGGATAGAATACCAAGAGAAATAAAAATGCAAAACAAACACAATAAAGCAAAGCATAACACGGAGATGTGGGAGCCAAGCTCCAACTCGCCCAATATGTGACAACACCAGGATGGAGGTTTTTGTTGCAATGTCTCTCTATCAGACGACTGCTCAGTCGGTTCAAGTTACCCGGGGCTGCACTGGCCCTTGTCCTGCTGGTTTTATCTGTCCCGCAGGGGTAAAGTCCGGAACGTTAGCTACGTCCCACTTGTGTGGAGGTCTTGTCTTGGCCCCTGCCTTCTGTTGGATGCCCAGCGCCGGTGATGCCAGTCGGTGGTTGTGCCTGTAATGGATCGCCTGGCACCCCGACTGGGTACCTTCGTTGAAGGATGCTCCTAGCGCTTCCTGAGGACTCCAAGCACTCTGGCAGACACCACAATCACCGAACCGGAGAAACAAATAAATTCTCCCAAGCATATGAATGCTGTAGACAGTTGAATAGGAACCATACGAATAGGTTTACTCTCCTAGCAGTCAAACTGGAACAGCATACAATAAATCCTTCCCCCAATAATGAGACGACACTTCACTTTGAGGGTTAAAACAGGAACTCTCTGGACTGGCACATACAGCCTCTTTTATTCCCAATACACAAACTTAGTACTGCCCACAGGGTTTTACAGAACAACCAATCAATCCGTACAATACACTCAGACACTCCCACACAAAATCCTCCCTTCTGCCTGTGATATGATTACTGAACACAATGGGTAATCTAATTATCACAGCCAGAGAAATACAGTTTCATAAAACACATCACAGGGACCCCAAAACATGCAATAACCCCATAAAGTATATCCTTGGAACCGGGGGATCTGGGTGAACCACATATCCAAAATTCACCCAGATCCATTCAGTAATTTGGAAGATACAGTTTAATGCAGATTCTGCAGAACATATACAGGCTAAATGAAAAACAATCACTCTATAATGTGTCCCCTGTTGTATAGTCCAAAACCACTGCACAATGTCTCTGTGCACCAAACACTGGCGAGATGGCACCATGTTGAAAAGTCCAAACAGTGTCTGGGAGTTAAAATGGCCGCCATCCATTGTTCTCACCATGTGCTTCTGATACAAGAAATGGTGGCCACCCAGTAACTCCACAGTATGTCCCCAGATGGTTCTTAAAAGGGCCAGCAGCAGCACAACACAAATCCATTATGCCCAAATCATGTCTTTAAAGGGCAATACATCCCAGGGGCCATAGTCACATGGCAGGAGTCTGGCAATCAGTCTTCTCCAATGCCCAGTGGCGAGGTCGGTTTCGCCACAGTGCCCATCTCGCGTAGCGATAAGAAGCCTTGGGTATCCCCATTTATATGGTATCTCTGCTGTTCTTAGTTGTGCCGTGGTTTCTTTTAAGGATGCACGCCATTGTAGCGTCTGGCAGCTGAGGTCTTGAAAAAAGTTCAGGTTGAGGTCTTCAAATGCAAATGGGGTCTGGCCCCTGACGGCCCTGAGAAAGCCATCCTTGTCTGCACGGGTTTTGAAGTTCAATATGACATCTCTTGCCGAATCAGGTGCATTGCGTTGGCGTCCCGGTATGCGAAATAGGCCATCTAGAGTTATGCTTTTGGCCTGTTTGGATGGCAGGGCGGCCTGGAGCAGTCTCTTAATGAGATGCGGTAGTTCCTCTGTTACGGTGTCTGGGATCCCCCTCACCTTGAGGTTTTTTTGCCTTGCTACATCCTCCAGCTGCCCCATTCGGGTGTTCATCTGCGTGCACATGGCTGTTAGTTCCAGCGTTTGATTGGCGGTAGCTTCTTGCTGGGCTTTCAGGTCTTGGACCCCAGGTTCTGCAGTCTGAATGCGGCCCGTGAGCGTATTCAGCTCAGACTTGAGGCCTGCGAGTTCTGCCGCGAAAAAGGCCTTGAGGTCTGTCACCATCCCTGACAGGTCAACCTTAGTGGCTAGTTGGTGGTCAGGTTGTTTCGGCGGTGCATTCTGCAGCCTCCGTTGGGTTATCTGGGTTGGTATGTCACCAAGGTATTCATCATCCGATGCCGAAAGTGACTCCATCCCCAGGTCGTGGTAGGCGTCCGCCATCTTGGGCCTACATGCTTGGGACAGGAGCTGCCCGATATCTTGTGTGTGGCTCGAGTTTTGCCCTCAGGGTTTTTGGAGTGCTTCCCCATTGCCTGGTGTATCCTCCGTAAGTGATTTGTCGGTATCTGGAGGCTTTTTGGGTGAGCCATGAGGCTTTTGTAGAGCAGTTCTGCCGGAGCTCGGGTGCCATGCGTCTTGTCAGCTCAGCCGCTAGCCCCGCCCCCCCCAGTGTGTCCTTTTCTTATGATACCTCCTCCCCTCGTCCTGTCTCGGTTGGAGTCCCCCAAGGCTCTCTCCTTGTATTTCCCCTTCTATTTTCTCTTTATACTGCCTCTCTTGGCAAACTTGTGGATTCCAATACCACCTGTACACTGATGACACTCAGATATACCTTTCCTCCCTGGACCTCCCCGCTGTCCTGCAACGTGTCACTGCTTGCCTTTCTTCCCTCTCTGACTGGATGACCTCCTGCTTTTTGAAACTCAATCCCTCTAAATCTGAACTCCTTGTCTTTCCTCCTCCTAATATTGATCCTCCTCCTTCACTCTCCCTTCAAGTTAGTGGTACCCACATAAGTCCATTCTTGCATGCGTGCTGTCTTGGTTTTATACTTGATTCTGGCCTCACCTTTGAGCCTCACATCCAGTCTGTTAACAATTCCTATAGATAATAATAATAATAATAATAATAATTATTATTATTGATTTAAGATGTATCATTGTATAAGAAGAAAACCCTATTCAAACCTAAGCAAAAAATATTATATGTATGGGTACAGTAAAAGGAAAAATAAGTAAATTAGGTTGGGAAAAAATACTTATTTTTAAAAAGGACCAATATGACATTCAAACAATAAGGAAGGATGTCTTGAAAAACTCTTGCTTTATTCCATAAGGTAAAGTGACACCCACATCACATGCCTTACATATTTCATCCAACAGATGGGACTTAACCATAGACCAAACATATTGCAGAAGTGAAGGCCAATACTATGCACTGGTACAATAATAACAACTTGTGCTAATGTACACTGCTAAGCCTTAACATTAAATCCACTGATGGTAGAAGTAAATAACACTGACTTTGACAAGGCCCAAATAGTGAGGTCTAAATGACAGAGCATCTCCGAAACAGCAAGTCTTGTGGGGTGTTCCTGGTATACAGTTGTTAGTACCTATCAAAAGTGGTGCAAGCTAAGACAACCGCTGAACATCAGAGCCATGGGTGCCAATGGTTTAATAATGCACATGGGGAATGAAGCTAGTCCCTTGGGTTCAATGACACAGAAAAACGACTGTAGCTTAAATTGCTAAAATAAATAAATAAATGAATGCTGGCCAGGATAGAAAGGTGTCAGGACATCAATACATTGCAGTTGCTGCGTCGTTGCCAACCTCTCATAGAGCCCATGATAACCCCTGTCCATCCCCAAAAGCACCTTCAATGGGGATGTGAGCTTCAGAACTGGACTTTTAGATCAAGCGGATGGCAGGGTGCATGTGCATCATGTACCTGCATCATGCACCATGGGAAGAAGGTGGGCCAGCACTGGCAGTGTTATGCTCTGGGAAATGTTTTGATGATAAACTTTAGGTCCTGGAATTCACGTGGATGTTACTTTGACACTTACAACCTACACCTCTTCATAGCAACATAAAGATTGTTGCTGACCACATATGCCTCTTTCAACAGGATAGCAGTAACCTCTTTAGTAGGATAATGCACCCTGCCACACTACATAAATTGTTCAGTAATGGTTTGACGAGCATGACAAAGAGTTCAAAGTGTTACGTTGGCTTCCAAATTCCCCAGAGTTCAATCCAACTGAGCATGGAGGCCCCACCTCATAACCTGAGGACTTAAAGGATCTGCTGCTAATAGCTTGGTGCCAGATACCACAGGACACATTCAGGGGTCTCGAGTACATGCTTCAATGCATTAGAGCTGTTTTGACAGTATGACGGGGACCTACACAACATTAGGTGGTTTAATGCTTTGGCTGATCAGTGTACATGTGGCAATTAGATGATTTTATAATACTCTTGAAGGTTGTGGCACATCAAAAAGTAGACATCAGTCAGCATATTCATATGTTTTATTAATTATTTTATCAATCCTTTTCTTTTAAAAGGTGTGATGACAAGATGATAAAGAAGCTACTCTTGTATGCTGGGAAATCAAGCAATATTGATTACAGAAATACTACAGTGTTCTTGACCGAGAAAGTTGCCCAACTGACAGAACAAATCCGATTTAAGGATAGGGAAAAAGAAAATATAAATATGGAAATGAACAAGGTAATTAATGAACTTTCTGCCAAGATAGAATTGGTAATGTGCATTGTAACTACTGGAATGTACAGATAGTATTTGCAAGGATGGAAATATAAAAGGCAGTGGGCCTAGTAAGTATATATCTGTTTTTAACCAAGAATAATGACAGAAAGTGCATTAGACAAATTATTTATGGAGTTAATACAGTTAAAAACAGCAAAGCAGTGTGGAAAACCAAATGTTCCGGTGCAACAAACTGAAAAAAGTATAGTAAGTAAATTTAAGGTATTATAAAGATAACCAGTGACAAAGCTCCCATACTCCAGTTGATTACCTCCACCAGGTCCACTTCCTAACTGCTATCAGGAACCCTGGAGCACTTCAGACCCAGTGGCTGAAGCTTAAGTTGGATGCAACTCTCTTCTTCCAGGCAGGTATTGTCCCCTCTGCCTTGTCTCTTTTCAGCCATATAACTATGTAACTGTAACTTCATTATTTGGTAACTTATTTTTTTAAGTTTTTTTTTGCCTATTATTATTATTTGGTAAATAATTTGTTTTTAAATGTTCCAATCCAACAAAGAGGAACCCAGACCATTTGAACTCAATGTAATGGACTTGTTGTGGTGACCCTTTAGTTTTAATCCCGCAATGTAAAGCATTGCCGTTTAGTAGACACCTCTAGTGGCTGTCTTCCTTTCAACAACAACTGAAACTGGTATTGGAGGTGTTAAAGAGTAGCAGTTACATGTTAATGGATAAAGAGAAACTTTAAATGTGTTAGGGATGTGGCAGGTTCAAAGTTTATCCTACAGATAATACAACAAGGGAAGCCACTTTGAGAGACACAGCCCAGAGAATAAGGTTTCAAGTTTACAAGGTGCCACTCTACAAATACAGTCCACTTGTCTCTTTTGGAGCAGGGTGAAGTGGTCCAGCTTTTTCTTAATCTATGCCCATAAGCCCTGGAAAGTTCATCGAGGTTGTTGAGGAAGGTTTCGGATCAATATACGAAAATTGTGGAGCTAGCCGCACAAATGCTCTTCCACACCTGCTTCAGTTATTGTTAATGACCATGAGGAATATGAGTTACAACAGGTAGTAGATTCACATATTGCTAGAGGAAGATTGCAATATCTAATTCATGGGAGAGACTATGGTCCAGAGGAAAGGTAATGGATGCTGCAGATGTGATAAACAGATGCAGTGGGCAGTTCTTTAGAGGGGGTAATATAATGTTACTCACAGAAAATGACACCAGCATCAGTCTTGTAAAACAAAACATGGCAAACTTGACACAATAACATCAGTACTAGCTGGCAGTCACATAATCCTGAATCCCAACCAACACAACTGATGCGAGCTGTGACCTTTGTGCCTTTTTCTATCTCCATGTAAATGTGACACTAGGGCCTGGCCCTATATGACCTTTTTTCATCATTAGCTTGGTGCCCTTTTATGGTTCATAACCCCTATGTGCCTTCCTGACTGTTTCTGATTCTGGTATACCTGACCTGGTTAGTTTTGACTCCGTTATTCTGTTGCCCTAATGTTTACCTGAACTATCTCGTCCTGACTATGAGTTTTAGACATGTGCATTAGTTTTTGTACGAATATGATTTCATCAGAAAAGTCTGTTTTTTTTTTATTTGTTTACTAAAACATAAATAAAAGCCCTACAAACGAAATATAAACAAAAGGAAAGGAAAGGACAAATGCCGAATGCATTACCTTTTCATTTTGTTTCCTTTGTTTAATAGACTCCTTGCTGCAGGGGAATTAACCATTAAGCATGGAAAAATAACAGTGCGCATGCACTGGAAGAAAAACAAGGAGGGACCCGACAGCGCTACCAGCTCCCTCCTTGTAATAAATAACTATTATTGCCCCCTCCCTTATTAAAACCTATGGGAGTCACTATGACACCCATATTAATAAAAGAGAGATTAAAATTGTAAAGGATCCTTCTATTCGTGCAGTGCTGATCCTTGTAGCTTCTCCCGAAATCCCGCTGAAACAGAGTGATTATAGCTTCCAATCCCCCAAACATGAGTCGAGACTTCATGAAGGGTAAAACTAACTGATTTAATGGGGGCTACCTGCCCGGTATTTATGCAGGTCTCCCACCTGGTGGACACTCCCCTAGGGGACTAGATGGAAGACTGGGACAAAAGAATTACAGTAGCCAATCGCAGTGGCTATAACATAAGCACTCTCCTTTTACATAGGTCACTCCCTCCTTTCCATCCTGGAGATAATTAACTTAAGGTAGTAAAGAGAGCCTTAATTATCTCCAGGTAGAAAGAAACATGGCTTTTCCAATATTCACAAAACAGCATAAAAATCTATAACTTATATTTTACTGAACATAAACTTTACAGGGAGTGCAGAATTATTAGGCAAATGAGTATTTTGACCACATCATCCTCTTTATGCATGTTGTCTTACTCCAAGCTGTATAGGCTCGAAAGCCTACTACCAATTAAGCATATTAGGTGATGTGCATCTCTGTAATGAGAAGGGGTGTGGTCTAATGACATCAACACCCTATATCAGGTGTGCATAATTATTAGGCAACTTCCTTTCCTTTGGCAAAATGGGTCAAAAGAAGGACTTGACAGGCTCAGAAAAGTCAAAATAGTGAGATATCTTGCAGAGGGATGCAGCACTCTTAAAATTGCAAAGCTTCTGAAGCGTGATCATCGAACAATCAAGCGTTTCATTCAAAATAGTCAACAGGGTCGCAAGAAGCGTGTGGAAAAACCAAGGCGCAAAATAACTGCCCATGAACTGAGAAAAGTCAAGCGTGCAGCTGCCACGATGCCACTTGCCACCAGTTTGGCCATATTTCAGAGCTGCAACATCACTGGAGTGCCCAAAAGCACAAGGTGTGCAATACTCAGAGACATGGCCAAGGTAAGAAAGGCTGAAAGACGACCACCACTGAACAAGACACACAAGCTGAAACGTCAAGACTGGGCCAAGAAATATCTCAAGACTGATTTTTTCTAAGGTTTTATGGACTGATGAAATGAGAGTGAGTCTTGATGGGCCAGATGGATGGGCCCGTGGCTGGATTGGTAAAGGGCAGAGAGCTCCAGTCCGACTCAGACGCCAGCAAGGTGGAGGTGGAGTACTGGTTTGGGCTGGTATCATCAAAGATGAGCTTGTGGGGCCTTTTCGGGTTGAGGATGGAGTCAAGCTCAACTCCCAGTCCTACTGCCAGTTCCTGGAAGACACCTTCTTCAAGCAGTGGTACAGGAAGAAGTCTGCATCCTTCAAGAAAAACATGATTTTCATGCAGGACAATGCTCCATCACACGCGTCCAAGTACTCCACAGCGTGGCTGGCAAGAAAGGGTATAAAAGAAGAAAATCTAATGACATGGCCTCCTTGTTCACCTGATCTGAACCCCATTGAGAACCTGTGGTCCATCATCAAATGTGAGATTTACAAGGAGGGAAAACAGTACACCTCTCTGAACAGTGTCTGGGAGGCTGTGGTTGCTGCTGCACGCAATGTTGATGGTGAACAGATCAAAACATTGACAGAATCCATGGATGGCAGGCTTTTGAGTGTCCTTGCAAAGAAAGGTGGCTATATTGGTCACTGATTTGTTTTTGTTTTGTTTTGAATGTCAGAAATGTATATTTGTGAATGTTGAGATGTTATATTGGTTTCACTGGTAATAATAAATAATTGAAATGGGTATATATTTGTTTTTTGTTAAGTTGCCTAATAATTATGCACAGTAGTAGTCACCTGCACACACAGATATCCCCCTAACATAGCTAAAACTAAAAACAAACTAAAAACTACTTCCAAAAATATTCAGCTTTGATATTAATGAGTTTTTTGGGTTCATTGAGAACATGGTTGTTGCTCAATAATAAAATGAATCCTCAAAAATACAACTTGCCTAATAATTCTGCACTCCCTGTAAGTCCCACATACCCCCAGATAGCTTGGATCTGAGTGCATATTCTAGGCGAATAGCGCTCAGATCCCACGAACACAGTTCTCAATAACGTCGAATGAAGTTTGGACTTCACCGGCCGTTCGCGTGTTTGTATCAGATAAAGAGTTCCACACTGTAGCTATCTGGGGTCGGTCTCTTTCGCATAAATCCAAGTCCTGAACAGTGCAATGTCTCCGGTATTCGTGGGTTTTCAACCATATGAACGAGGACCTTTTAAGTATCAGCGGTGTACAGCAGAATAAGTATCCGAAAAAGAGTTCCAGGGCATCGCCGCCATTACCGCTGGGCGTTCGATTTAAAATGGCGACTGCCACTTGTTCGGCAGACGAACGCGGACCACCAAGCTGTTCCCCAATTACTCTGTGGGTAACCGTAAAGTCTGGGTGGTTAATGGGCGCCACACGACCTCAGTAGGAGGTCGGGTGATTCGGCAGTTTATTCGTTTTATTGCTATTTGCACGAAATCACCCCACACACGTCTAAATAACCGAAGAGGCTGGTTCGCGTAGTATGTTTCACAAGGGATTTCGTTACAAAAAGCTCCCTCATGCCCCAGTTGCTGCTCGCTGTCATTTAACACTAAATATAAATCAGTATGGGGGTCACTAAATTTAAAACTGAATATAAAAATCATCAGTGTCTTATGTAGAAGTGAAAGAGAGCTATGGTAAGATTATGTGTAGCCAAAAGTTATAGCAAAAACTATAACCATGTTGCAATATGAAAAAGTAGCTATTTAGATCTAAATAGCTACTTTTTATACGTCGCCTAAACAAATGAAAGCAACCACTCAGTGATATGAGTCAAATTACACAGCATGGGAAAATTCCAAAGAGCTTTCCCACGCTGTGTAAAATGACACAGAGCACTCTGATTGGTTAGATTTCAAGCCAACCAATCAGAGTGCTGTGAAAGGTAAATGTAGATACTTACCTGTTTAACCAACCAATCAGAGCTCTCTAAGTCTAATTGCAGGGTGTGGGAAGGCTTTATAAGCCATTCCCCGCCCTGCGGAGCTCATTTTTTGTTTTTTTACAGTTGCGACACGTATTATGGATTTTTATTTGGCTTTTTTGTGGGCTGAAGGAAGAAAAGAAAAGAAAGAAAGAAGACTTCAAATGGTAAGTATGACATTTTATTTTACAGGGTTAGTTTATTGCCCCCCCCCCCTCTACTATTATAAGGGTGAGGGGGGTAGGTAGGGTATTTTTATTGGGGTACCCCCCATTATTTATTTAATTAGGGTCCCAACCCACCGCTCATAGGTGGGGACATTAGGTTCCCCCCCTTATTTATTTGGGGTCCCCACCCGCCGCTCATGGGTGGGTGCCGCCATTATTTATTTAGGGTCCCCACCCGCAGGTAGGGGCATGCGGCAGGATTTAACCTGTGCCAGGTTCCCCCTTATTGCACCAGTGACTGGGCAGCAATAGTGGTTCTTATTCTCTTACATGAAAATTTATAATAGATCTGGTTAGTGGAGTTTTCAGGGCCTTACTACAAATAACAATAAAATGCTGGTCGATGAGGTACCTTTTCAAGAGAAATACATGCTTTAGTCTAGTTAGAAAGCATAACTAAAATGATGGATCTGCCTCAATCCTGACCAAGAAGGACTATACATGTATGGAATCATTTTAAATATGACTAATATTTTTCAGGCAACAAGAATCAGTTCCATATTTTTAGGACCCATATGTTACTTCTATTAGATCTTCTTATTAAAAATTGACATATTAATAAGTATATTTTTTCTTCGGTATAGATAAAAAGCCCATTACTAAAAGAACTTCAAATGAAAGGGGAGGAGCTTGAGATACTGAGAATGGATCTGCAAATGCTAGAGACAGAACGAGTACGGTTATCGCTCATTGAGGAGAAATTGCTGGATGTTTTACAACTTCTCCAACAACTACAAAGCCTGGTAGGGAATCTTTGACAGAATGAGTGCTCTTTATGTTTAAGCTCCTTATTTCAGAAATTAAGACTACCTAAATTCTAAATTTCCATTGATCTTGATTTAATTTGTGTAAACATATTTTCCTAGCTTTATTAAATAAGACAATAAGATCTATTTAATGTCTAAATTTACGCACAGTATTATTGAGAAATTCTTTTGGCTCTGTTGAAAATGTAGTCACTTTGAGCTCATTTGGGGATTTTATATTTGCTAATATATCATTAAAGGGTTAATCCAAGCCCCTGTCGTGATTATGATGACCTGGCCGGTTCCCCAGTAATGGGGCAAAAAATAAATTTGCACAGAATTGATATTAGCCAGCTCGGAGCTCTAGTGACGCTGCCAAAGGTGGATTTACAGCCATGGGGTATGTGAAGTGTTTCACAGCAAAAAGCAGCACATACTGACTCCAGGCACTATGGCAGCTTGAAATCACTGAAGTAGTCATGGCAGTTGGAGTAACCCTTAAGGGACTAGGCATGCACAGCACACTTCTTTAGGGTGTGCAATAGTGGTTTAATTTTCTAATAAGGAAATCTTTATTGAAAACCCAACCATCACTATCGTCATTGGCATTTCTATTAAACATTTAAACTAAAACTAAGACCTTCAGGACAATCAGTACCTTCAGGGCCATGTAACCATGATAACATTGCAATCACATGGCCATATAGGCTGTCCAGGGATCTGCCTGCAGGGGGTTGTCAGGCAGTTGTCCCCCTAACCTGCAAAAAAGTTTATAAAATCCTTTATCTGGCCAAAGTAATATATATATATATATCTTTGTTAAACTAATTTGCATATGCCCACCCAGAATCCTTTGCGGTTGTAACATCACTGCTGATTTGGGATTTCTGTGGGAAAAGCAAGTCTTATGGCTTGACTGGTGTGCAGATTTTTGTTTAGCATTGTATTAACTATCCACATACTTCAGGTGGAAGGGGTTTTCAATCACAATTTTCCCCACCATAACCTAATTGAATTTTGCTTCCCAAGCACTACCAAGCCTTACTAAGCAAACCAGTAACCAACCTCATGCTGAAGAGTTGCATTAACAACGAAACAGCTGTCCATGAGTGGTTCACTGGTTTTGCATCTTATCCTAAATTGTGTTCCAAGCAGTTGTATACTGCAAACACAAATTAAAAGGAATCCATGTTTAAAATGGAATGAGGCAAAAATGTGATTCTTTGTTAAACTAATTTGCATATGCCCACCCAGAATCCTTGGCGGTTGTAACATCACTGCTGATTTGGGATTTCTGTGGGAAAAGCAAGTCTTATGGCTTGACTGGTGTGCAGATTTTTGTTTAGCATTGTATTAACTATCCACATAACTTCAGGTGGAAGGGGTTTTCAATCACAATTTTTCCCCACCATAACCTAATTAGATTTTGCTTCCCAAGCACTACCAAGCCTCAATTAGCAAACCAGTAACCAACCTCATGCTGAAGAGTTGCATTAACAACGAAACAGCTGTCCATGAGTGGTTCACTGGTTTTGCATCTTATCCTAAATTGTGTTCCAAGCAGCTGTATACTGCAAACACAAATTAAAAGGAATCCATGTTTAAAATGGAATGAGGCAAAAATGTGATTCTTTGTTAAACTAATTTGCATATGCCCACCCAGAATCCTTTGCGGTTGTAACATCGCTGCAGTTATGGGATTTCTGTGGGAAAAGCAAGTCTTATGGCTTGACTGGTGTGCAGATTTTTGTTTAGCATTGTATTAACTATCCACATAATTCAGGTGGAAGGGGTTTTCAATCACAATTTTTCCCCACCATAACCTAATTAGATTTTGCTTCCCAAGCACTACCAAGCCTCAATTAGCAAACCAGTAACCAACCTCATGCTGAAGAGTTGCATTAACAACGAAACAGCTGTCCATGAGTGGTTCACTGGTTTTGCATCTTATCCTAAATTGTGTTCCAAGCAGTTGTATACTGCAAACACAAATTAAAAAGGAATCCATGTTTAAAATGGAATGAGGCAAAAATGTGATTCTTTGTTAAACTAATTTGCATATGCCCACCCAGAATCCTTTGCGGTTGTAACATCACTGCTGATTTGGGATTTCTGTGGGAAAAGCAAGTCTTATGGCTTGACTGGTGTGCAGATTTTTGTTTAGCATTGTATTTATATATATATATATATATATATATATATATATATATATATATATATAAAATTTATTTTTAATTTTTTAAGGGACACTATTCACCAGAATAACTGTAGCTCTGGGATAGAAACCTGATGCAAAAGCTTAACACTATTTAATGCACCACATTAGTCATACACCCATGATAAAGGCACAATAACTGAATTATAAAAATGACTGCACACAAAAGCTACTGCCATAGCATTAAGTAGCATCCACAACAGTTGCCACAGTACTAGGAGACTCTCTCAGCACTAGCTATAGCACCATAATGCACCCACACCACTTCCTGCACCTTATAAATGCCAGTAATAATAATAATAATAATAAAGGGCCCTCTAACAGAGGCTGTCTCAGCATCCATTAGAACATACACACAGACTACTGAATGCATGCACACACAGACTGTTGAATGCACACCAAGGATACCTTCCCTGCAATAGGTTCAATATGACATATTTTTCAAATACTAGGATATGGTCATAAGTTTATTAAAGGCTAGGATAAGAGAGAGAAGTTTGATATGACCTGCTAGAAAGACTATAGGCTTGTCATTCCTCACTTACCTGATCTTATGCTGCCACCCATGCCTCACTTACCTAATCTGTAGGCAGTCTCTGCAGTCTGTGAGTTTCTGGCTGCACTTTGTGCTGTTCCCCTGCGGATTCAGTCAGGAGAGAGAAGCAGGGCTAAGATGTATAGATCCTAGCCATGCCTCTCTCCACACACAGCGCCACCTACTGGCCGGCGCCAATATTGCATTGTATTTTCACTCTCAAAGGAAAAACTCCAGCACAAATTGAAAAATCCAGGGGGAGGGAGCAAGTGCCCCCCGGCCCCTCCCGCGGATGCCCTTAATGCTCTTAAACCCATAATGCTGGCAAAGAATCATGGGAGGTGTAGTCCAAAACATCTGGTGTGCCGAAGGTTGCATATAGCTGAATTTTGTTATTCTGGTGTCTGCTGCCTTGTATATGTTCATGAGTAGTTTGCAGTATTGTGTGTATGTGTGGGGCTGCTTGTCAGGTTGTGTGTGGGCTGTTTGAATTATTTGGATGAGGGGGAGGCTTATTCTGCAGCTCTGTGTATATCTGGCAGTGTGCATGGTTCTCCTGGGGTGCAGTGAACCAGGCTGGCCAGATACAGGTCAAGGTCAGGAACTGTGATAGATGCTGCAGGCAGCTCTACTCAAGTGTGGATGCCCATTCACAAGTGCTGAAAGGTAGAAATCTGAGGTCCCTTCTTTTAAGTGCTGCAATGCGTAAATTGAGGATTGTCCCTCAACCCCCTTCAATCACCACTCAGGTTGCACTAGCAGATATCTGAAGTCCAACTGGGACTCAAACTAAGCCTGGAGTGTCGTGCAAAGGCAACACGAGTACCAAGCATGGCCATAGGTTGCTTATCACTAGCCTAGGAACACCTCTTGTAACAGTCACTCAGACAGCCATACAAGGTTTTTCCTGGGTCAGCACATGCTGTGCATGTAGACACTAAACATTCCTCATAGAGAGGCATTGATAAAGAAGGCTGCAAGGCCAATTGACAAAGCCAAAGACACACAGTCCCATTTTACAGGTGAAAATAAGAAAATAATAATAAACACAGGAAAGAGGAAAAAAAACCTCTATACCTCTAGTTACCGCAATCAAACATAATACTAGCAATGTGACCAGACTTTCTAAAATAAAATTACTGATCCTCTGACTCTAGCAGTGAGTGCCTACATTATGATTATTAATGAAGGTTTTAATGTAACACACTGTGCAGTGTTGATTTTGAAAACCTAATCTATCTGATTAACCCCTTAAGGACGGCGTCAACGTTCTGATCAAAACAAAATGTAAACAAAAACTGGAATTTGCGCTATATGTCTGTTCAACCGTAATTCACCTATTTCATATTATATGCACCCACACTTATTATATATCATTTTGTTCAGGAGAAACGGTTTTCATTTTATATGAAACATAATTTATTATGAATAAAATAAAAAAAAAACGAGATTTAAAAAAATAAAAATAAAATTGTAGTTTCACCTCACATTTTAGCTGTAAATGTCATAATACTGTTGGCTTTTACTGCAAAAAAAAGCACATTTTTGGATTCAGCAAAGTCTCACGAGTACAACAGTACCCCCCATTAACAGCTTTTACAGTGTTTTGGAAAGTTAAAGGGTCAAGTATAGCACATTCCATTTTTCATTTTTTTCACATTGAAATTTGCCAGATTAGTAATGTTACATTTGAGACCGTGTGGTAGCCCAGGAATGAGATTTACCCCCATGATGGCATACCATTTGCAAAAGTAGACTACCCAAGGTATTGCAAGTGGAGTATTTTGTAGTAGCCACTTAGTCACAAACACTGGCCAAAATTAGCGTTCATATTTGTTTTTGTGTGAAAAAAAGCAAAAAACTAATATTTGGCCAGTGTTTGTAACTAAGTGACTACTAAAAATGACTGGACATACCCCATTTTCAATACCTTGGGTTGTCTACTTTTGCAAATGGTATGTCGTCATGGAGGTAATTCTTATTCCTGGGCTACCATACGGTCTCAAAAGGCAACATAACCAATCTGGCAAATTTTAATGTGAAAAAAATGAAATGCAAGCCTTATATTTGACTCTCTAACTTTCCAAAACACCATAAAACCTGTACATGGGGGGTACTGTTTTACTCAAGAGACTTTGCTGAACACAAATATTAGTGTTTAAAAATGGTAACTTGTATTACAACAATAATATCGTTGGTAAAAGTGCCGTTCATATGTGAAAAATGCAAAAAACGTCACTTTTACTAAAAATATCATTGTTGTAATACAAGTTACCATTTTGAAACACTAATATTTGTGTTCAGCGAAGTCTCCCGAGTAAAACAGTACCCCCCATGTACAGGTTTTATGGTGTCTTGGAAAGTTACAGGGTTAAATATAGTGCTTGCAATTCAAATTCTCTGCACTTTTTGCCTGGGTTGTCAGGCATGTCAATCAAATTTTAACTAATTAAATCACATAATTATGTTAAAATATTACTTAAATATACATGTAGAATTTTAATATATACATATATATGTATTTAAAGACTACGTGTACACTTATGTAGTTATTTAGTAATTATATATATTTATCTGTATATCTATGTATTTGCGGTTGTTTGCATTTTATATATAGATAGATATAAAATGTCATTCTAAGTGTATTTTGTTACATATATATATATATATATATATATATATATATATATTAATAACAAAATACAGTTAGAATGAAATTACATATGTATATATAATATATTTTATTTTATTATTTTATTTATTGTAATTATACGTGTATATATAAATATAAAATATATATAGATGTATTATATATATATATATATGTGTGTGTGTAACGTCATTCTGAGTGTATTTTAATACTAATATATACTTATATTAATATTAAAATACACTACGTATGACGTTACATATATATATATATATATATATATATATATATATATATATATATATATATATATATATACACATTTAATTTATTTTAACATGTTTATTTTTTTTTTTTTAATACTTCCCACCAGCAGGGGGTCTATATCCACAGCATAGGGGGCCATGTGATTGCTCTTTGAGAGCGATCACATGGCCCCCGGGGACCTCATTTGCCGGGGGAGGGCTGCCTGGGCTGTCAGGCAGTCCTCCCGAAGAGGATCGCGGCGGAGGTGAGTATATTTCAGCTCCTGGGGATGAAAGCCGTTACAGCGTTCTATGCCGCCGCAACGGCTTTAAAGCCCATTTAATACGGGATGGCATAGAACACCTTAACAGCGTTAAGGGGTTAAATAATAGGCAGACAATATAAATAATGTAGATAATGTAAAACTTTTTTGTGTGTGTGTGTCGGTCAATCCTTGCACAAAATTACATTTTATTTGTCTTTGCTTTTCAGGTTCATTTTCTGGACCAGTTCATGTGGATACTCATGTGACAGCAGTTTGGGGAAAGAATATAACATTGAAATGTCTAATTGAAGTCAATGAGACAATAACACAAATCTCTTGGGAGAAAATTATTGACAATGGTGCTCAAACCATAGCAGTTCATCATCCAATTTATGGGACTTCATTTCAAGAATTCTATCAAGATAGAACCATGTTCAAAAATGAATCTCTGCATGATGCAACTATTATTATAAGAAATATAGACTTTTCAGATTCCGGAGAATACATCTGCAAAGCTGTTACTTTCCCACTTGGAAACATTCAATCATCAACAACAGTGGTTGTGTTTGGTAAGACTACTTATCTTAGAAACGCCAATAAGAAAGGACACACTTTCCTCCAAGGCTTTGTAGCAGAGGGATAGTGTTTTAGCCTTTAGTTAAGTTTTTCAACACCTATTTACAGTTATGTAAACTCTGCGTATTTTGCGAACACACAATCTTGCTGTGTGATCACCTTAGAAAGAATTATACTTTTGATTGGTAGGTAGGGAAAGATTTGATTTTTGAGAGTGCATACTGGCTTGGATCTCCATGGATTGTGTACGTGTGCCCTTTGCTAGTAGTGACTCAATCCACTCTACCCCCTCTATCCAAATGCTCTAGGGACAACGACGGGGACAGTGCAGAAAGTACCAACAGCAGGGCTGCAGACAAGAATTTCCTAACAATCCTGTGTGAGCTCCTAGCTGGTCAGGCTAGGTAGTAAACTTTAAATTCCTTTTTTGTGGATCTAGTATCCGGTACCTGATGCCTTAAAATGTGCTATCTTAGATTCTCCTCGTGTGTAATCCTGCAACTAATACTGGGCCTGCTCTATTAGCTATGGAAAATTTGTGTTTAAGTCTTGTTAGAATAAATGCTGTTTTTGCTGCTTCTAGTTCAAACATGGCAGTCATTTCCTGTGTGATACATATGGCAACCAGTCCAGGTAGGGCCACCAAGTTGTTTAAAATAAAATGAATAGTCAGAACACCGTGGTTTCTCGCAAAACTATTCGGGAACGAGCTGATTCTCATTACATTACAAACATTACACTGAAATGTTGCTCCACGTGATATTTTAACATAATGAAATACAAAATCATTTAATGTGCAGTGTATTTTGATTATGTATTTCATATAAGTATGATAAAATAGTTGCATGTTTAATCCTCACATTGTTGGTAATACTCACTACACTGTGGCCTCTTCAAACTGCAGCAAGGTCTGCTGCTTTACTGTGGGGGCGGAGCTTGGGCGGGAGGTGGGTGTGTGGAGCTATCGTAGCAGGGGCGGAGCCTGCACACGCGAGGCAAAGCTGGAGCCTGTGTGCAGGGCGAAGCTGCTGGGAATTCGGAAGGGAGACTGTCAGTGCTCCCTCCCACCCCCCAGCAGCCTCAATGCAGCTGCTCCAGCCCTCAGCAGCTATCCACAGCCCCCAGCACCTCTCTCCAGCAGTGAGCCCCTCTGTCCTGAATTCCCTCAGACTGTAACAGGCTGTTACAGTCTGAGGCAACATAATAAAGCCCAGGGAGCAGTAATTTTCATATGGGGGGGCACAAAGGGGGGTACATCCTGATCTAGGGGGGCCATGGCCCTCTCTGGCTCCCCCCTAGTGACGCCACTGGGTCAAGGCAATCTAGAAAATGGAGATAGGATAGAAATGAGATGGGCTTTAGCTCAGAACAAAGGGGGTGGAGATGGGGGGAGGGGAAAGCTCAGAACAGAGAAGGTATGTAATATTGTTCACAAAAAGTACAAATGACTCATGGTAATATTAAATGTATGCTTACTAATGCAAGGAGCCTATATAACAAAATGGGGGAACTAGAGTCATTAGCATACACTAAACAATATGATATAGGCATAACAGAAATATGGTGGGATGAGACACATGACTGGGCAGTTAACTTAAATGGGTACACGTTATTTAGGAAGGATAGCAAAAACAAGAAGGGTGGTGGGGTATGTTTGTATGTCAGCCATGAGTTAAAGTCAAATCTTAGGCATGTGGAGTGTGACGAGGAAGATGTGGAAGCTTTAGATATCTGCTTGGGGCAAACAAAGGGAAATTATTGATTAGGATATGTTATAAACTACCAAATGTAAATATTAATGAGGAAGAACTGCGGTTAGAGCAAATTGGGAAAGCTGAAAATCGGGGTAACTCGTTAATTATTGGAGATTTTAATTACCCGGACATGAGTTGGGATAGAGGGACTAGTACTTCAGCAAGGGTAATCCAGTTTTTGAATATGTTAAATGACACCTTTTATGTCACAACTGGTACAAGCACCAACTAGAAAGGATGCTTGTCTGGATCTTGTTATAACAAACAATGTTGATCTTTTGACCAACATTCAAGTAGGGAAGTAGTTGGGAAATAGTGATCACAATATGTTAACTTTTGAAATAAACTCAAAAAAGCAAAAGCACGTGGGGTATATTAAAACGTATAATTTAAAAAAAAAATGCCAATTTTAATAAGATTAGGGTAGCTCTACAACATATCAACTGGCATAAACTCCTTAGTGATAAAAACACTGATGAAAAATGGAAACTATTCAAACAAATATTAGAAAGGTACATTTCTCAGTATGTACCATTGGGTAATACATATAAAAGAAACAAATTAAAACCAATGTGGCTTAGTAGAGAAGTAAAACAAGAGATTAAAAATAAGAAAAGGGCATTTAAAGCATTTAAATCAGACAAATCAGAGGCATCCTATATAAGATATAAGGAAGCCAATAATACTTGCAAAAAGGCAATTAAAGTGGCTAAACTAGAAAAAGAGAAATTGATAGCCAAAGAATGCAAAACCAACCCCAATTTTTTTTTTTCAAGTACATCAATTCTAAAAAATCAAAAAATGAAAGTGTAGGTACACTGAAAACAGAGATGGGTCTGTTAGTCAATGAAGACCAGGAAAAGGCAGAAATTTTAAATAACTATTTTTTCAGTATATATTAATGAGGATCCTATGGCAAGAGATAAGCAGATGATTTCTGCAAACTTGCAGATAACTTATGATTGGATAACTCGAGACAAGGTGCTACAGCTATTAAAGAAAATTAATGTAAATAAAGCTCTGGTGCCTGACGGTATCCACCCACGAGTACTTAAGGTGCTAAGTGGGGAAATAAGTAAACCTCTGTATTTAATTTTTCAAGATTCTTTTGTTTCAGGTATTGTACCGGAGGATTGGAGGAAGGCAGATGTTGTTCCTATATTTAAAAATATAGTTCAAAATCCTTGCCTGGAAATTATAGACCTGTGACTGGGAAATTATTTGAAGGGCTATTAAGGGATAATATTCAGGAATTCATTGGGAAGAACTTTGTTATTAGCAATAATCAGCATGGTTTTATGAAACATAGGTCATGTCAAACTAACTTAATTGCATTCTACGAAGAAGTAAGTAGAAGTATAGATCAGGGTGTTGCAGTGGATGTGATCTACTTGGATTTTGCAGAGGTATTTGATACGGTTCCTCACAATAGGTTAGTCTTCAAACTAAAAAAAATTGGTCTAGATGAATATTCTTGTTCTTGAGTAATACCTCTGCAAAATCCAAGTAGATCACATCCACTGCAACACCCTGGTCTATAATTTCCAGGCAAAGATTTTGAACCCTTTTTAAATATAGGAACAACATCTGCCTTCCTCCAATCCTCCGGTACAACACCTGAAATAAAATAATCTTGAAAAATTAAATACAGAGGTTCACTTATTTCCCCACTTAGCTCCTTAAGTACTCGTGGGTGAATACCGTCAGGCCCCAGAGCTTTATTTACATAAATTTTCTTTAACCCCTTAAGGACACAGCTTCAGAAGCTTGACTTACGCTTAATGACACAAGCAATTTTTGCATTTTCTTGCTGTTTGCGTTCAACTGCAATTTGCATCTCTCTCATTTATTGCACCGACACATATTATATACTGTTTTTTAAAGGACAGAAAGGGCTTTAATTTGATATAACATATATATATATATATGCTTACTTATTATAAAAAAAATACAGAAAAATGCAAAAAAAATGAAAAATATTTTTTTTTTTTTTTTTACAGTTTTTGCAATAATAATGTGTGCATAATTAGTGCAGGTTAAGGAAAGTAATTAAAAATAAATTTATTTATTTGTTCTGATTTACAGAATATATAATGTGTCTGGTATTTTAAGTTTTTTTTTGGTAGTTACAGGTCACAAAGCATAAGGAGTAAAATAAACTTTTCATGTGGAGCGACTTTAGAATTTGGTATGTTTGTCTTGTAAGCGTAATAGCCATAAAAGAAAACAAAATTGCCACACAAAAGTATATATTTATATAAAGTAGACATCACGGGCTATTTACCTAAGGTTGTTTTGACACTTTCTACGTAGCCATTTCACCGCCAACCTCTGCTAAATATTGGAGTAAAATTGTGTTCTTTTTGGTTTTTGGCACACAAACTTATAACAGAGAAATTCTCGTGTATATTTTGTAAAGTTGGTGTGTGCTATTCCTGTACAAAGTTTTATTTTGTGTTCAGTTACATCTGCTGAGTAAAATGACACCCCCATTGTATGTCTTTTGCACTATTTCATGAAGTTACAGTGCCATACAGGATACCTGTCCTTTTCAGTATTCACAGTAGAATTTTGAGAGATGAATTTAATGAGCCTTAGCTTCCATTTGGGGTATTATAACAGTTTGACTGTTCAAAAACCCCCACAAAGGCCTACCATTTGTAAAAGTAGACACTCCAGGGTATCTTATAAGGTGCATATTGTGCCTTAACATGCCCCCATTTTTTCACCAATATATGCCAAAGTATGTGGTAAAAAAAAAATTTGTGCATTTTTTACATACGGATTGCATTTTTGCTGGGCGTTTTGTATATTTCATATGTGCCACTAAGTTCAAACCCCCCAAATTATGCTCAGCTAAGTCTTCTGAGTAAAAATACACCCCCAATGAATGTCTTTATCACTATTTTGAGAAAGTTACAGTGCCATATAGGAGACCAAGCCCATATCCGTTTTTACCAAACTTTGAATTTTGACGCTGGGCCTATGTGCAATTTCCAAACATCTTCGCAGGTTTTAAATTCAATCTACCCCACAAAGGCCTACCATTTCTTAAAGTAGACACCCCAGGGTGTTTCAAAAGGTATAGTTTGAACCTTAGCGTGGGATCATTTTTCCGCTAGCTTGTACCAGATGTAGTGGCAATAAGCATTTTTTTCTGCCTTTTTGACATACAAAGTGAGTTTGCACAGTATATTTTGCAAACCTTATGTGTACGACTGTATAATATTTCATATGTTGCTCAGCTATGTCGGCTGAGTACAGCAATACCCCCGTATGTACCTTTGCCAGGTATGTGTGGACATCGGAGGGGCACATTTGGGACACAGCCATTCCAGTTTTTTTCAAACTTTGAATTTTTATGCTGTGCCTATGTCCCATTTTAGAGTATTTTACCAGGCTATATAATCCAAATTCCCCATAAAACCATACCATTTCTTAAAGAAGACATCCCAGGGTATTTCAAAAGGCATATTTTGAACCTTAGCGTGGGATCATTTTTCCGCTAGCTTGTACCAAGTGTAGTGGTAATAAGCATTTTTTCTGCCTTTTTGACATACAAAGTGAGTTTGCGCAGCATTTTTTGCAAACCTTATGTGTGCTACGACTGTATAATACTTCATATGTTGCTCAGCTATGTCGGCTGAGTACAGCAATACCCCCGTATGTACCTTTGCCAGGTATGTGTGGACATCGGAGGGGCACATTTGGGACAGCCATTCCAGTTTTTTTCAAACTTTGAATTTTTAATTCTTTATTTTTCAGTGCAAAACATAGTCGTTACAACATTTGTTAAAAGGAGGCCAGATCGTATCACATTCTTGCACTATTTTATTTTTCTAACATGTTTGTGTAGGCCTTGATCGCTATCGTGTCATCCCTCTATTCTGAGGTGGTTGAGTGTGGTATGTGCTAGCTGATCTATGGGTGAGAGTCGGTGTGCTGTGGTTGCTCGTTGAGGGTCCTATGACTTGTTCATTCAGCCTGTGGGCTGGTAGTGTAGCGTGGTATGTAGCCTCTTCAGTACAAGGCATATAGGCTGTGTTGTTTGGGTCCCGGGGAGGTGTTGGGTGTGTGAGATATGCCTTGTTACGTTTGTAGTGGCTCCTGACCATGGGAGCTGCGGGGGGGTGGTGGATGCGTGAGTTGTTTGGCGGTTGCCTCGTGTGAGTGTGGAGGGATGCTGTTGCTCCCCGTTATGGGGGGTAGAGCATTGGTTGTGTCCCCAACCTTAGGTGTGATTACCTGTGTGACTGTGGATGTGGTCCCTAAACAGTTGCTTGGTCCCTGGTATAGGGTATGGGGGAGGGGGGGAGAAACTGGGAGAACATTGGGGTATATATATAATGTCCTGAGCAGATAGTCCCGTGGTGAGCGTATAGACCGACTGGTATGGCTGGCTGGACTTTAGTCGGTCTGTTGTCTTAGGTTGGGTCCTCGCTGGTGCTTGTTCCTGGATCTGCCGTCCTCTCTTTCCCCCTTCTTGGGATGAAGGTTGTTGCCTGCGTCGGGTCCCAGCTTGACGTTGAGGTGGAGGCACTCTGTCGTGCAGTGTCCGGCAGCTGTGCCAGTCCCAGGGCCGTCAGGAATGGTGCAGTGTCTTCCATAGAGGTGAGTGTGTGTACGCCATCGCTCCTGGATACCATCAGGGATCCGTTTGCTCCCCATCTATAGCTTATTTTAGCTGATTGAAGCTGGCTGGTTACCGGTTGGAACGTTTTTCGCCACAGGAGGGTGGTTTTACTGAGATCTTGGTAAAACGTCAGAGACGCTTCTTCGAATTGCAAGGGAGTTTTGCCCTTAAGTGCTGACATTATGAGTATTTTATCGTGTGTTGAGGAGCACCTTAATATCACATCTCTTGGTGCCGTTGTCGTCATCCCCTTGGGTCCTGGTAGGCGGAAGATTTCTTCCAAATTAATTTTTTTTGGCTACCGTGGGGGACAGGAGGGTGGTTAGCAACCGTCTGGCATAATGGGGGAGCTCGTCCGCCGCCACTGCGGTTGGGACGCCCCTTATCTTCACATTAGTACGGCGGTGGCGATCCTCCATTGCTGTGATGTGTGAGGTGACAGATCTTTGGTGAGCCCATAGTTGTTGGACCGAGGTCTGGAGGTCTTGTACCTCTGTCTGGACGTCTGCTATGTCCCTCTCCGAGGCCTGTACTCGGTCTGTGATGGCCTTCATGTTAGTTTTAATAGGAGCTAATTCAGCTGCAAGTATTTTATGAAAGTCCATCAATAGTACTTTCAGGTCTTGTCTGGTCGTTGGTGTGGTGTCAGTGGGAGCATCTGATGGCTGCAGGTAAGTGTCCGCCGGCCTCTCTGCCCTTGCTTGCTCAATTGGGTTTGAATGGGCTTCAGGCCTTGTACCAGTGACCTGCCGTGCGGGCTCTGCGGGTGTGGGTTGGGGTTGCATGGGCCTCTGGAACATCGTTCCGATGTCTCTGTGCTCCACAGCCGCCGTCTTTTGCGAGCGGCGACCCATCGCTGGCGTGTGGGGTGAGGCCTCTTGTGGTGCTTGGAGAGGGCTCCCGTCGTTCGCCTGTTGCCGGAGGAGTGCTTCCAGGCTTGGCAGGGACAACGTGGGGTAGGCCCCGGTTTTCCGTTTTCGTCCGGGCTGGGCCTTTGGTTGAAAAAAAGGCATCTATCGCCTTGGGTGGTATTGGGGGACGTGACTGTCGCGTTTTGGGGTCCGTCTGGGCTTTAATTTTGGGCGTTTTGGGGGATTTTGCGCTGTAATTTGGAGGAGCTTGCATGCGTGGCGTCTGTTCAGGCTGGTGGTTGAGCTCCGCCCCAACTTTGAATTTTTATGCTGTGCCTATGTCCCATTTTAGAGTATTTTATCAGGCTATATAATCCAAATTCCCCATAAAGCCATACCATTTCTTAAAGAAGACATCCCAGGGTATTTCAAAAGGCATATTTTGAACCTTAGCGTGGGATCATTTTTCCGCTAGCTTGTACCAAGTGTAGTAGTAATAAGCATTTTTTCTGCCTTTTTGACATACAAAGTGAGTTTGCGCAGCATATTTTGCAAACCTTATGTGTGCTATGACTGTATAATACTTCATATGTTGCTCAGCTATGTCAGCTGAGTACAGCAATACCCCTGTATGTACCTTTGCCAGGTATGTGTGGATGTTGAAGGGGCGCATTTGAGACGCAGCCATTCAGTTTTTTTCTAACTTTGAAGTTTTACGCTGTGTCCATGTTCCAATTTGGAGTAGTTTAGACGGTTGGTTATTGAAACTTCCCCACAAACACATACTATTTATTAAAGAATACACCCTGGGGTAATTCAAAAGGAATATTTTGAACCTTGGCGTGGTATAATTTTTTCTCTAGTTTGTTCCAGGTGTAGTGGTAATGAGCGTTTTTAAAATGTATTTTTTTACTTTTTATAACTTTTTTACTTTTAAAAACTAGTTTTTAAACTTTTGTTTTGCTTATAAATTTTTTTTAAACTTTCCTAAACTTTCTTAAAACTTTTTTACAGATTTAACATTTTTCTAACCTTTTATTTTTTACCGTTAACCCCTAACTAGCAGTACGCAGCACTAACAGTAAATTCCCCATTTTCCCATAACTCCCACCCACCCCAGCTAGCAAAATATATAGTTATAAAATATTTAAATTAATTAATTAAATAAATTGAACCCCTGAGGGTTAAAAAATAAATAAAAGTTAATCCTCAGGGGTTAAAAAAAAATTAGATCACAGTATAATACTGTGATCTCTATTTGATCGCTGTAGGCAGTGATCGACTGGCAGGGAAGGGGTTAATTTTTTTATTTGGACTAGGTAAAGTGTGTTTTTTTTGTTTTTTTTACTTAAATGTTATTAAAACATTTTTTTAAGCTTAATTTTTAACTTTTTAAAGTTTCTTTTAAAACTTTTTTTTAACGTTAACCCCTAGTTAGCCTAACGCCAAATCCCCCAATTCCCCACTAACTTCCACCCATCCCAGCTATCTAAATATATAATTTAAAAATAATTTAATTAATTTAACCCCTGATGGTTAAAAAAAAATAATTAACCCTCAGGGGTTAAAAAAAAAAA
>OW240919.1:150389274-150419733 GCA_933207985.1 Pelobates cultripes
GGGTATTTAGCCGTCGAGGATGCCAGGGGTCGTGGTATTGGTATAACCAAGTCCTGTAACTTGTGCAGGCCTTCTGTTTCTGTCGCCAAGGCATGTATCACCCTTGTTTCTGTATCAGCAGCTTCGCCGGATATCCTCATCGCTAGCCAATGTCGTGACCAGGGACATCGATTTCCAAAACTGCAGCATGGTGGCTGATTCGTGAAGACTTTGATGTTGGAGTATGGCTTGGGAAGGGTTGCGTTCCTACAGGCCTTCGTGATGTGTTCTTTCACGGGGTAGAAATTAATGCGTGCGATAACATCCCTCGCGGTCGTAGTAGGTAGGTGGCTTGGTCTGCGCAGACGGTGGGCTCTGTCTATAACTAAGAGGTCAGGATGGGTAGCTGGGACTAATTCTTGGAACAGGTCGGTCAGGTAGTTATTCAGTTATGTGTTTTGAACTGATCCAGGTATTCCCCTGAAATGGAGGTTGTTCCTCCTGGATCTATCTTCCAGGTCTGCTACTTTATGTTTTTGGGTTTCTAATGAGGTCTCTAGTTCTTGTATCTTGTCCGCAAGCCTATTTTGAGCCACTGTGAAGTCATCCATCGATTCTCTACGTGGGCCGTCCTGCTCCCTATCTCTAGGAGCGCCTTTCGGAGTCTGTGGTAAGCATGTGGATCTGTACCTTTACGCTTGCCTGTAGTTTGTCAGACAGCTCTGCCATCAGGGTTCTCATGCCTGTGACCATCAGGGGTCCCTCCCCTGAGGCTGAACTCGGTGAACTCGCCTGAGCGGTGTTTGCCGCCATCTTGGATCGGGCCTTCCCTGCCTTTCACTGCTGGAGCTCGTGCAAGGAAGAAGGAGGCTTTTTCTGTTCTGGAGGTCTTGCCTTTACTTCTTTGCGACATGGTGGAGGTAAGTGCCCAGTTTGTTGTCGTCTGGTTGCTCGTAATGCTGTTTATTTCAGCCCCTTAAGACCTGGGCTGTGGGAGCTTCACATGCGTGCGACTGGTCCCGTCGAGCTCCAAGCCACTCCCCCGGACTAACATAATTTCTTAATGATACACTTTCGGGAGAACCTCCCTTTCTCAAGTCTAAAGCATTTTTGAGCAAGACGACACATAGAATTCAAGATTGAGTTGTGATATAGGGGTTAAAGCGACATGAGTGTAGGTAAGACACAGGCTTGATAGAACATAAACACTATTCTCACAGAGGGTCATAAGTATCTTGTGTTAGGATCACAGAGTAAGGGGGGAGAGAGAGGACAAAAAAAAGGTAAACAGTGCACACGATGGTGCTAGATGGGGAGAGTAAAAACAAAATAATTACTTTTCCTGATCAATCATGGCAGCATTTACTCACGGGTTAGCTCCTCCCCTCACAGCAGAAAGGACAGGAAATAGAACTGGTATAAATAAATCACCCCCCTTACCATCAGGCAGTCTTTTTTCCTGTCCTTCACAGCAGTTTGGAAGGAGTCTGCTTATGCAGGCCTAGATTTTTCTTTTATGCTCACCAGGCAATATTTTTGTAGCCCTGCCAGGGTTCAACCTCTAAGACCTGAAGACCCAGCAATGCACTATTGTAAAAGTGGCTAGCCTGGGTACCCCCTTTAGTGACCAGGGGTCGGACCCAACCTCTCCCTCAGGGGATGAAAATGGTCCACTGCATGCCAAGGTTCAGCCTCTTATCCCTGAAGACCCAGAAACAGGCCAGCCTGGGTACCCCCTGAGGGGTCTATACATAGTACTTTGTATTAGACATGTGCATTCGTTTTCGTTCGGTTTTTTTTTCGTATTCGTTTACTAAAACGTAAACTAAAACCCTACATGCGAAATATAAATGAAACGAAAGGACAAATGAGGAATGCATTACCTTTTCATTTTGTTTCTTTCATTTAATAGACTCCGTGCTGCAGTTGAATTAACCCCCACAGCACGGAGAAAATAACACTGTGCATGCGCGAAAGAAAACTAAAGCAAGGAGAGAGCTGGCAGCGCTAACAGCTCCCTCCTTGTAATAAAGAATAATTCCTACCACCCTCCTGCATTAATACCTGTGGTGGCCACTATGACCCGCATATTAATAAAAGGGAGATTAAATCCTCCTGCAGTGGCTACTCTCCGATTGGTTGATTGAAAGCAACCAATCAGAGTGTTATAAGTCAAATTACATAGTATGGGAAAATTTCAAAGAACTTTCCCACGATGTGTAGAATGACTCAGAGCATTCTGATTAGTTGGATTCCAAGCTAACCAATCAGAGTGCTCTGACAGGTAAATGTAGAGACTTTCCTGTCAGTCTCTTTTTTTACCTCTCTGAGCACTCTGATTGGTTGGCTTGGAATCAACCAATCTGAGTGCTCTAAGTCTAAGCCTTTCCCCACCCTACGGAGCTCATTCTGCGCGGTGCCCTCGCTGGTTGAAGATGGATTTATTTTTTTCGTTTTGGATTTTTTTTTTCCTGCGTATTTTTTTTTATTGTGCTCTGGTTGTTTTTTATTTTATAAGTTCGCCAATTATGGATTTTTTTTTGCCCTTTTTGGGGCTGAAGAAAGAAAAGAAGAAAGACGACATCTAATGGTTAGTATGAAATTTTATTTTACAGGGTGTTAGTTTATTGCCCCCCCCCTTAATATTATTAGGGTGAGGGTGTAGGTGGAGTATTTTTATTGGGGGGAGTGACTAGGGGCTCGGGGACCCCAAGTCACTTTATTATTTGTGGTCCCCACCCGCCGCTTATTGGTGTGCAGCTTATTGGACATTAGCTCCCCCCTATTATTTATTTAATAAGGCTCCCCACATGCCGCTAATGGGTGGGGACCTGTAACGGATTCATCCGCACATAGAAATGTGTATGATGGTATTCACCGTCCTGACAGGAATAGTTGTGCCCATCTGCAACCATGTGCCGGAATACCTGCTAAACCCAGCATGTCTAGGGCCGCCGGCCGCTGCGGATCTATGCCACTCTATAGATCCATGGCCGCCCACGTTGATGATGACGTCAGTGTGCGTGTGACGTCGTGCGTGCACATGTTTTGGGGTCAAAGGCTGGTTACAACCAATCGGAATAACAGGAGGGTTATTTAAACTAATTTTTACATTGTCTCATTGCCCTGTCATGGTTTCTGCCTGATGGTAATCCTAGAGTGCGTTCCTGATCTTAAATTTTGGTATTTGACTTTGGCTTAGTTCTGACTTCCCTGATTTCTGGTATCCTTGACTTTTGGCTTTTTCTCATCGCTGTGTCTGATTCTCTACCCCTGACCTTTGCAAGTATTCTGACTATTCTTGGACACCTTAAGTCCAGCTATTCTAAGGTCCGGTTAGACATTATCCTTAGTCCTAGGTGTGATACAATTCTGCATGCGGGATCATTTAGTAATCCTGACATTACGACATACGGCCATAGATCCTGTAGCATTGTGTCAGCACATAGCAGCTTGCGGAAAGCTAGAGGAGAATGATCACTGTATGGCTTAATTTGCCCACGCTTTTAGTACACTCCTTACTCGGACGGCTCATTAGCAGCCTGAGGCTTCTCTGACTAGGTCACCACTGCCTACTGTACCTCCTATAGTATATAAGGCACCTACTATCTCCCTATCTCCTCCTCCGCATTTTGATGGTAACATTTTTGAATGTAGGGGATTCCTCAATCAAACTGAGTACCACTTTGAGGCCTCACCTGGTTCATTTCCCACAGATAGAGCTAAGATTGGGTATTTGATGAACCAACTTAAGGCCTTAAAATGGGCCAATCCATTATGGGAGAATAATAGGAGTATTTCTTATAATTGCCAGGAATTCAATGCAAAATTCAAATTAACATTTGAACCATTAAGCAGGGAGGATGATGCCTCCACTGCCTTAATGCATATCAAGCAAGGGAACCAGTCTATCTCAGATTATGCTATCGAATTTCGCACCTTGGCTTCTGAGGTAGACTGGACTAAAAACGGATGAATCGCTGCTTTTAAAAAAGGATTACCTGAGAATATATTTGACGAGATTGCTGCCAAAGATCTACCAAAACAAATGTATTATCTTTGTGATACAGATTGATAATAGACTTAGGACCAGAGAAATTACTAGAAGCAGAACCAAACATATGACCTAGTCACTAGCACCTCGATTCTCCAAACCTGTTGTCCCTGACCTCCCAGTGCAACCTGAATCTGAACCTATGCAACTAGGGGCTATGAGATTGTCAGAGGCAGAAAAACAGTATAGGAGAAGAGGGTCTATGCTTATATTTGTGGCAAAAAGGGACATATGAAAGATACTTGTCTTATACGCCCGGAAATCTTCCGCACCTAAAAACCTTAAGGGGACAGGTCTTAGGTGTGATGGATACGTCCTCTAGTAATAACCAAAGTAGATTTCTCCTTGACATTGTCACCCTTTGCAACAAGAAAAACTTTTCATGCAAAGCCCTGGTAGATTCAGGTGCTGCAGGTAACTTTATTGACATGTATTTTGTTAATATAACACGCTATACCGGTCAAGGTAAAATTTTCACCTCTGGCTGTTGAGGCTATTGATGGGAGACCTCTCTCAACCACTGATTACCCATGAGCAGTGATGTCCCGAACGGTTCGCTGGCGAATAGTTCCCGGCGAACATCGCTTGTTCGCCATGGACGGCGAACATATGCGCTCTACGGTCCGCCCCCTATTCGTCATCATTGAGTAAACTTTGACCCTGTACCTCACAGTCAGCAGACACATTCCAGCCAATCAGCAGCAGACCCTCCCTCCCAGATCCTCCCACCTCCTGGACAGCATCCATTTTACATTCATTGTGAAGCTGCATTCTTAGTGAGAGGAGGGACAGTGTAGCTGCTGCTGATTTGATAGGGAAATTGATAGCTAGGCTAGTGTATTCAGTGTCCACTACAGTCCTGAAGGACTCATCTGATCTCTGCTGTAAGGACAGCACCCTTTTTAGGGCTAGAACATCAGTCTGCTTTTTTTTTTCTGTGTAATGTAATTGCAGTTGCTTGCCTGCCAGCCTGTGTGTCAGGCTCACAGCATATACTGTGCCCACTTGCCCAGTGCCAACACTCACTCACTGGTGCCCCAATAGCTTGCATTTAAAAAAAACAAAACTTTTTGGACTGTAATATAATAGCAGCCAGTTTCCTTCACGAGTGTGCGTTTCAGGGCCTGCTAGTGCCACCACTCACTCATTGGTGTCCCAATAGCTTGCATTTAAAAAAAACAAAACTTTTTGGACTGTAATATAATAGCAGTCAGTTTCCTTCACAAGTGTGCGTTTCAGGGCCTGCCTAGTGACACCACTCACTCACTGGTGTCCCAATAGCTTGCATTTAACAGAAAAAAACTTTTTGGACTGTAATATAATAGCAGTCAGTTTCCATCACGCATGTGCGTTTCAGAGCCTGCCAGGGCACAGTGTCACACCAGTGCAACTCATATCTGGTGTTACAGTAGTGTACATTTAAAAAAAATAATACAATTTTGACTGTAATAGATTGAATAGCAGTTAGTTGTCTGCCAGCGTGTGTGTCAGGCCTACAGCGTCTACTCTGCCAACTTCTGCCACTGCACAGTGCCACTCATATCTGTTGTCACAGTAGCTTGCACTAATCGAAAAAAAAAATGACAGGCAGAGGCAGGCCACCCCGCAGTGGTGCTGTGATTCCCTTTGGCCCTAGAATAATGCCCAGTGTTCAGAGGCCACGTACCCTGAACTCGAAAAGTTCTGAGGACATAGTTGACTGGCTAACACAGGACACCCAATCTTCTACAGCTTCCACTCGGAACCTTGACGCACCATCCTCCTCCAGCTTAGCTTCGGGCACCTCCTGCCGCCACCACCAACACTAGCACCACAGCAGCTTCACTTGGTATGTCAGAGGAGTTATTTACACATCAGTTGGAAGAAATGAGTGATGCGCAACCATTATTGCCAGAGGATGTGGATAACAGGGATATGTCTCAGTCAGGCAGCATTACACACATGGACGTACGGTGTGATGATGATGATGTACCCGCTGCTGCTTCCTTTGCTGAGTTGTCAGATACAAGAGAAGCGGTTGATGATGACGATGCGTCCGTGGATGTCACGTGGGTGCCCACTAGAAGAGAAGAAGAACAGAGGGAAAGTTCAGATGGGGAGACAGAGAGGAGGAGGAGGAGACGAGTTGAAAGCAGGGGGAGGTCGTCGCAAGGAGCTAGTGGCACAGTCAGACAGCATGCATCGGCACCCGGGGTCAGCCCGACAGCACGCCAATCAACGCATGCTGTGTCCACCACCAGAATGCCATCATTGCAGAGCTCAGCAGTGTTGCATTTTTTTTGTGTGTCTGCCTCTGACAACAGCAATGCCATTTTCAACCTGTGCCAAAAGAAAGTGAGTCGTGGACAGTCCAAAACCCACCTAGGTACAACTGCTTTGCGAAGGCACATGATCGCACATCACAAACGCCTATGGGATCAACACATGAGTACAAGCAGCACACAAACTCAAAGCCGCCATCCTCCTCCTGGTCCAGCATCTTCAGCCACATTAACCACTGCTGTCCTCCTTGCCCCCTCTCAACCATCCGCCCCTCCATCTCTCGCCTTGAGCAGTTCCTGCTCATCTGCCCACAGTCAGGTGTCTGTCAAGGACATGTTTGAGCGTAAGAAGCCAATGTCACACAGTCACCCCCTTGCCCAGCGTCTGACAGCTGGCTTGACTGAACTCTTAGCCCGCCAGCTTTTACCATACAAGCTGGTGGAGTCTGAGACGTTCAAAAAATTTGTAGCTATTGGGACACCGCAGTGGAAGGTACCCGGCCGAAATTTCTTTGCACAAAAGGCAATCCCCAACCTGTACTCGATTGTGCAAAAGGAAGTAATGGCATGCCTGGCACACAGTGTTGGGGCAAGGGTCCATCTGACCACTGATACCTGGTCTGCAAAGCATGGTCAGGGCAGGTATATCACCTACACTGCGCATTGGGCAAACCTGCTGACGGCTGCCAAGCATGGAATGCGTGGCTCTGCAGAGGAGTTGGTGACACCTACTCCATCCTCTTCCATAACCTCCTCGGCTGAGTCCTCTTCTGCTGCTGTATCTTGCTCCACATCAACGGCACCCCCCCAGCTCCCCAGGTACTATTCCACATCCCGGATACGGCAGTGTCACGCCGTCTTGGGGTTGACTTGCCTGAAAGCAGACAGTCACACCGGACCAGCACTCCTGTCCGCCCTGAACACACAGGTGGATCAGTGGCTGACTCCGCACCAACTGGAGATCAGCAAAGTGGTTTGTGACAACGGAAGAAATTTGTTGGCGGTATTGCATTTGGGCAAGTTGACACATGTGCCGTGCATGGCACATGTGTGTAATCTGATCGTACAACGCTTTGTGGATAAGTACCCAGGCTTACAGGACGTCCTGAAGCAGGCCAGGAAGGTGTGTGGCCATTTCAGGCGTTCCTACACGGCCATGGCGTACTTTTCAGATATCCAGCGGCGAAAAAACATACCAGTGAGGCGCTTGATTTGCGACAGCCCGACACGTTGGAATTCAACACTCCTAATGTTCGACCGCCTGCTCCAACAAGAAAAAGACGTTAACAAGTATTTGTATGACCGGGGTGCTAGGACAGCCTCTGCGGAGCTGGGATTTTTTTTGCCACGTTACTGGATGCTCATTCGCAATGCCTGTAGGCTCATGCGTCCTTTTGAGGAGGTGACAAACCTAGTCAGTCGCACCGAAGGCACCATCAGCGACATCATACCATTTGTTTTCTTCCTGGAGCGTGCCCTGCGAAGAGTGCTGGATCAGGCCGTAGATGAGCGTGAAGAGAAAGAGGAAGAGTTGTGGTCACCATCACCACCAGAAACAGCCTTATCAGCATCGCTTGCTGGACCTGCGGCAACGCTGGAAGAGAATTGTGACGAAGAGGAGTCAGAGGAGGAATGTGGCTTTGAGGAGGAGGAGGAAGACCAACCACAACAGGCATCCCAGGGTGCTCGTTGTCACCTATCTGGTACCCGTGGTGTTGTACGTGGCTGGGGAGGAAGAACATACCTTCAGTGAGATCACTGAGGATGAGGAACAGTACATGGGTAGCTCGGCATCCAACCTTGTGCAAATGGGGTCTTTCATGCTGTCGTGCCTGTTGAGGGACCCTCGTATAAAAAGGCTGAAGGAGAACGACCTGTACTGGGTGTCCACGCTACTAGATCCCCGGTATAAGCAGAAAGTGCCTGAAATGTTAGCGAATTACGGCAAGTCGTAAAGGATGCAGCAGTTCCAAAATCAATGAAAAAGTATGCTTTACACAGCGTATAAGGGTGATGTCACAGCACGGGAATCTAACAGGGGAAGAGGTGAAAGTAATCCTCCTCCTCCCACGACCATGCCGGCAAGGACAGGGCGCTTTACAGACGTGTTGTTGATGGAGGACATGCGGAGCTTTTTAAGTCCTACGCATCGCCACAGCCCTTCGGGGTCCACCCTCAGAGAACAACTCGACCGACAGCAGACTACCTCGCCTTAAATGCAGATATCGACACTCTGAGGAGCGATGAACCCCTTGACTACTGGGTGTGCAGGCTTGACCTGTGGCCTGAGCTATCCCAATTTGCGATAGAACTTCTGGCCTGCCCCGCTTCAAGTGTCCTGTCAGAAAGGACCTTCAGTGCAGCAGGAGGTATTGTCACTGAGAAGAGAAGTCGCCTAGGTCAAAAAAGTCTAGATTACCTCACCTTTATTAAGATGAATGAGGGATGGATCCCGAAGGGACTGACAATGGGCTATACATTCGACTAAAAAAGGCCTGATGAGGGGGACGTAACAGGGTGTCGCGGCTGCCGGCCCGCCGCGTGATATTTAAATCCCTAGCTCACCCCAGTACCTTGCCCTGTCATGGTTTCCAGTTCCTGGTTTCCTGAGAGTGCTTTATCACTGTGAATCTGATTTCCTGGCATCCTGATCTTGGCTTTTCCCTTGTTATTCTGAATTCTGGTTTCCCTGACTTGGCTTGTGTAAACGGTATTGTGTATTTTCTGGCTTCCTTGACCTCGGCTTTCCCTTTGACCATTCTCTGTCTCTAGCGTATTAGTCCGGCCATTCTAAGGTCCGGTTTACACTCTGTCCTTTTCTTTTCCTTTTCTTGCCTATGTATATGTTTACATAGTTTCTGCGTGCTGGACAACACTGGTAGTCGTGACATTGGGATTAAACTGATAAGAATAGTACTACTTAACACACCACTCCTATCTGGAGGCACATTCGATTGCACGCGCAGTGCCCCAATTTTGAAGGAGGACCGACCAAGCATCTTTTTCCATCTCCCGGTTCCTAAAATCGATGCCATATACACGTCCCTTGATAGGGGACGTAACAGGGATTAAACTGATAAGAATAGTACTACTTAACACACCACTCCTATCTGGTGGCACATTAGATTGCACGCACAGTGCCCCAAATTTGAAGTAGGAGGACCGACCAAGCATCTTTTTCCATCTCCCGGTTCCTAAAATCGATGCCATATACACGTCCCCTGATAGGGGATGTAACAGGGATTAAACTCATAGGAATAGTACTACTTAACACACCTTATAATAACGCAGAGAGAGGCAACGCAGAGAGAGGAGTCTGAAGAAGAGGAGTCATAGGAGGAAGGTGGCTTTGAGGAGGTGGAAGACCAAACACAGCAGGCGTCCCAGGGGGCTCGTTGTCACCTTTTGGGGACCCTTGGTGTTGGACGTGGCTGGATGGAGGAAGAGACCTTCAATTACATCAGTGAGGACAAGGAACGGGACATGGCCAGCTTGGTATCCAACCTTGTGCAAATGGGGAGTTTGCGGTTGTGCAAATGGACTGTTTGCGGTTGTTTGCGGTGCGTTAAACGGGGAGTTTGGTCTCTCACTGTGAAGTGGGCGTAACCCTTACACTACCTGATCGATACAACATCATGCCTGATGTTTTAAAGCATGTTATTCCAAACAATTTAGTAATGTTAGGTGATTTATGCCCTTTATGGATTAAAACCAGACTCTGCATCAACTATGTAATTTTCCATGGGAGTTTTGTCATGGATCCCCCTCCGGCATGCCACAGTCCAGGTGTTAGTCCCCTTGAAACAACTTTTCCATCGCTATTGTGGCCAGAAAGAGTCCCTGTGGGTTTAGAAATTCGCCTGCCTATTGAAGTCTATGGCAGTTCGCCCGTTCGCGAACATATGCGGAAGTTCGCGTTCGCCGTTCGCGAACCAAAAATTTTATGTTCGTCACATCACTACCCATGAGACCTTGCCTATTTGTATCATTATAGGAGCATTGCATAAAGAATTCCTTACATTTCAGATAATCGCTTCCCCTTCGTCACCTATTACTAAAGGAGTGGGGATCGTTACTTTACATACTATTACACCCACTACCCCCGAAATACCCATGCAGTATTGGGAAGTTAGGGAAGTGTTTAATAAAAGTCAAACTAATGTTCTACCTCCACATAGATCATATGATTGTTCCATTACATAGTTACATAGCTGAAAAGAGACTTGTGTCCATCAAGTTCAGCCTTCCTCACATATGTTTTTGCTGTTGATCCAAAAGAAGGCAAAAAACCTAATCTGAAGCACTTCCAATTTTGCAACAAACTAGAAACAAATTCCTTCTTGACCCCAAAATAGTAGTCAGATGTCTCCTTGGATTAAGCAGCTATTGCCCCACTAATTAGAAATTATATCCCTGTCTGATATGTTTTTGCAAGTATTTATCCAATTGCAGTTTAAACATCTGTATGGACTCTGATAAAACCACCTCTTCAGGCAGAGAATTCCATATCCTTATTGCTCTTACTGTAAAAAAAAAAAATTTCTTTGCCTTAGATGAAATCTCCTTTCTTCCAGCCTAAATATGTGACCTCATGTCCTATGTATAGCCCTGTTTGTGAATAGATTTCCAGATAATGGTTTTTACTGGTCCCAAATATATTTGTATAATGTTATCATATCCCCTCAGAGGCACCGTTTTTCCAAACTAAAGAGATTTAAATATTTTAATCTTTCTTCATTACTAAAATGCTCCATTCCTTTTATCAATTTTGTAGCTCGTCTCTGCACTTTTTCTAGTGCCATGATATCCTTTTTTAGAACAGGTGCCCAAAACTGCACAGCATATTCAAGGTGTGGTCTTACCAGCGATTTATAAGGAGGCAAAATTATATTTTCAAATCGAGAATTTATGCCCCTATTTATACATGACAAAACCTTAATGGCCTTAGCAACTGCAGATTGATATTGCAAATTGCTGCCTAATTTGTTGTCTATAACAATTCCCAATTCCCGAAGTGCATAACTTAGCATTTCTCTACGTTAAATTTAATCTGCCATTTTAGTGCCCAGCCCCCCCAATCTATCCAAATTCCTCTGCAGCAAACCAATACCCTGCTCAGATTTTATTACTTTACAAAGTGTTGTGTTATCTGCAAACACTGAAACATGGCTTTCAATGCCTATTTCAAGATAATTTATAAATATGTTAAATAGAAACGGCCCCAAACCAGAACCCTGAGGGACACCACTTACCATCTTGAAAGATTATATACAGAGGTTCACTTATTTCCCCACTTAGCTCCTTAAGTACTCGTGGGTGAATACTGTCAGGCCCTGGAGCTTTATTTACATTAATTTTCTTTAACAGCTGTAGCACCTTGTCTCGAGCTATCCAATCACAAGTTATCTGCAAGTTTTCTGCAGCAATTATTTGCATATCTCTTGCCATAGGATCCTTACTAATATATACTGAAGAAAAATAGTTTTTTTCTGCCTTTTCATGGTCCTTATTAGCTAACAGATCATTCTCTGTTTCCAGTGCACCTACACTTTAATTTTGAAAAAAAATTTGGGATTGGTTTTGCATTCTTTGGCTATCAATTTCTAATTTTCTCGTTTAGCCACTTTAATTGCCTTTTTCCAAGCATTATTGGCTTCCTTATATCTTATATAGGATGCCTCTGATTTGTCCGATTTAAATACTTTAAATGCCCTTTTCATATTTTTAATCTCTTGTTTTACTTCTCTACTAAGACACATTGGTTTCAATTTGTTTATTTTATATTTATTACCCAATGGTACATATTGAGAAATGTACCTTTCTAATATTTGTTTATCCCCAGTGTTTTTTTCACTAAGGAGTTTATGCCAGTCGATATGTTGTAGAGCTGCCCTAATCTTATTGAAATTGGCTTTTTTTAAATTGTACGTTTTAGTATACCCCACATGCTTTAGCTTTTTTGAGTTTATTTCAAAAGTTACCATATTGTGATCACTATTTCCCAAATGCTCCACTACTAGAATGTTATTCAAAAGTTCAACATTGTTTGTTATAACAAGATCCAGACAAGCATCCTTTCTATTTGGTGCTTGTACCAGTTGTGACATAAAGGTGTCATTTAACACATTCAAAAACCGGATTCCCCTTGCTGAAGTACTAGTCACTCTATCCCAATTCATGTCAAGGGGACGCATACCTCTGTATTTTGCATCCAAGGATATAATTCATGTAATGTTTGCTAATGTGGATGGGGAAACAATCGAACCCTTGCAATTAAATTTGGGGAGATGGGGAGCGCTTTCCCTCTCTTAATTGACCCTAAACGCAGGGAGATTTGCTTTTTATTGACCATTCCATATGTCACACCCTGAAACATTTTTCAAATGAAAGCAATTTATAATGTTGATACATGGAAGGAAGATATCCATGTTAATGTTCAAACCCCTAATGTCTTGGCTTTCAAACCGTGGGTACCAGATTGGTTTACGATACCATTTTTGAATGACTGTGTAAAATTCAAAGACAATAACTTCCAAAGTGAAGGAAAAGCTTTCGTGTATGATTCCACCAATGCTCTGTGTGGAATCGAGCACATTAACCGCTAAAGAAAAAGGAAAAACATACAAAAAAAATATAAAAAATTGTGATATTAATGTATAAAATATTAAATTCGAACAACGTACTCCAGGTGTAAAGAGTTCAAATAGTGAGTAACTCTTCGCTTTTAATTATAATTGAGTATAGCGCCAATAAAATATCAACCCTTGATATTTTAATAAAGATTATTAATTTGAATAATTTTTATGAAAATATTTTTCATTAAAGGACCACTATAGTGCCAGGAAAACATACTCGTTTTCCTGGCACTATAGTGCCCTGAGGGTGCCCCCACCCTCAGGGTCCCCCTCCCGTCCTGCTCTGGAAGGGGGTAAAAACTTACCTTTTTCCAGCGCTGGGCGGGGAGCTCTCCTCCTGCTCTCCTCCTTCGATCCTCCCCGTCGGCTGAATGCGCACGCGCAGCAAGAGCTGCGTGCGCATTCAGCCGGTCGCATAGGAAAGTATTCATAATGCTTTCCTATGGACGCTTGCGTGCTCTCACTGTGATTTTCACAGTGAGAGCACGCAAGCGCCTCTAGCGGCTGTGAATGAGACAGCCGCTAGAGGCTTTGGGGGAAGGCTTAACCCATTCATTTATAAAACAATTGGTTAACCCTAGAAGGACCTGGCACCCAGACCACTTCATTAAGCTGAAGTGGTCTGGGTGCCTAGAGTGGTCCTTTAATGAAAATTCATTAATAATTAATCCCCATAAATATCCTCACAAAACACACAATGTGACATATCGACACACACAATTTCACAAGCAGCCTCCATGCACAGCCAACATTCATAAGTATCATACACAATTACAAAAAACTCCTCATGAACATATACAAGATAACAGCCCACATACGCACAAATACAATGCTACAAATCAACTGCAGCACCCATAAATAACACAAGCGGAATATGCACACCTCAATTAAAAAAAAAATAGGACTGGCACTCCAAAGGACACAGTACTACTAAAATGTGGCCTACCCCTGATCTAGTTAACGAATGCCAGAGTAGTCCATGAGTCAGGTGCATGTTTAAAATAGACACAAATATATCACAACAAGAAAAAAAGAAGTAAAAAAATAAACTCACAAAAATCAAACAAGTTTCTGTAATACAATTACACACGTTTAATATTAAAACTTCAAAGACAAACTGCTACTATATATTTAAAGGGTAGATCATGAAGACACATAAGAACAAAAAAGACTATTAACATCCAACTTGCCTGACTTTTACCATTGGTAAAAAAAAAAAAGGAAAAACCATGGTAAAATTATCAAACAATATGTATAATTGCAATTATATATAATATACATTTAACAAGAAAACAATACCAATTAACTTCAAATTACAAAACAAAATTTTTGTCCCGTTTGAGAATATAATTTTAACTGTTACTTTATATATCATTGTTAGCTATTATTTTGTGATGGTAAAGAGAGAAATAGATGTTATTATTCTTGTGAGAATTGCCAACATTTACCAATGATCACACACCCCATTAGAAAATGAAGTCCCTACTTTTTATATGTATAACTAAAAAACACTGAATTTCAAAAAATGACAAAAGGGGGACAAAAATGATTGACTAATTTAAAATCAAGACCTGCAAAGTATCAGAGCTGCTTTAAGAAATATCCTACTGTTGTCATAATAAATATAGCCCAATGTGTTAGTTGGGGGTCATTCTATGTTCTACTATTTTGACTTGTGACTGTCTTTTGTGCAAGCTTTATAATGCTTTCCTTGTGACGTGCTCACTGTAACGCGACAGGCAAGTCCTTTGGCCATCCTGAACACATAGGACATCATAATCAGTAGCAACACTGCAAAACCAATCAGATAAAGATCCCTAACAAAAAACTTTTCACATTCAATCGACCACCTTGTGTGACAGCCTTGAATTTCATTTCCAGAAAGGTTCTGAAAAGGTAAACCTGATAGTGTGGCTGGTGTTACACATCTCACATTCAACATGTTTATAACATTTTGGGACTCAAGCCAGATTTTGACATAAAATATATTACAGTCACAATTCCAAGGATTGCCAGAGAGATCCACTTCCTGCAGATGCCTTAAGTGGTCAAATGACCCAGCAGGAACAGAGGTCAGGCTACTGTTCTGTAGATAAAGTTTGATGGTGTTGGCAGGAATTTCAGGAATAGCATTTAGTTTTGAAGAACTGCAATTCAAGATGATTCCTTTTCGTTCTATGGATTTACAAACACAAGGATGAGGGCAAAATTCAGCACCACATTTGCAAAGTAAAGCGAGCAGAATGAAACTCTGAATAATGAAGATATTTGCTTCTGTCATGATGGAGCTGGGGGAAAAAAAGAGTAATTAAAGTTTAATGGTTCTTTTCAAAATTACATTTATTTACATTTTTGCTACTGATTCCACTATGTAAGGTGACTCCTTATTGTAGATCAGAAATGTACAGGTTTATTTAACCCCTTAAGGACCAAACTACTGGAATAAAAGGGAATCATGACATGTCACACATGCCATGTGTCCTTAAGGGGTTAATAAAGTGAGACATGCCAGGAGTTCAAAGTGAATGTCACATTTAAAGGAACTATAGTCACCTAAATTACTTTAGCTAAATAAAGCAGTTTTAGTGTATAGATCATTCCCCTGCAATTTCACTGCTCACTTCACTGTCATTTAGGAGTTAAATCACTTTGTTTCTGTTTATGCAGCCCTAGCCCCACTTCTCCTGGCTATGATTGACAGATCCTGCATGAAAAAAAAAAAACTGGTTTCACTTTCAAACAGATGTAATTTACCTTAAACAATTGTATCTCTTTCTCTGTAAATTTAACTATAATCACATTCAGGAGGCTCTTGCAGGGTCTAGCAAGCTATTAACATAGCAGGGGATAAGAAAATATTAATTAAACAGAACTTGCAATAAAGAAAGCCTAAATAGGGCTCTCTTTACAGGAAGTGTTTATAGAAGGCTGTGCAAGTCACATGCAGGGAGGTGTGACTAGGATTCATAAACAAAGGGATTTAACTCCTAAATGGCAGAGGATTGAGCAGTGAGACTGCAAGGGCATGTTCAATACACCAAAACTGCTTCATTAAGCTAAAGTTGTTCAGGTGACTATAGTGTCCCTTTAAGGTTAAAGTGGCCCAAACTGAAAGCATAGCTCATTTGGAGAATTTATTCTAGTTGTGTTATTTTGGCCTTAAATTTGAAATTCTCTTTGAACTCGCTTTGAATTCCAGACGATTCTCATCTAAGAATAAAATCCTGATATATATTTTATTTTTTTAATTAAAGGGACACTATAGAAACCAAAATAACTTTAGCTTAATGAAGCAGTTTTGGTGTATAGAACAATCCCTGCAATCTCACTGCTCAGTTATCTGCCAATTAGGAGCTAAATCACTTTTGTTTCTGTTTATGCAGCCCTAGCCACACCTCCCTTGGCTGTTACTGACACAGCTCCTGCAGGGTCTAGCAAGCTATTAACAGAGCAAGAGATAATACATTATAAGTTAAACAATATTTGCAATAAAGGAAGTGTAAGAATTAGATGACTCTATACATGAAGTGTTTAGGAAGGATGTGCAAGTCATATGCAGGAGTGACTTGGGCATTATAAACAATGTGATTTAACTCCTATATGGCAGAGAATTGAGCAGGGAGACTGCTGGACATAATCTATACATTAAAACTGCTTCATTAAGCTAAAGTTGATTTAGTGACTATAGTGTTCCTTCAAACATTTTAGATAGTAAAACTCTTTGCCATGACGCGTAAGGGGGCTAGCAGTATGATATGGTCTAAGGAGGCTGTAGAAGCTTTTGAAATTCTCAGAGGTTTGCCTCTGCAGACGTATTGATACATCCAGACACCAGTAAACCTTTCATACTGGAGGTTGATGCCTCTGAGACAGGGGTAGGGACTGTTCTCTCCCAGAGGGAGAGCCAAGAAACTCCTTTCTTTGTGGCTACTTCTCTAGAAAGTAGCAACTATGATATTGGCAATTGAGAATTTTTGGCCATTATTCTAGCTATCACGGAGTGGTGACATCTTTTGGAGGGCTCCAAGGACCCCCTTTTGATCATTAAAGACCATAAAAACCTGGCTTAAATAGGAGATGCTAAGCGATTATCTTCTAGACAAGCAAGGTGGTCATTGTTCCATTCTCGCTTTAATTTTCTTATAACATATAGACCTGGTTCTAAAAATGTCAAGGCCAATGCCTTATCTAGACAGTTTGACACTGATTTGATACAGGAACAGGAAACATCCCCTATCATTCCCTCTGAATGTATCATTGCTTACACTGTCCTGTCATTGTCTTCCCCACTGCTTGGCACCATCATGGAGGCTCAGTCTCAGGCGCACTGCAGTAAACCACAGGACAGACGGTTCGTTACATTGGACATTTGTGTCATCTGTCTAACACAATTCTACGTGCTGGATCATATTGTAATCCTGACAGTGGTAAAAGAACCACTATAGTGCCAGGAAAACAAACTCGTTTTCCTGGCACTATGTAGTACTTAGGTCCCCCCCCACCCTCATAGCCCCTCTCCCGCTGGGCTGAAGGGGGCTAAAGAAGTTAAAACACTTACCTTACTCTCCTCCTCCTGCCGACGACAGTGCCGAATGCGCATGCACGGCAAGAGCTGCCGCTCATTCAAACCGACCATAGGAAAGCATGGGCTTTCCTATGGACGTCAGCGTCTTCTCACTGTGAGACAGCCACTAGAGGCTGGATTAACCCTCATTAACCCTTACAGCTGCAGGGTTAAATCCTGGGCACCCAGACCACTTAATTGAGCTGAAGTGGTCTGGGTGCCTATAGTGGTCCTTTAAGTTTGGTCTTTCTGCTGTTAAGTAAATAGCTTGGAAGCCTTATGTGAGATTGCCATATTTAAGAATACCATATTATCTGCTATACAGGAATAATGGGTGTCTGAATTTCAGTAGCTAACAAATGTTTTTCAAATTTCATTTCATTTTATGCAGTAGACAGATTCTCTAAGTAGACAGATTACACATTAGGGGAGATATATAGATATAACAAAAGTCACGTTCAATATACAAAAGTGCATGCAAACACAACTTTGCAGTCTTGGTGACACACTGCTCCTGTGTTTGCGCACACTGAAAATTTACACACATACACAAAGGCATTCATACGCATACTAACATTTATACTCATATTGACACAGTACTACACTGACACACACTGACACTGTTAAAATGCACTCACAAACACTCTATCCATGGATTCATACACATGTTCTCCACACTAATACACACACCATTAAGCACCTTAATTTATGCAAACAGCTTCTTCTGCATAGAATTATATCTATTTACACAAAAAAAACATAGTGTCTTGTATCCTGTATCCCTAGCAAGAATCTACACCAGAGAGGTTCAGCGTTCCGTCCTCTCGATATAGACACAGAGATACAGCTGCATATGTCTCTGTCTGAACCAATTCATTGTATATATTCCTTTCTGTGTATATATTTATTTTTCCTTTGCTATCTTTCACTTAGCCTTTTGTAAATATCTGTATCCTTGTAAGTACATGGGTTTATATTTTCTTTTCTTTACTTTTTCCATATAATGGACACCATTGGATATATTTTAGACACCTAACTGTGTCCGTGACTTACACTAATTCTTTTGAACCAACAAAATAAAAGTGAAGTTTTATACATTTGCACAGTAGCTATCTCCAAAATTTTCATTGGGTTCATACCCATCTCTTGTCTTCTGACCACTTAACATTTAAACTCCCACCTTTCCAAACATACATATAAACATCGGACTGGATTAACATTCTTGCAGTAGACAGGATGTATACCTCATTTTACACACTGCACTCAAATATGCCATTGAATATGCACACAATTACATTCTACAAATGGACATAAGTCCATTCACACTGATTTTACATCTTCAACTGCAAACATGCATTCATAAAGTTATGTTTAATACATACATTTTGGACTTTAAAGGGACCAGGGCCTAACTTTGCCCAGGGGGCCCAAATGACCCACCTTCCACATATGCCCCTGGGGTTATGTGTCATGTTGCCACATAGTTGGTTTGGTCTCATAAGGCCAAATAATCTATTGCCATATATTTGTTTTGCCTCTTTTCAAACACCTAATCCGATTTCATACGGGTTTGTTTTTATGCAACAATGGCTTACTTTTCACAATGCTTCCTTGAAATCCAACTATGAAATCTAACTTGAAGGAGCATCCAGGTTACAGTTGTTCCATTAATGATTTCTCCATTGCCAACAACAGATCTTCCCTGCTCCTTTACCATAAGCTTATTGGTTGCTTTTCTGTCTAATGCACTGTTTACCTGGTCACTTAGTTTTGGTGCGATGTCTACTCAAGTCAGAATCATTGTTGCTCTATAAACTTTTTCACTTTAAATACTGGATTCATCAGTATACCAGAGGATTTTTAAAGAATGGCTGGGGAAGGGGCAAAAGAGACAGTCTCTTTAACTAAACCCGTTTTTAGTTGTGGTGACTAAAATCTACTGGAGATTTAGTCGACTAAAAATAGACTAAAGCTAAAACAATTCAGATGACTAAAATATGACTAAAACTAAAATGACTTTCACTCAAAAGACTACGACAAAACCTAAATTGAAATTTGCCGCCACAATTAACATTGCTGTACAAAGAATGAATCTTGATGAAGAATAATGGTTTGACATTAAAGCAGCTGACCTAAAATAAGCTAAATATTACTTATATTGAAGCAATAAGCTTAATAAGAGGTTAAAATAAAGTACCAGTAACATACGTGTGTGTGTGCGTGTGTGTGTGTATATTTTTTTTTTGTTAAGTCCAATATTAACAGGGTTTTTAACTAATCTGAGAATTAAGGACATTTAGGAAGGCATTCAAAGTTAATTTGATATGTATGGCCAAAGTAGCCAAAATGAAAGCATAGCTGACTTTTTTTTTTTTCTAGTTAAGTTATTTTGCCTTTAAATTTCAAATTTACAGTGCTTTAAATATCAAGCAATTCTTTGGTAAATAACTAAATTTATTTAGAATTTAAAAACATGATTTATTAACCTTGCCCTCACTTATTATAAATGAACCATTCACTATAAGAAAGTGTTTTATAAAACTGATATTTAACATATGTCCATGATTTAATTTGATTTTAAAAAAAATGTGGTGGTGTAATTACTCATGTATTAATATTAGTTCTTTATATTTATACTCTGTGAAAATCCCTGTTATACTGACTAATGAATTAATCAACTATAGAAAATAAAATAGGAAATATTAATTAAATATGTAATTAATGGTGATTATATGGTATATAGTAAAAAAAAAAATATAAAGGATATTCAAGTAAGAATTGCTGGGAAGTCAAAGTGAATTCCAAAAGTGACCCAAAAATAGCAATATTAGAAAAATCCTCTAATTCTACTCTTTTTTTCATTTTGAATTTCTTGGCCTTAAATATTAAATTCAATTTTCTTGTTGGCATCCCACTGAACCTCTTCTATTTTTGTATCATAACAGATAAAAAAAAACTATTTGAAATGTAAATGTGTGTAATAAAATAGGACAAATGTATGTTTAAACATTATAAATTACATAATTATGCATAAAGAATCTACTTTTTAATATCATTTCCATTTTGCATCTATATGTAGGAAATATAGCAATGTTCATAAACCCACACATGAGTTAAAATATTCCTGTCCTGACCTATTTTCATATCTCCCCTTGACACTTACCTTTGTTTTGTACAGAGGTTTTTATTATGATGTTCAGCAAAAACTAGAAACCTTTTGAATAAGATGAGTTGTGAATCAACAGATGCAAATTTGAGCTTATCTACTGTTCCATAGAGACAGGAAGGATATGGATTTCATACAAACTCATCCACTTTTTTTGGACACATCCTGATCACACATTTTTATTTTTCAAATTGCCAGCAGAATGTTGTGATGTATTTTTGGACGTGTAGTTCAGTATAGATTAATCCCAGCCTATCAAGTTGTCATCACACATTTATTTACTGTGCTTGACTTTAGACTGTTTTGTACACTAGAGCAGGGGTTCCCAATTGATTTTTCCAGTGGAACCCTTTAACATAGTGTACCAACATCATGGAACCCACCCAAAAAAAGTTGTGCTGTAACACAAACCATTTAATTAGCAGAGTGTAATGTTTTCCCCCCACAAATTTAGTTTTTTTGGTATATATACAATTATTTTTACAGATAGTAAACATATTCTAGTGCTTAGGAGCAGGTGAGCTTTTGTGTGTAAAGTTGGTGTTTGTATGTAATGTTTGCATTTGCGTGTAGTGGTGTGTTTGGATGTAGTGTTGGCTTTTAAATGCATATGTGTAGTATTGGTGTTTGAATGAAGGGTGTGTTTGTATATATTTTTGGAGTTTGAATTCAGGCGTGTTTTTGTATGTAATGTTTGTGTTTGCATGCAGTGTTGGTGTTTGATTTCTGGGTTGTATGCACATACACTGCCACATTCATACTTACACAGATATACATACACATTAACACAGAGATACACTCTTAACATATACACTCATTCTTAAACGCACAGAAACAAAGATACACACTGACACATGAAGACATCGTGACACACAGATACACACACTGGTGCAGATACACACATTTATACAGACATATACACACACTCAGATACACACAGTGACATATGCACACCATAACACTGACACACAGATACACACACACACACACACACACTGAAAGATACACACACTGACACACAGATAAGACACACTCAGATACACACACTGACACATGCACACTGACACACAGATACACACTGGCACACACATACACTAAAACACAGATTCACCCACCAACACACATATACATACACACACGCACCAACACACAGATACACTGAAAGATACGCACACTGACACTGAGATACACACAGTGACCCACAGATACACACAGTGACACAAACATACAGATACGCATTGGCACATACACACACTCAGATACACAGAGTGACACAAACACTGACACACAGATACTTTTCCCCTCTGTCTGCTTCTATATGTGATGTTGAGGCAAAGATGTTGACTGTACAGTCTCTGTAATATCATATCCATGATGTCCAGGCCAGCTACTGGAGTGATCATAGCCTGTTTGCCTTGATGACTGGCAATGAGGGAAAATGGGTATCCCCATCGGTATTTGATGTCTGCTTGTTGCAATGCTTGGGTTATGAGCTTTAATGCCTTCCTACCTCGTAGTGTCATCCAGGAAATAGTAATGTAGAAAAAAAAGTACCGTGATAAGCATTTTGGCTGAGGGAAAAAGTGCAGTAATCATGTATCTGCACACTCACAATAGATATATGTGCCGCTGGACTCGGGCTTATAATTATTTCTTTGTTAACATCATACACTATTATAACTCCTTCCTCACACCAAATTACAATACATAAACAGTCAAATAACCCCTAATCATATCATCAACCCTCCTGGAATCTGTTGAAGCCACTCCCCCAACTTGGGAGTCACAGCCCCAAGTGCTCCTTTTACAAATGGGACTACTACTGCTTTCACTTTCCACATCCTTTCTAGTTCTTCTTCAGTCTTTGGTATTTCTCCACCTTCTCATGTTCCTTCTTCCTGATGTTAAAGTATCTGGGTATTGTCCCATTTACCATGCAGTCATGGGTGTCTGCAGAGGGGAGAATTTTTAGCTTGTGCTGCTATTTTTCGTTTTAGTATGAGAATACACTGCAATACCGGCGCTAGCCAGTAGGTGGTGGTGTGAATGGAGAAAGGCAGGGATAGGAAGCTACAGCTTATTCCTGCTTCTTTCTCCTTACTGAATCCGCAGGGGAGCAGCACAGATTGCAGCCAGCAACTCACAGCCTGCAGAGACAGCCTACAGATCAGTTAAGTGAGGCATGGAGGGTAGGGGGCAGACTTCAGATCAGGTAAGTGAGGGATGGGGGGGCAGCCTACAGATCAGGTAAGTGAGGCCTGGGGGGAGACAGCCTACAGGAAGGTAAAGTAGAAGGAGCAGACATGAGCAGAAAGGTTCTGCAAGGGGCAGGAGGGGTCAGCAAGGAAAAGGAAGGAGCAGGAAGGGGCAGCAAGAAGCTGGAAGGGGTAGGAAAGGTTTGAAAGGAGCAGGAAGAGGCAGCAAGGAGCGGGAAGGGCGGCAGAAATTATCAGAAGAAGCACAAAGGTAAAGTAGGAGAAGGAAGAGAAAGGGTCTACAAGGAGCTGCAAGAAGCTGGAAGGGGCACAAAGAAGCAGGAGGGGGCAGCAAGAAGCAGGAAGGGGCAGCAAGAAGGAGGAAGGGTCTGCAATGAGTATCAATGAGCAGAAAGGGTCAACAATTATCTGGAAGGGGCAGAAGGAGCACAAAGGTAAAGTAGGAAAAGGAACAGAAATGAGCAGCAAGGAGCAGGAAGGGTCTGCAAGAAGCAGGGGGACGCAGAAAGAGGAATCAAGGAGCAGGAAGGGTCTGCAAAAAGCAGGAAGGCGCAGCAAGGATCAGAAATGGTCTGCAAGGAGAAGAAAGGGTCTGCAAGGAGCAGAAAGGGATCATATAGAGAAAGGAGCAAAAGGGTGCAAAATAGGCAGAAAGTAGCAGAAAGGTAAAGGAGCAGAAGGTGCCAAGGAGGAGAGAAGACTGTGTCAGAAGAAAAAGAAAACTGTGTCAAATGAAGGAGAAGAAAATGAGATTGGAGCAGGAAGGACAAGTGAAGTGAACCCTCGACTTTATTATGGACACCCCATCATAAGACTTTGGTACCTGGGCCTGGCGGGGAAACTTTGGACCTTCTCATCTCCCCAGGTAAAAAAACATATTAGTGGAGGCGGAGCCTGAACGCCGAAGGGAACGGTCGCAAGAGAGACTAGCTCCGTGCCCTAAACGAAGTCACAACTGCGAGTCAAACATGGCTGCGCTGCATGGCGGATGCTCGGACTTCTCCGAGGAATTATCCGACGACATGGAGGAAGACTACACACCGACTCCCAACCCCAAGCAAAAGGTACAACAACAGGGAGCCGGGACAGACTCTAAACCAGTTACCACAGCAGTCCTCAAAACACTGCTAGCGGACCTGCAGAAACACATCCACGAGGATGTCACAGCGCTCCGCATGGACATACAAGGCCTGACAGGCCGCATCTCCACTCTGGAGGGAGCCTCACAGGCCCAGGCCCAGGACGTAATTGCACTGCAGCACTCCATACAGGAGCTGCAACAACAGAACCAACAACTTGAACGTCGCATGGCAGCGCAGGAAGACTCCAGGCGGCAAAATAATATCAAGATCAGGGGAGTCCCTGAAGAAATATCGGAGGCTGATCTGCCAAAAGTCATGGGACGCTTACTGTCAGTGATTCTGACAAACAGTCAAACCATAATAGCTGCCCCAGAGGAGGTCTTTAGGGTCCCTAAACCTGCGAATGCTCCAGCCACAGCCTCAAGAGATGTGATAATCACTCTCCGCAAACGAAAAGAAAAAGCAACAATTCTTGCAGCCCTACGGGGAAGAACCCCCCTCCGCTTTGAGGCCATGAACCTGACGTTCTACCCGGACCTATCTGGAGGCACCCTGGCCTGGCGTAGGTCACTCAAGACGATCACCGCCGTGCTCCAGTCCCACAACATCGAGTATCGCTGGCGATCCCCAAGGGCACTAACGGTGAAACAAGGGATGACTACGCATATCATCCAGGACATGCAAGAAGCACGGGCCTTACTGCAGACTCTGGGCCTGCCACTTGAATCCCTCACCCAGGCGGAGTTAACCAACGATACTCCTTCAACCCATACCAGGACACTGGGCAAGGCCACATCATTCACTCCCCGAGACTCCACGCCGATTACCTACGCAGCGGTCACATCCTAGGAGCGACACCACACATGCTCCGGGGGCACCCGACACAACACCAGACACTGGGATGGTAATAAATACGAAGTAAACGGGACCGTCCACAGTACCCCACAGCTACCCGACCAACAATCCGACTTACCTTACCAGTAACATAGCGGCTAACGCTAACTCCAAGATACCGATGACTACAGCTTTGCCCTACTCTCGACCACTACGGACTCTAAAGGGCCCACCACAGAAAAATAACATGGGCACTATATATTACTCTGGGACATCTTTACCCATATTCTCGAGAGCATTGTACGCTCTATGTTTTCTGCCAGCCACTCACAAGATTCCCATTCCCGGGGACATCACCACTCAACTCTTACTACACTGGTTTCGTTAATCCTGATGCAGCGGGTTAAAATTTAACATACTTGTGATATAGTGTAAATATGATTTCAAACTTGTATTTCTTACTATGACATGCTACCTAGCCCCTCCAGCTGCCACAGGTGTTTAGACATCCACTAACCAGTGATACCCTAAGGCAGTCTGTCATGTTTAACCTGTTTATAGTTAATCCGTTTAAGCGTAACACGCAAGTCATACACCTTTTAAAAGGCGCAAAGATAAAAAGGCTGCCCGAAGTTTCAACTTATACTTTTCTTCTGAACGTATGTTTCCTTAAAGCCTTTATTGTTACTAGATCCAAAATTAATCAGACTTAAGCCTTATATACGGGACCCCCCAGAGGCGATATGGCTATGCCGAGCCGAGGCACTGGCTGACAGTGCTATGTGCCCTCGAGCAAGGTACCTATGCCCCCCTCAGGAATTACAGTCATACCCAGTTCGCCGGCACCAAAGCAGGCAATATTTCACAGTTAATTTTATGCCTACTCGTATCTCGGCAGATTGCATTTACTCATCTATCTAGCTCCCCTCAGTTATTTAACCGAAGCTAACTTACTGATTAATCTTTGTGTTTTAACTAGTCCACATATATATCAGAACTTCGTACAAACTACTCATGGTAAGCTTCCCTCGATATGGATACCTACAGTATAAGTGTCGTCAATAGACTAAAAATGTCTTAACTAAAACTTGCTAACCTGTTTCATAGTGACAACCTAACCTTAATATCATAATGTTATTGTTCTAGCTCTAAAAACAACTGCCAACCCACTCAACATATCTTTTAAACATGTGGGTACCTAGGAATGTTATATCAATGCCTAGAAAGAAACAAAATTTGTTGTTTAACTCAAAACTATATTGATAATAGTTTGTTTACTCTACCTCTACTTATTTTATTTTAAAAATGTATGTAAACTTAACATGCCACACAACTGTTATAACTATGACTAGTGAGCCTGCTAACGCTGTTGTGGTGATACAGGTAATGTTGTACCTACTTGCATACCAAAAATAAAGAATAAAAAAAAAAAAAACATATTAGTATTAATGTGTTCACTTTTATTTACTGAGAGGCAGGAAGCACAGAGTGCTGCTGGGTAGGGGTGTCGCTGATAGGCTAGAGTGGTCAGATGGCACTCTAAGGCAATCAGTAGCTCACCATTCATAAAAAAAGTTTAAAATAATTATGATAATAATTTTATTTATTTATTTCCCTTTTTTTTCCCTTTGATCTTCTGCTTGCTTGCTTGCCAGATCTTTTACTATATTATTCATTTTTCCTAGTTATCCTTTTTATGGCTTAGTCTGCTCGTTTAGCCTAGAGGTGAGTCAATGTCTTTCGGTTACGGACTGAAGCACATTACTGTGCGCCGCCCGTACCTGAGACATGCGCCTTAGTTCACTGCTAGAGCTGTGCATGCGCTCAGGGTGTAAGTTCTTTTTTTACCCTTTGCGGCCACCGTACTTTATCCACCTTTGCCAGAATGACGTAACCACACACGGGTCCGCACAGTAGGCGGCCCGTTTTCTTCACGCTCTTTTTCAACCTCAGGTATTTTCATTCAATTATATTATTAAGATTAGTTGATTCCTTTATTGAAAAAAGATATGTGTTTATTAATGTGGATGCAGTCTTGTATATAATCTGGATTTCTTTTGTCTTCTTTTATTCTTTTTCTCAGCCTTTTACTTGTTCATTTTTTTCCATGTCTTTTGTGGCTCTGATACAATACTTTGATTTATTGATTTAATTATTTTAAACATATGTTTATCTAATGAAATTGGTTTTTAAACAATGGTTATTTGTTTGTATGATGTGTGTATATAAATACAATTGTGTCACTGTGTTCATAGGCGTGCACAGCCTATTGTATAAGGGTGTGCACCCTAAAGCAGAAACACACACGTGGCGTATATATATATATTTATATATATATATATATAAAAATATATATATATATACACATACATACACACACACACACACACACACACACACACTGATGTGTGTGTCTGTGAGGGTGTTGTGTGTAGGTGCTGTGTGTGCAGGCACTGTGTGTGTGCAGGCGCTGTGTGTGTAAGGGCGCTGTGTGTGTAAGGGTGCTATTAGTGTGTGCTGTGTGTGTATGTGTAAGGGTGATGTTAGTGTGTGTGTGTGTGTGTGTGTGTGAGGGTGCTGTGTGTGTAAGGGTGATGTTAGTGTGTGCTTTGTGTGTGTGGGTGAGGGTGCTGTTAGTGTGTGCTGTGTGTGTAAGGGTGCGGTGTGTGTGAGGGTGCTGTTAGTGTGTGTAAGTGTAAGGGTGCTGTGTGTGTAAGGGTGATGTTAGTGTGTGCCACAGGGGGCTAGAGTTCACTCTCGCGAGTTCTGAGCGTTGCCGCGGTAACTCCTACCTCGCGAAAGGAACCGGGCGGAGCTGCTGGCAAGAGCTCCCCGGGTCCTCTCCTACCTCCCAACCTGCCTGTGGGCTGATCCTCACCTGCCCACGGAGGGAGGCACATGGCGCGTGCCGTGGGGATAATGGTGTGCCTAGGCACACCCTGTGCGCATGCCTATGACTGTGGTGATAAAGACGTTGTAATAAATCTGCCTGGAACCTGGAACCAAGTACAGCGAGTGCCTGAGATCTTTTTCATTACTACGTAGTCTCCATGGTAGGCATTGCTTCTCTTTGAATCTGATTTTGAAGTCAAGTAGCTGGAGGATCACTATTGTGTGGCCTCTGTGATGGTGCAGGTTGGGATTGTGGACAATGCTTCATTAACTGTCTGCTGTCTAGCTTTCCAGTGATCTTTGGTAGTCTGTTCCATTGGTGAACGACTGTTAGTTTTTCTAGTTTCTAAGAATGTGGGTATGGGAATTTCTTCTGTAGTCCGTTTAATTCCAGTTATTATTGAGGTGTGCAGGTTATATATCGTTAGATATCTTGCCCAGAGACACTTACTGGTGCGGTGGTCAGACCGTTGTTCCCAGTTCAAGTCAGGGACATTACCACTGTGCTATGTATATCCATTACTGTTATGCATTACCTGCATATCTCAAGTTGGACTTTGATGGAAACTTCTTGGAAAGCCCTATACAATAGTTCTCAGCTTGACAAGCAAATGAGCACTGTGTTTTACACTTCATATTGCAGTTCTGCAGATACCCCTAGCATTGTTTTAAACATAGCTCTTTTATTTTTTTTATCGGACCAGAAACTATCCATTGACTGCAGTTTTGGCACTAGCAGGGTTATTCTAAACCCTGGATTTTGTCCTAATGGACAAAGTGCTCACTGACCCAAGTTTTCAGCATGCATTAAAGGAATGCTACCTATGCTATGACATCAGGGCCTTTACAAAGCCATAAAATGACAATAAAGAGTGATGAAAACTAAAGGGGACAGTGTGACAGTGTGGGGAAGGGGCAGTGTGACAGTGTAGGGGCAGTGATAGTGTGGTGGAGAGGGCAGTGTGACAGTGTAGGGCAGGCCCGGACTGGCCATCGGGCATACCGGGCAAATGCCCGGTGGGCCGCGATGGTCGTGGGGCCGAGGCCGGCAGGGGAGATCACAGGATCTCCCCGGCCGGCCCCTGCAGGGCCAGCACTATCCGAGTGCCGGCCCTGCTGTGTGTCTCCATGGGCCGGTGGGGAGATCAAAGATCTCCCTCACCGGCCCAGAGGCATGGAGATGCGGCCGCCAGCTGGGTGAGGGAGGGAGGAGAGAGGACCCGGCGGAGCTCTAACAAGCAGCTCCACTGGGTCCTCTCGCGAGATTCTGAGCGTTGCCGCGGCAACGCTCAGATCTTGCGAGAGTGAACTCTAACCTGCAGGTTAGAGTTCACTCTCACCACTGGACCACCAGGGAATGCAGCATGGTCCCCCCTCAAGGCTCCCCCGTCCCAGGCAGAACGGCTCCCTCCCCCTCCCAGGCTAAAGGTAAGAAGGGAGGGGGGGGGAACATAACTTTAAAAAAAAATTATTAATAAAAAAAAATATATATTTAAAATTAATTCCCAAACAGCACCCCCAGACACACACACACACAGCACCCCCAGACACACACAGCCAACACACACACACACAGCACCCCCAGACACACACACACACACAGCACCACCCAGACACACACACAGCACCCCCAGAAACACACACAGCACCCCAGACACACACACACACAGCACCCCCAGACACACACACATACCCCAGACACACACAGCCAACTCACACACAGCACCCCCAGACACACACACACACACACACACAGCACCTCAGACACACACTGCACCCCCAGAAACACACAGCACCCCAGACACACACTGCACCCCCAGAAACACACAGCCAACTCACACACAGCACCCCCAGACACACACACACACACATTGGAAAGCACCCCCAAGACTACCACACAGCACCTCAGACACACACAGCACCCCAGACACACAGCACCTAGACACACACAGCACCCCCAGACACACACACAGCCCCCCAGACACACACACACACACAGCACCCCAGACACACACTGCACCCCAGACACACACAGCACCCCCAGACACACACACAGCCAACTCACACACAGCAGCACCCCAGACACACACTGCACCCCAGATACACACAGCACCCCCAGACACACACACAGCACCCCAGATACACACAGCACCCCCAGGCACACACAGCACCATGGATACACACACAGCACCCCAGATACACACACAGCAACCCAGACACACACAGCACCCCCAGACACACACAGCACCCCAGATACACACACAGCACCCCCAGACACACACAGCACTCCAGACACACAAAGCACACCAGATACACACAGCACCCCCACACACACACACATCACCCCAGACACACACACAGCACCCCCAAACACACACAGCACCCCAAGATACACACACAGCACCCCCAGAGACACACACCGCCCCCAGACACACACTGCGCCCCCAGACACACACTGCGCCCCAGACACACACACTGCACCCAGACACACACTGCGCACCCAGACACACACTGCGCACCCAGACACACACAGCACCCCCCAGACACACACAGCACCCTCACTCACACACAGCACACTCCCACACATATACAGCACACACACATATATATATATATATATAAAATAACCCTCAGTGAGTTAACAGACAAAGAAAATTAGAAACCTAGAATGTGACAGCAGATAAAAACACCCTCACACACAGCACCCCTCTTACATACACACACTGCGCCCCTCACACATACAATAAGTCCTAATATATATATACATACACACACA
>OW240919.1:150419833-150465593 GCA_933207985.1 Pelobates cultripes
CCAGACACACACTGCACCCCCAGACACACACTGCACCCCAGACACACACTGCACCCCAGACACACACAGCAGACACACACACAGCAGACACACACACAGCAGACACACACAGCACCCCCAGGCACACACACAGCAGACACACACAGCACCCCCAGACACACACACAGCACCCCCAGACACACACACAGCACCCCCAGACACACACACAGCACACCCAGAGACACACAGCACCCCCAGACACACACACAGCACCCCCAGACACACTCAGCACACCCAGACACACTCAGCACACCCAGAGACACACATAGCACACATATATACATATACATATATATATATATATATATATATATATATACACACACACACACACTACAGCACCCCTCACACTGCACCACTACACACATTACGCTCCAGATACACGCTAGATCCCTTACCCTATATGCACTCTTAATCCTCTGCACACACAATCTTCTATACACACTCTGGGTCCTTTACACACTAGATCTCTTACACACACAGTGCACCACCTACACACACACTACATTCCTTGTAAGGAAACACATACAACATTCTCTAAACACACCCTCTCTACAACCCCTACACACACTACATCACCTATACACACACACTACTGCCCGTATGCACACACTCGCTACATCCCCTATAACACTATGCCCCTATACACGCATTCTCTACAGCCCATAGCCACACCTATTACACCACACATGTTACACCTATTTACACAATACCACACCACACTCTACACACAGGCAATCCCACAAGCAGGCGCCAAACACATGCACCATACACTTTCCTGGCCCTTTTGTCCTCTGGTATCCCACTTGTGGAGACACCAGACACAATTTAAAAGCAAACACAGCGCAAGCATGTTATTACATTTGCTTGCGCTGCGCAGAACAAATACAGGGCCTTTTTCTAAAGCCAGAGCTCTTCAGCGGGGCTCTGCACATTGAACCAACATGCTCACTTTGAGAGGGGGCGTGCTTGGGGGGCCGCTCTAATTGAAAAATGCCCGGGCCTAATTTTTTTCCCAGTCCGGCCCTGGTGTAGGGGCAGTGACAGTGTGGGGGAAGGGCAGTGTGAATGTGTAGGGGCAGTGACAGTGTGGGGAAGGGGCAGTGTAAATATGTAGGGGCAGTGATAGTGTGATGGAGGGGAAGTGTGACAATGAAGGAGGCAATGACAGTGTGGGAGAAGGGGCAGTGACAGTGTGGGGGAGGGGTCATTTGAACAGTGTAGGGCAGTGAAAGTGTGGGGGAGGGGGCAGTTTGACAGTGGAGGGGCAGTGACAGTGTGGTGGAGGGGCAGTATGACAATGTAGGGGCAGTGACCGTGTGGGGGAAGGGAGCAGTGACAGTGTAGGAGCAGTGGCAGTGTGGGGAAAGGGCAGTGTGAATGTGTAGGGGCAGTGACAGTGTGGGGAAGGGGCAGTGTAAATGTGTAGGGGCAGTGTGACAATGTAGGGCAATGACAGTGTGGGGGAGGGGGCATTTTAACAGTGTAGGGCAGTGACAGTGTGGGGAAGGGGGCAGTTTGACAGTGGGGGGGCAGTGAGACAATGTAGGGGCAGTGACCGTGTGGGGGAAGGGAGCGGTGACAGTGTAGGAGCAGTGGCAGGGTAAGTGTGAAAGTGTAGGGGCAGTGATATTGTGGGGGAGGGTCAGGGTGGAAGTGTAGGGGCAGTGATAGTGTGGGGGAGGGGTAGTGTGAAAGTGTAGGGGCAGTGACAATGTGAGGGAGTGGCAGTGTGACTGTGTAGGAGCAGTAATAGTGTGGGGGATGGCAGTGTGAAAATATAGGGGCAGTGACAGTGTGGTGGAGGAGGCAGTGTAACAGTATAAGGGCAGTGACAGTGTAGTGGAGGGGCCAGTGACCGTGTGGTGTAGCAGGCAATGTGACAGTGTGGGGGAGGGGGCAGTGTGAAAGTGTAGGGGCAGTGACAGTGTGGTGGAGGGGCAGTGACAGTGTAGGGGAGGGTGACAGTGTGGGAAAAGGGCAGTGTGACGGAGGGGCAGAGTGAAAGTGTAGGGGCAGTGATAGTGTGAGGGATGGCAGTGTAAAAAAAGTGTAGGGGCAGTGACAGTGTGGTGGATGGGGCAGTTTGACAGTGTAGGGGCAGTGACAGTGTGGTGGAGGGAGCAGATTGAAAGTGTAGGGGCAGTGATAGATTTTAAGGAGGGGCAGTATGACTGTGTAGGGGCAGTGATAGTGTGGGGGATGGCAGTGTGAAAGTGTATGGGCAGTGTGACAGTGTGGGAAAAGGGCAGTGTGACGGAGGGGCAGAGTGAAAGTGGAGGGGCAGTAGCATTGTGGTGGAGGGGCAGTGTGAAAGTGTAGGGGCAGTGATAGTGTGGGGGATGTCAGTGTAAAAAAAGTGTAGGGGCAGTGACAGTGTGGTGGAGGGGGCACTGTGACAGTGTAGGAGCAGTGACAGTGTGGAGGAAGTGGGGAAGTGACAATGTAGGGGCAGTGGCAGTGTGGTGGAGGGGGTAGTATGATAGTGTAGGGGCAGTGACCGTGTGGGTGAGTGGGCAATGTGAGAGTGTAGAGGCAGTGACATTGTGGTGGAGGGCCAGTGACAGTGTATGGGCAGTGTGACAGTGTGGGAAAAGGGCAGTGTGACGGAGGGGCAGAGTGAAAGTGTAGTGGCAGTAGCATTGGGCAGTAGCATTGTGGTGGAGGGGCAGTGTGAAAGTGTAGGGGCACTTTCACACTGCGTGGGGGATGTCAGTGTAAAAAAAGTGTAGGGGCAGTGACAGTGTGGTGGAGGGGGCACTGTGACAGTGTAGGAGCAGTGACAGTGTGGAGGAAGGGGGCAGTGACAATGTAGGGGCAGTGGCAGTGTGGTGGAGAGGGTAGTATGATAGTGTAGGGGCAGTGACAGTGTGGGGGAAGTGGGCAGTGACAGTGTAGGGGCAGTGGCAGTGTATTGGAGGGGGTAGTGTGACAGTGTAGGGGCAGTGCCAGTGTGTCAGTATAGGGGCAGTGACAGTGAATGGTCAGTGACAGAGTGGGGGAAGAGCAGTGTGACAGTGTTGGGGCAGTGACAGTGTGGCAAAGGGGGGCATAGTGGGGTGCGGGCTGTCAGCTGGTAAATTGCCTGGGTTGCTGCATGTGAAAGTCGTCTGCCAGTGGTATTTTGGGTACTGGAGGATTGGGGGATAACAAACTGGTTGTCATAGCTTGAGCCAGCGGTATTAAAGTAAAATCAGAACAATCAGTGAACGCAGCCAACAGAAAAATAATAAAATAAAGAAAACATTCTGCACACAAATTAGGCATGCTAGGTAGGCCAGATATTCTGCCTGCATTCTTCAGGGTGGAGGATCATTGTGGCTTGATGTTGTAGCCCTGGGTACAAACGAGTTTATCCGGTCAACGGACCAGGATGAATGGTTTGCCGTTACGGTAACTTCATGTGGAATTCTCAACTCTAGGAATAAGGATGATGCATCAGATAGATGCATGAGGGAGTGGGACTTGCCCCCTTTCTCCACCAAAAGCTTGTGTGTGCCCCATTTATATGGCACGTTGAGCTCCTTCAGGCATTGGGTAAGATGTCGGAGGTATTGTCTCCATATCATAGTGTGGCAGGATATGTCCCGATAGAAACCTTCAAAGGCTGTGGTAGGGATCCCCCTATTTGCGCCCAAGACAATCCCTCTGTCCGAGTCTAGAACAAATTTGATCAGAATGTCTCTGGATGACTCCGGAGGGGCCCTGGCTGCCCTTAGTAAACGAAAACAGTAGTTCACCACATTTAACCTCAACTTCTTTTGGGGCAGGAGAGAGGCCAAGAGCCTGCAAATAAAATTAGGCAACTTTTCTGTGGTGACCGTCTCAGGGACCCCTCTAAATCTTACATTCCTTATCTTAATCCTGTCCTCCAGGTTGGCCATGCAGTGGAGCATGTCAGCATTGTTCTTCTGCAGTGTGCTAAGGGCTGCATCAGTGGCAGACAGGGCCACCTTCGTGGTACCCACCTCTCCCTCCACAGTGATAATTCTGCTTGACAGTGTGGCCACCTCTTTCCTCACCCCTGCCATGTCAGCCTAGAACATCACCCTAAGTTACTGTCTCCCTTTGTAGAAGGGTCAGTGTCCCCCTCCCCCCCACAGGGGGCCCTTTTGCATCATTAGGTACCTGAGGGAAGGTAGACAGTTATTCAGGATAGCTGTTCTTGTCTAAGGAAGCAGAGGTTGAAGCATCAGCCATTTTGGTACCGGCCTGGCTTTCTGGCACAGGAAAGTCCCGATATCTTGAGATCCAGGGCTCGGATCGGCCTGCTGCTTCTGTGTTTTTTTCCCCCATTAGTGTCGGCGTAGGTGGGGCTGAAAGCTAGGCTCATAGGACAGGTAAGAATGGCTAGTCCCTTCAATAACCAGCTTATTCGTGCAGAGCTCCTGCCGTGTGTGTCCGACTCGGAAGGTTGCTGGCTCTGCCCCCATCACCTCTAAATCATTAATAGATATTGTCTATTAGTATTAGTATAATGCATTAATAAAGTTAGAATAGATTTTTTTTTTTATCTTTTCTTTTAATATATGAGGTGCCTAGCCATATAGGGGATACTCTGTAACTAAGGGAAACTATGCAAATACCTTTGTTTCATTTTTGTAAAATTGTACCCAAGCATTTACTATCAGACTTTCACAAGATCTTCTAGCTCTGTTTCCACAGAGCCAAAATTCCATTATAAATATAACTGTTAGGGCTTGAGCCCTATGCAAGTCCTAGTGCTGGATTGGACTGAAGTGAACTAACTAGCATTAGATTAACTTGCCTAATTATATATTTAATTAGATATAACCCCAATGAAAATATGCATGCATTTAATTATGTATTTTTCCATTAGGGTATATATAACACCGGTTTGCAAAAGCTGCATGTCTCTTGCCTGAAGCCTTTTCCTTCTTCCATAGTGCAGATTTTCTGCAGCTGTCTAATGACAGACTTCTAATGCAGCTCAATGAGAAGCCTTGAGGTGCTCTGGGCAGTCGCTGCCACTTGAGTTTAGTTACACTGAGCTAACCAAACCAGGAAGTTATAGGACTGGTTGTATGATTGACATTCAGGGGTGTCTAACAAAGTTAATTTATAAAAGTTCCAGATTTTGTTGAATCTGAATCTTTTGTAAACTGTGGGGATATTTATGGGATAATAATAGTAAACAGTTGAGAATTGCCCACTAATTCAATTCTCAGATCCCAAAGAACGTTTATCGTGTTAAGTGGAAAGTATTTCATATAAATAATCACAATGTATAAAAATAGATTTTATTTATGATAACCAATAATTAACAAATAATATTATGTAACATGCATGACAATAATCAATGAATATTCAGTATAAAATTGTATGCAATACAAAGGAATGGGTATTACGTTTCAATGGCTATTAACTCTGAACAGCATTTTCTGTCAACTCTTTATTTATGACTATCTTTCACAGACTTAAAGTGAAACTTTTCACAGCGAAGAACAGAATTCCTCAGAGTGCAGCATAAGGTCGTAAAGTTTAGCAGACAGTTAGAATAACCCTTTCAATGCTGGCTAGATCTCCTAGGTAATTAAGATCTATTCTTATGTCATTTTTAAATAAAATAACATTTAACCCAGTTCATTAGTCGTTTCCTGAAATCATCCAATAAGAGAATTTAATATATTATATAAGCAGATTTTTAATTTGTCTAAAAGATATCTATCTTAATTTAGAGCAAATCAATACACCTGGATAAAAACAGCGGTATGCTAACACGTGATAATATCACTTCAATATATAATTATTCTTAATTCCACCTGCAGAATGGAATGTTTATAACTATATATTCTTAGTTAACTAAGATTTCTTAATATGGAAATCTGACCGTGCTTTATCCAGTCATATATAATGCTATTAATACATTTTAATTAATTTAATTTAATTAAATGAAACCAGTATAATTACCAGTTGAGTAGATATTTCATCCGATTGGTAGTCTCAGGAACTTATTTGGATGTCTCTCTCTGCATGGAGGTGTTGGTTAGAAAGTCAGTAAATTCTAAGTGTTAGAGTTTTAGGAGTAGAGTGTTAGTCTCAGATGTTGTCCGAGTTGGAATCCCCAAACTTCCAATTCCTCTCTCCTCTCCTTTGCATCTCTTGCATATCTCCTGGATCTGCCTCCTCCCGTATCTTCCCTTTGTCTTAACTTTTAAAGGGCCAGACTCTCTGTACGTCATCAGTTGATAACCCAATAGAAGCACTAGAGGTGTGGTTATCTTCCAGATCGCAATTTAGGTATTTAGTCTATAGAGGGCAGTCTTGTCCCACTAAACATACCTATCCAGGAAAGAGTTAACTTTTCCTGGTGGCTATTTTGACGTCATTTTGGCCTATCTAGATAGTGGCTATAACTTACGTATCCTTCAAAGATCAAAGGGTTTCTTAAATTTTGTCCAGACTATGTGTCTGGCAAATCTGAGTTTTTTTCTGATATGACAGATCATGAACTAAGTTTACCCTTTTCCATACAATGGTACCTTATATATATAGACAGTTAAATATTAAATTATTTAATCTTCTCTGTCACAATTGTCTGGGTTTAGATTTGATTATATTCTTCTTATCACTTGTTTATACTATGCATTCCTTAGCTCTGGCAAAGAGGCCAGTCTTACAGAAAGAAATCCTGTGTCTCTTTGTTTTTGTTAACTTGGAATAACAAAATGGAGTCTGGTCTGTTCAGAGTGACTCAGAATATACACTTTTAGTTTCTATCATAGCACAAAATGTCTGCCGATATAAATACTCTGACAAAACTGAAAAAAAAAAGAGTACACAATTCTTCAGGGCTAAGTGCTTTCGGGGTCCAGTGTGACCCTTTAAGCAATTACTACACTTGCCTCCCATGGGATGCTTTTAAAAAAAGAGAGATAAATGAATAACGTAGTTAATTTATGTTTGGTGGGAGATGTAAGCCTGTTATAATTATATAATAGAGGATGTGTCCCTGGATTCAGCCCTCACTGACTGATCCTGATACAAAGTTTCTGATGATTTTTTTTTTTTTTAGGATTTTAGACCTCGACATACCTTTGAGGTTATATGGAATGCTTGAATGTTAACTGGACAAGTTATCAATTTCAGTAGAGACTGTTTGGTTTGTATTCTGGCAAATAATAACAGCATTTCATCTAACATCTATCAGCAAGGAGTACAATTTATTCCACCCATTATTTGGTAAAATGTCCAAGATCTGCACAATTTAAATGGAGCCGAACTTCCTTTGTCTTGTTGTGTTTGATCAATAAAAGACTTTACATTTGAAAGTAACTTTGAAAACTCCTTTTGGTTAATAATCCTGATAGCCTGTGTGATTGATCAGAGTGTGAGGTTTAGATTACTGCTGTACCTACTTAGCTACTGCCAGTGCCACTTGCAACAACTTTGATTGGGAAATAACACCAACGTGGTTTTGCAGGATCACCTATAGACCTCGATGCTGTACTGTCAGGCATTATTATTATGTTATTTATTATTATGTTAGAGAGTACAGCACTGACGCCGGCACCAGGGCCAGATTAAGAGCCCAGTGTGCCTGGTGCTGACAATTATGATGGGGCCTAATTACAGAATCTCTTCGACCAAAAACACTAAAACAGTCATACTTCTCAAGTGTCATGTATCTGATGGAGATGGTGTTGGAGAGAAACTCAAAGGATTTTTAAGTAAATCCATACCTCCTAACAGCAGTGTCCAGTGAAGCAGGAAGTCAATGGGCGGGGTAAAAGGGTGGGCCACTGATGTGAATCACGTGACCAGAACTGCCAAAAGGCCCAAAAAAGGGACATGTCTGTCCAAAGAATTGGAAGGCCAGCCTGGCATTAGTGTCCCTATGTATCACAGTGTCAGTGTCCCCATGTCGCCCAGTCTCCTAGTTTCCCAGTGTCTGTGTCCCCATTTCTCCCAGTGTCCCCATGTCCCAGTGTCCCCCATGTCACTAGACACTAGGGGACACTGAGAGACATTGGGAAACAGTGAGACATGGGGACACAGAGACCCGGGGACACTGGGAGACATGGGGACACTGAAGCATTTAGGTACACTGGGAGACATGGGGACACTAGGGACACTTGTGGACATAGACATTAGGACACTGGGAGACATGGGGACACTGAGAGACATGGGGATCCTGAAACATATAGGGACACTGGGAGACATGGGGACACTGGGAGACATGGGGACGCAGACACTGGCAGACATGGGGACTCTGAGACACTAGGGACACTGGCTGGTAGACATAGGGACACTGGGAGAAATGGGGATACAGACATTTGGGGACACGTGGAGACATGGGGACGATGAGAGACATGGGGACACAGACAATAGGAGACTAGGGGACATTGGGAGCCATGGGAACACTGAGACACTAGGCAAACTGGCTGGGAGACATGGGGACACTGGGAGACATGGAGACACTCTGTCCCTAGCATCTCCGTGTCCCAATGTGTATCCCAATGTCCCTATGTCTCACAGCATCCCCATGTGTTTCAGCATCCCCAGGTCTCCCAGTGTCCCCTAGTGTCTCAGTGTCCCCATGTTTCCCTGCTGCCTTTCCCCTCATCCCTCACTTCCCTGAGCTATAGTCTGTCTCTGCAGGCTGGGAACTGCTGTCTGAGCTCTCTGTGCTGTGTAGCTGCTCCCCCGCAGGTTAGTGAGTAGGGAGGGATATGCTGTAACTTCCTATCCCTGCCTCTCTCCACACACAGTGACCCCTACTGGCTGGTGCTGGTATTGCAGAGTAATATCTGTTTATACTGAGAAAAATATCTGCATTTGTATTGCCGGTATTACTGCAATACCGGCACAGCCAGGCAGCCTCAAATACTGTCTGGGCTGGTAAAATACCAGTCAGGTGGCAGACCTAAGAGTAGTGTGTAAAATAAAAAACTTTTTTTTAATGGGCCTTTCCATGGGCCTGGAACTGCAGCTCCATCAGCCCCTATGTTAATCCGGTCCTGGCCGACGCTGAAGAGGACCCTGCTAGATTAAGATGGCGGCGCCCACAAGGGACAGGTTCAGGTAAGTAAACTCACCTTTACCATTGGGGGTTATTGGCAAAGTCCCAAAACTGTGGCAGTACTGCTTAAATTGTTAATGATTTATTAATTATTGTTCTGAAATTGGTAATGATATAATGTCATCATTACTATACATTGCACCTGTCATGGTCAGCAAAGATTTGGATTACTGAGCATGATGTTGCAAATTTTGAGAAAGTGCCTTACATCCCCAGCAGCCATCTTATTCTTATATTTACCATGTTTGCCTTCTGTGTGACTTTGTGTGCTTTAAGGGTTGGGTGTGTGTTTGTATTTTTTTTTGCTCCAAGTAGTTTTATAAGAAACTTTTCTATTCAAACATCATAATGGAAACAGGTATAGATGGGTTATCACCTTTGGGCCTTAGGTTGAATGGTCAGAAGTGATTGATTCAGAAGTACACTGTACTGACTGAGGCGGAACCTACAGCCTATTTAGTCTGTTTTGCCCAATTTTGGCTTTTTCTGTTCGGGAGTTATGGTATACGAACACCCTCCATTTGTCTCCCGAATGAGGACCACCCCTGTACCCCATTAGAACGTTCACACCACCAACTTAAGTGCGAAACCACAAGGAAAGTAATTAATGAATGCTTGTCCTGAGTGGCCGCCGTGTCATATAACCAAATGCACATGGTCGACAAAGGAGTGGCGACCATTTTATCTCCCAAATGTAGGTAGTGGCACTTGGTCATCGAGTGCCCTGAACTCTTTTCAGCTAGGCACTCGCATGAACCCCGGTAAAGATTAGACCGCTGCACGTTCTACTTCAGACCAACAATGCAAACGACGTTCAGGAGATGGGAACTACCGAACAGTGGGATCATTCGTACACTGAAATTAAAAGAATCCCTTGCATGGTATTCACACACGAACCCCTGAACAGAGACAGTCTGGGGCACCTATTTCCCTAAAACTGTTTTGGGCTAGCTCCTCGTGTCCGGCCGGTCAAAACTATACCCGGGTGGCATTCCAGTTTCACCAAACCGATCTGAGTAATATTTGAATATGTTATACACTCAGATCAGGGCTATCTGGGGATGTAACATTTGTGGGATTCCAAGTTATGGTGGTGGTACTTTTGGGGTACTGTTTATTTTGTATAGATTTTTTGTACCTGAGAGATAATTGAATTATAGGGTTTTACTCACGCAACTATCTCTCAGTCACAGAGGATCCTGGGAATGAAAACCCTGTATTCTTGTGTTGGAGACCCCATGTAGGGGACTGTGCAAAAAAACCCTGTGTGTGGCCTGAAATAAACCTGTTGACTCCCAGAAATATATTTCCTCTGCTTACTGGGGGAATGGATGTCTGTATGCTTTAATGGTTCCAGTCTGGGTGAGAGAAGGAATTAGCAGAGGAAACCAGTTGGCCATAGACTGTGTTTTCATTGCTCTGATATCTCTAGCACAGAAGATAAATCAGGCGTTAATGTAATCAAGTAATGAAATCTACTTGGAATTTTTATGAAAGTGTTATTTTTCTATAAATTGATTCCACAAATGTAACATTAATGTTTAACTGAACTAATGAGCCTTGTCCAAAGTGGCTGACCATTCCTTGTCTAAATGCAGACAGATAGCTTTCGCTACTTGTCATTGTCTGAAGAGCTTGCATTCTGTTGGTTACCTCTTATTGTGTAGTAGACACCAGCAAAGCGGAACATCGTGATTATGCTATACTTTTGAAAAAGACACTTCTGTCCAGACTTTCTCACATCTCCTTTTGCTGTTGATCTAAATAAATGAAGGCAAAATATCCAGTTTGAAGTGCTTTACAATTTCGCAACAAGCTAGCATCCTCTCATCACCTGTGCTTAAATGCAACTGCAGCAATAATTAAACTAATCTAAACAGAAAAAAAGCAGTGAGTGGGGGCACATAGTAGAAAGGCAGTGAGTGGGGGCACAGGGTAAAAAAAAGCAGTGAGGGGGGAAGGCAGGAGCAGTGAGTGGGGGAAGGCAGGGCAGGGGCACAGAGAAGAGAAGAAGTAAGTGGGGGAAGGCAGGGTAGGGGCAGAGAGTGGGGGCATAGAGAAGGAGTGAGTGGGGGAAGGCAGGGCAGGGGCAGAGATTGGGGGCACAGAGAGAGAAGTAGTAAAGTGGGAAGGCAGGGCAGGGCCAGAGAGTGGGGCACAGAGAGAGAAGAAGTAAGTGGGGAAGGCAGGGCAGAGAGTGGGGAGCACAGATAAGAGAAGAAGTGAGTGGGGGAAGGCAGGGCAGGGGCAGAGAGAAGAGAAAAAGTGAGTGGGGAAGGCAGGGCAGGGCCAGAGAGTGGGGGCACAGAAAAGAGAAGAAGTGAGTGGGGAAGGCAGGGCAGGGGCATTAAGTGGGGGCACAGAGAAGATAAGCAGTAAGTGGGGGCACAGAGAAGATAAGCAGTAAGTGGGGGAAAGCAGGGCAGGGGCATTGAGTGGGGTGGTTTTTCTAAAAACTATCCTAGCTGCAGCCATTCACCCAGAAGGAAAGGATCAGGGACTGGATACACTTACCTTCAACTCAGCTTAGAGCTGGCTGAGGCTGATGGGAGTGGGAATGAGCAGAAGCTCATTCTTGCCACCCCCCTCCCCCCCCCCATGCTGCTACCTGCTGCTGCCTCCTTCCTCCCGCGGTGCTCTCTTCTGAAGCTGGGAGGAAGTGATCGGCTGTCACTTCCTCCCATCCAGCTAATACTACAGGGGCCCGGTCTGCTCTTAAAGGGCCATGGCACCCCACCGGGTGCCTGTTCAGAGACACCCATCGGGTGGCCCTAAATGCATGGGCCACCTGATAGGCCCCTCCAAATTGTTGTGGGCCCACAGGGCAGCTGCTTTGGGCCCCCCAGAAGTAACTGGGCCCAGAGCAGCTGCCCGTTTGCCCTGTGTTAAAGACGGCCCTGTCAACATCATATTGCACCCACAGCACCTTTTACATCACAGCACCAGATTGCACACACAGTACCAGATTTCACTTGCCACAGCACTAGATTGCACACAAAACAGCACACACAGCAGTTGCCAGAGTACTAAATAACAGCACTAGCTTCATCATTAGTGATGTCTTGAACACAAAATTTTCGGGTTCGCGAACCACGAACGCGAACTTCCGCAAATGTTCGCGAACCCGGCGAACCGCCATAGACTTCAATAGGCAGGCGAATTTTAAAACCCACAGGGACTCTTTCTGGTTGAAGGGGGGGGGAGGAGACCTACTCTCCTCCCCCCCCGGCCCCCACCCCTGGGCGGCGGGTGGGGGCCATAAAGATAATGAGGGGGGGACCTACTGTCCTCCCCCTCTCGGCCCCCACGCCATAATGATAATGAGGGGGGGGACCTACTGTCCTCCCCCCTCGGCCCCCACCCCTGGGCGGCGGGTGGGGGCCATAAAGATAATGAGGGGGGGACCTACAGTCCTCCCCCTCTCCGGCCCCCACCCCTGTGCGGCGGGTGGGGCCCTAAAAATAACAATAAGGGGGGGGACCTACTGTCCCCCCCCGGCCCCCACCACTGAGTGGTGGGTGGGGGCCCTAAAAATAACAATAAGGGGGGGGGACCTACAGGTATTTAGTTCTCTTGTTCCCCCCTCACTATATTTAGGGTGAAAGGGGGGTAGGTAGGGGTTTATTTTTTGGAGGGGGTGGGGGGTGGGGGGAGAGTAGGGACTTGGGGTCCCCTAGTCATCTGGGGGAGGGGTTAACATTTTAATTTAGGACCCCCATCTGCCACCCATGGGTGGGGGCCAGGGGGGACAATAGGTCCCCCCCCCTTATTGTTATTTAGGACCCCCACCCTCCGCTCAGGGGTGGGGGCAATAGGTCCCCCATTTTGTTTAATAAATAAAAACATGCGCGGCACCAGTCGGGCCTCGGTAGGGGGAACACTAGGTATTTGGTTTTTTTAAACAGTAACTGCTCACTGTTTACTAGACATGTCCCTACTCATGCTATAGCGAAGGGGCTAGATAGTGGTTTTAACACTATAGGGTTAGGAATACGTTTGTGTTCCTGACCCTATAGTGCTCCTTTAAGTAAAATGTAAGCACACAAATCTAAAAATACACAAATAGACATCATACATGTGTAAATAGAAGGAATACAATACAGAGTAACAAAATGTAAACAATGCAAAATATGTTTTTATTTTTTTATTTTAATAGTCATTTGAAAAGCCATCCACATGTGATCCAACTATAGTATTTTTGAAACATTTAGTAAAATATACAAACTGTGATAACATCTACCTGGTAGGTAACGTGGATTTCATGGTTTGTTTAGAAACATCCTTTCTAATAAAAATAAAAAAACTGGTATCCACAGATTTTTAGACAAAAAGCATGCAGCACCTTAAGAACAGTCAATTGTAAACAACACTGTAACACGGAATATACAAAACATATAATGTACAGTGTATGAAGCGCCCTATTATTAAAGTATTCCTGATTTATATTAAAGTGGCTCTGCCATGTCACCAAACATTTAGAGTATTTCATGAAGATAGAATCTTTTATGAAATATTCATATTGACTGGTTTGGAATTTAATTGAAATTGCAATGCAATGCAAAGATATAAGACAAAGCAGTGACTATGTTATTGATAAAATCCCAGGTTGACAAAACTTGACAAAAGGTGCAGTTTCCACAGATCACAAAACTTAGACTATGGATGCCCCCATGATCATGTAGGATCCTTCATATACATCACAGATGACATATTGAGACACCTTGCAGAAGAAGTACAAGGAGCTGCAAAAACACTCCAGGACCTGTTTCAGCACTGTACTCGTGCATGAATAAGGGACAGTTTCAGGTTAGTAAGGCTACCTTCCACTGTACTCCTGGACTCCTGGGCCCCAAGCAAGATGTCACCTTAGAAGGTCTTTTCATATTTTGAATAGCTCACAGAAGTGCTTTGAAGGGTTTATTTATATTAACCCCTTAAGGACACATGACATGACAACTTCCAGAAGTTTGGTCCTTAAGGGGTTAAAGTCTTGCTAAAGTGTTTCAGGTACAAGGCCCCTGTCTGTGCAGCACTACTTCTAAAATATTTACAGGGCTATTTACAAAAGTGAAAATTGTTAAGAATTCAAAGAGAACTTACACTATAGGCACCATATCAACTTAATCACAATTAAGTTGTTATGGTGCCAGGACGTAACTGGGGCCAACTTTCCTTTAGGGGAAAAACCCAAAAGTCTTCTCTCCAGTGCATGTAGCTCTCCACGTGTCTTTCTGCTTCTCTGAGATTGTTCAAACCGGAATTCTAGGACTTGCATGGCCAGTGGTGCCACTGATTCCCTAAGAGCATCGGCTTCTGCTTTAAGCCAATCAGTAGCCTCCCATTCTTAAAAAAAAAAAAAAAAAACTGGCACCATAACAACTTCATTTCAATTAAGTTGTTTTGAGCTGGAGGTTACCTGTAAAGTAATCCTCAAATTGTAGACCAAAATATCTTAACCAAATTCAGCAATTTTGACCTTAAAGAGTTACTCCAACCACCATGATCACTACTGCTTTTAGAAGTGGTCATAGTGGTAGGAATCTGTATGTGCAGTGTTAGGGACTGATCCAATAAAATTATTCTCTATGTGGAAATTTGAGAGGAAAGAAGTGATACGATGTGACATCAGTCAAGACACAGAAGATCATGGTCTAGCGCTGGACTGAAGATAAATATTATCTTTTTATTTATTTTTCTTTTACAGTTTTTTCCCTTGGGAGCTGGACCAGCAATTCGTTCCCCACAGGGAATTTTAAAATAACATATTGACAATAAAAAAGGTTAGAGTAATCCTTTAAATTTGAAATTCACTTTGAATTCTCTTTGAAATCTGGACAATTCGGAATTTTGTAAATATATCTGTTAGAGTTTCATTTCGGGGTGTAGTATGTAGAGCCACCCATGGTTCCTGTGAATTAGATCACCTGTCAAAATTTCAAAATGAGAGTTCCAGGCTGGTTTTACCAGTTTTGTCCAATCATACACACAACTTGGGCTGAGCAATAAAGGGGAAAAAAAAAAACAGTAAATCATAATAGAAAGAACATGGTCCTATCGGTGTACGGCAAAATAGATACATCCTATGTGATTTTTTGTGCCATTTTTTGTTAATCTGATTCGGTTTCCAAATTGGAATCTTGGTAATGAAATTATGGCAAGCAGAACCGACACTAAGCAGACATTTGGGTATAAATGTTTTTTTCTATTTTCGGAATACATGGTTCAGCCAAGCCAAAATGTATTTCCGTACACAAGTCTAATAGGAGAATGCAGAGCCCAGTTCACTGAACTGTGTGTTAGGATATGTATAAACTGATAGCAGCCGTGGCTGCTATTAATATACAAAGCAATTCCATTCATCCTACATGAGTGATGAGTTGTGAATTGCACAGTATGTGATTTTGGTCCCTTATGAGTTAAAGCCATGTCCTAAACTAAGGTTAAACCATGCTCCCCCCTTTAAAGGGGAGATAAATGGCTGTTAAAATGACATTTGAGTTTTAGAAAAGTTTGACCTTGCCTTTGATATTTTTGGATATTCGTGTCAAATTATTTAATATTTTTAATAAACTATTACAATAATTTTTCCCTCAAAAATATTAATTATTTTTAAAAAAAATATATTAGATAACTAAAAGTTTATACAAAAGTTTAAACAAAATTTTATACAAAAATGTTAAATCATTTGAAAAGCGTATCCACAAATTGTGGTAAATTGCAGTCACCGGATGACTATTAGCAATTGCTGGTATTTAAACTCACTAAAAAGTGTATTAAGGGAAATGTTAAGAGCATACATCTTTTTTGTTAATTTTGTCAGATTTATTTTTTTTTGCATTATCTACATAATGCATTCAAAAAAATAGGGGTAATGTTTATCGGATAGTTTCACTTTAAAAAGACATAAAGCAGAATGTGTACATTCTCTGTAAATTATTTTGGCAATCTAATCTGTTGTATCTTTAAAGATTGTTTGTTTAGGAGTCATTTGATTTTTTTTTGATTTTTTTTTTAAATATGCCGTAATTCATAATTTTTTCCTATATCAGCATCGCATTGAAATTATGGAAAAAAAAAAACATCTGCAGGTGTAGCTCTATTTTTCTTTGTTAACAAATGAAAGGCTTCACATTGCAACATCATAGACATCATAGATCATAAATCACAGATTGAGGCACATAAGTGAGATTGACTTTTAACAACCCATAAAGAATCGGAATCTCAAATGTGTGTGAGCCATATGATCAAGAAGACCTGCAGGTGGAGCTGTTTAGCAAGTTCTAATGAAAGGGTCAACCATTGGCTGGCAGTTCACAGTTGGATTTGAAGACTAGCCTTTTAGAAGTTCACAGTTAGAGAGCGTGAGTTGTAAAGTGTCCAAAACCCCTAAAACATACTCCTTTGCTGAAATGTAAAAAAAAGAAAAGAAAAAAAAATTAGTCAAAAAATATTTTCCTCAGTAAATAGTCATATATTGTCATTAAATTGTATTTATATTTGCAATCTGTGTTTACATTGTGTATCCCATATCCACTTGAAGTTTTCATGAAAGATACTTTGGTATTAAATGGCTCTGCAGAAGTCAGTAGCTGATCAGCAAAGGAGCTTGGAGCTTGGTTTTCCCCATTATTGGGGGATCGGGCCCGGGTACTTATGGTATATGAGTACCCGGGGCCTGGTTCCCTCAATAATGTATTTTATATGAAAGCCATTTTGTGTTTATCTTAGTTTTGCGCATTATTGCTTAACTGGGAAAACAAAAAGTTGAATAAATGTATTAATACTTTTTAAGCAAATTAATCAAAAACAGAGAGAGATTGATTAAACATTTCGAAAAACCAGACTGGTGTGATTTTTTTTTCTTTCATCCAGCTTAAAGGGTTACTCCAAGTGCCAATATCACTTCAGTGATTTAAAGTGGTCATAGTGCCTGGAGTCTGTAGTTGAAACTCTGCAGATACAGTTTAGAGCTAGATTTTGTCAATTCTATACTTCATTTTTTTGCGCTTTGTGCCATTTTTCAGTGGCTGAGAGCGGTCTGCTGATTGAATGGCAACTGGAGCGGCTTGTGCAGTTCTGCAGAAGTCAGTAGCTGATCAGCAAAGGAGCTTGGAGCTCTGTCAGGAAACCGAATAAGAAGGCAAACTATTCCAAAATGGTTTTCCCCATTATTGGGGGAACCAGGCCAGGATGCTCATAGAATGCTCATAGAATAGGAAAGGGATTTAGGGGTAATTATTTATGATGACTTAAAATGTCTTAAAAGGTAGGCAGACAATGTAATAGAGCAGCAGGTTATGCTAGCAGAATGCTTGGTTGTATAGGGAGAGGTATTAGCAGTATAAGAGAGGCCATATCTTCAGAAGGATATTGATACTTTAGAGAGAGTTCAGAGAAGGGCTACTAAACTAGTTCATGGATTGCAGGATAAAATTTACCAGGTGTAGCGGTACTTACCTTAACCGGGGGCCCGCCGAGGTCCTCACTTCCCGCCACGCACAGCTCCCAAATGCAGGCGGGCACGGACCGCGAGATGTGGTCACGTGTTCCGCCTAGCTCTAAGAGCGTGCCGCACGTCTCGGGCACGCTCTTAAAGGGGCAGTGGGAGCCAAAAAATTAAATGTGCCCTGTCATCCCACATTCCCCAGACACTCACATTTTGGGGGCGTGGATATGACAGGGACCAATCAAAGTAAAGTTTAGGGTATTTATACTTACCTCTCCCTTAACTCCCTGCCCTATTGTGGTTTCTGTTTCAGTTCCCTTTAGCGCTTGTTGTGTTCAGTTGTGATTTTCGTGCTTGACCTTGGCTTTGTATCTGACTCAGTTTCTCTCTCTATCCCTGTTTTGTCTTGTCAGCCGGCTTACTGACTACTGTGTACCAGACCTTGGCTAGTTTTTGTTCTCGCTGTCTTTGTTCCCTTGACCTCGGCTTGTTCTTGACTCTGTCTATTCTCTGCTATACGGCGAGTCTGGCCATTCTAAGGTCCGGTAAGTCGTATCTGCTCTGTCGACTGTTGAACTAAATCCTGCGTGTAGGGGTAAACTACCGTGACATTACGATAGGGCCATGGACCCCACAGATTTAAGTCAGCAATTGGCTTCTCATGAGGCTAGATTTATAGAGCAGGATCACCGTATGGATCAGATAGCTCAGGCCCTCCAGACACTCTTATCTAGAACTACTCCGGTAACAGTACCAACTCCTCCTGCACCCCTTGTCCCAGATGTATTCTCCATGCCTAATGCTTCTGCACATTTAACCCCTCCACCCAGGTATGGAGGGGATGCTAAGTCTTGCAGGGGATTCATTAATCAAGTGGAATTCCACTTTGAGATGTATCCACGTTCCTTTCCCACTGACAGGTCTAAAGTGGGATTCTTTATGCACCAACTAACTGATAAAGCACTTGAGAGGGGAAATCCTATATGGGAGGCTAATGGACCTATGGTGCATAATTTCGATAGCTTCCTTACGGCTTTTCGTAGAACCTTTGACACAACTAAAAGGTCAAAGAATGCCGCCAGGGCATTAATGAGAATTAAACAGGGTTCTAGGTCTGTTGGTGATTATGCTATTCAGTTTAATACCCTTGCTTCGCAGGTAGATTGGACCAACAATGGGCTAACTACAGCATTCATGGAAGGACTATCTGATACTATATTTGATGAGGTAGCATCTAGGGAACTTCTTATCCCATTAGAGGAACTTATCGACTATCTCATTGATATAGACAATAGGATTCGTGACAGACTATATACTAAGAATAGGAATAGACTTTTTGTTACACTAAATACTCCTAGAGTTGCTAATCCTGAGAGTTTCAAGGTATCAGAGGAGGAAGCCATGCAATTAGGGGTTGCCAAACTCTATGATGCTGAAAAATTGTATAGGAGAAAGGAGGGACTTTGCCTATTCTGTGGTAAGAAGGGTCATATGCTAAAAGAATGTCCCGTGCTTCCGGAAAACTATCGCGCCTAAGGCCATATAGGGGACTGGCCTTGGGTGTGATATCTAAGTCCCCAAAATTGCCTCTTAATCGACTACTTCTCCCTGTTTCTCTGCATCTAGAGAATAATTGCATAGCAAAAAACATACTAGCCCTGGTTGATTCCGGGGCAGCGGAGAATTTTATAGACTCTAGATTTGTTAGGAAAAACAAAGTACCCATTAGAGAGAAGAAGACACCCATGGCCGTTGAGGCCATAGATGGTAGACCATTATGCTCCCCAGTTATCACACATGAAACTGAACCGTTGCATATGTATACAGGGATGTTACACGCAGGTCATCACCTCTCCTTCCTCTCACATTGTGTTAGGGTACCCATGGTTATGTTCTCACAATCCCATTTTTGACTGGGAGTCAGGACAAATAGTATCTTGGAGTGAAACTTGCCAAGAGTCTTGTATAATTAAAATCACCCCTTTGAACTCTATTAATGTTCCTACTACTCCTCCTTTGTCTACTATTATACCTCCTCAGTACATGTGTCTTAAGTCTGTCTTTGATAAGAGGGAGGCTGAAAAATTACCGCCTCATAGACCCTACGATTGTGCTATTGATTTATTGCCTGGCACTATACCTCCCAAAGGCAGGGTGTATCCTTTGTCTCCACAAGAAAATCTTGTCATGGAGGAATATATTAAAGAATCTCTGCAAAAGGGATTTATAAGGAGATCCTCTTCTCCAGCAGGGGCAGGGTTCTTCTTTGTATCGAAGAAGGAGGGCGATTTGAGACCTTGTATTGATTATAGGGGCCTAAATAAAATCACTATAAAAAATGCTTACCCTATACCATTAATCATGGAATTATTCGACAGGCTTAAAACAAGCTACTGTGTTTACTAAATTGGACCTTAGAGGTGAATACAATCTCATACGTATAAAAAAGGGTCATGAGTGGAAAACTGCATTCAATACTAGGAGTGGTCATTACGAGTATACTGTAATGCCATTCGGTCTTTGTAACGCCCCTGCAGTGTTTCAAGAATTTATTAATGACGTCTTACGAGAGTTCATTCACTCATTTGTGATAGTGTACTTGGACGACATATTAATATATTCAACAGATTTACATACCCATCACATGCATGTTAAAACAGTCTTGAAAACCCTTCTTGTTAATGGTCTTTATTGTAAACTAGAAAAATGTTTATTTGACCAATCCGAAGTACAGTTTTTAGGTTATGTAATTTCTGCTAAAGGGTTTCGTATGGATCCCCAGAAGCTTTCTGCTGTCATGGAGTGGCCTTTACCTCAGGGACTGAAAGCCATTGAGCGTTTTCTTGGATTTCCTAATTATTATAGACGCTTTATTAAAGGGTTTTCTTCTATTGTAGCGCCTATTACACGCATGACTAAAAAGGATGGCAATACTCGTGTCTGGTCCCCAGAGGCGCTTGAAGCCTTTGAATTTCTTAAAACCACTTTTGCCTTTGCTCCTATTTTATAGCATCCTGTCCCTTCTTTGCCTTATATTCTTGAAGTTGATGCTTCGGACATTGGGGTAGGTGCTGTCTTATCTCAAAGAGAATCACCTGATAAGCCATTACATCCTTGTGGCTTCTTTTCCAAACAGATGTCCAAAGCCGAAAAGAACTATGACATAGGCAATCGAGAACTCCTTGCTATTGTTTTAGCACTCAAGGAGTGGAGTCATCTTTTAGAAGGTACTAAGGACCCCATCCTCATTTTTACGGATCACAAAAACCTTTCCTACCTTAGTGAAGCCAAAAGATTGTCTTCTAGGCAGGCCAGGTGGTCACTCTTCTTATCCCATTTCAATTATATCATCACCTACAGACCAGGTGATCATAACACTAAAGCTGACGCTCTGTCTAGACAACTTGAAACTACTGACAAACAAGAGTTTGATAATACCCCTGTCATTCCCCCGGACAGAATAATAGCTACTACGGTTCTATCTATTTCTTCTTCACTCTTACAAATTATACAGGCTAAACAAAACATGGCACCCAGTGAGAAACCTACTGATAAACTGTTTGTTGATGTTCCCGAAAGACGGGACATTATGTCGTTATATCATGACGCCAAAACTGCTGGACATCCTGGTGTTTCTAAAACCTTAACAGCAGTTTCTAGATATTTTTGGTGGGCTTCCTTACGCAAGGATATCACCGATTACGTTCGGGCATGTACTACTTGTGCCAGTATGAAGTCTTCTCATAGAGTTCCTTGTGGGTTGTTGCACCCGTTGCCCATACCTGAGAGGCCTTGGTCCAATCTATCCATGGATTTCATTGATGAATTGCCTCCTTCGAATGGCAAAACAGTCATCCTGATGATAGTGGATCGATTTTCTAAGATGGCTCATTTTGTGTCTCTTGTCAAATTGCCCTCATCCAGGGAACTTGCTTCTATCTTCGCCAGGGAGGTGTTTCGGTTGCATGGCATTCCTGTATCAATTGTATCCGATAGGGGTAGCCAATTTATTTCCAGAATCTGGAGAGCTTTTTGTACAGAGATGGGTATTTCTCTCTCGTTTTCCTCCGCTTACCATCCCCAGTCTAATGGAGCTGCTGAACATGCCAACCAGTCCCTAGAGCAGTATCTTTGTTGTTTCGTATCCCACCATCAGAACAATTGGGCTGACCTGCTTCCTTGGGCTGAATTTGCTCGTAATAACGCTGCTCATGAATCTTCCGGTAAAATCCCTTTCTACGTTGTTTATGGCCGGCATCCTGTTCTTCCAGCTGCATTCTCCTTACAGGGCATGCCAGCTCTGGATGAACATTTGGCTGGTTTACGTACTACTTAGGAGCAGGTTCAGCGCTCTTTGGTGGGTACTGTAGCGGTACTTACCTTACACGGGTGCCGGCCAAGGTCCTCACTTCCCGCCGCACGCAGCTCCCAAATGCAGGCGGGCACGGACCGCGAGATGCGGTCACGTGTTCCGCCTAGCTCTAAGAGCGTGCCGCGTGTCTCGGGCACGCTCTTAAAGGGGCAGTGGGAGCCAAAAAATTAAATGTGCTCCCATTGGCCCCTGTCATCCCACATTCCCCAGACACTCACATTTTGGGGGTGTGGATATGACAGGGACCAATCAAAGTAAAGTTTAGGGTATTTATACTTACCTCTCCCTTAACTCCCTGCCCTATCGTGTTTTCTGTTTCAGTTCCATTTAGCGCTTGTTGTGTTCAGTTGTGATTTTCGTGCTTGACCTTGGCTTTGTATCTGACTCCGTTTATCTCTCTATCCCTGTTTTGTCTTGTTTGCCGGCTTACTGACTACTGTGTACCAGACCTTGGCTAGTTTTTGTTCTCACTGTCTCTTTGTTCCCTTGACCTCAGCTTGTTCTTGACTCTGTCTATTCTCTGCTATATGGCGAGTCTGGCCATTCTAATGAATACCAATCAAAGGTTGCCTCTTTTTACAGAGGAGTGTGTATAACAAAAGTGCTCAAAAGAGTCAAAAAGTGATTTACAGGCAGCTCAATACACTAGTGTGGAAATATCCTCTATTCCACTGAATAAATTTAGTAGATATTGGTGCGGTGTAAGTGACAAGGACCTACACCTATAAGTGGAGCGCTCAAACACAGATAAATCTTACCAAAACGTAGTCTCATTCAATGGTAAAATATGGGGTACATGTCAACATAAAATACAGAAAATACAATATAGTGTAGACGGTACTAAAAAATGGCTTCACAGTGATTATAATAATATTGTGTTGAATATTACACTCACATTTCAAGGAGCCTGTATATAGAAAACACTGGCTCCGTATAAAGGCTTGTGTGCTGTTATGGTAGCACCACCCTCCTACTTCGGCTTGAAGAATTTCTCAGGAACACGAAAAAAAGAGAAGAAAGCAAACCAATGTGTAGACTTATGGTGATAGATGGCACAGATATGTGTTCAATAAATGGGGTGCTCACCTGGTCCTGAGCCTACGAATCCCGGCTCTAGATATGTGGATTTTGTGCCAGTTTGAACGGGGATGGCACTACCCCTGTGAGGATTCCTTGGAGGCTCCAAAAGGAACTTGGATGAGGTATTGAATAAAAATGGTGAATTTATTAGTTTAAAATAAACATAAAAACAAAGATGATAAAAGTCCTCAAATAAAAGTCCTTTAAAAATGGCCAATACGCGTTTCACTCTCAAATAGAGCTTCTTCAGTCAGTAAGATTTCACCAGGTCCAAATCTATATGCTTTCCAAAGGTTCCTTCAAAGAGGTAGTGCTGTCAATACACATATATATAAATGATAGTATGACTGATCTGTTAGTATACCTAATAATGGACACATCTTTCTTATGAGCATTTGTATTAAATGGATAAACTTTTGGAAGATTTTTTTTGTGGCATACTAATGAGGGAGAAGGATTGTGTCCCAGGAACCATCAGGAAGGGGGTGTACAGAGTACCCCTCCTGCTTGTCACTCTGTGCAGTGTTGCCTAGCAGATGGTTGTAGAGAATTTCAATTGTCCTCTGCTCAGTCTGATTGCTCATTTGCTGAAAGTGAAGGGGGCGAATATATATGACTCTCAGCTTTATCAACACCACTCTGGCAACTTTCTATACACTCCCAGAAGCTCTTGTCAGACAGTGCAGGAAATAATGGAAAATTCAGCTATGTCAGAACAGCTAATGGAAATTCCTTTTGGCTCTCCTGCGTTGCTAGTGGAATTAGGGAGCAGCACTTGGCAGACCCCAGGTATGAAGTCAAACCGTTCAAAATTGTCTTGGTTACGTACAATGGGGGAGTGCCAGGGCACTCCTGATACCATAACCACTACGTTGAGCTGTAGCGCTTATGGTGCTTAAAGTGTTCCTTTAAGGAGGTTGGCCGTTATCTAGTTTAGTTATAACAAAACAGAAATAAGCGCTCACTCTCTGACACGAGCTGCAATTCACCAACAAGGTGTTCTCCCAACCTTGTGCAAAACAAATCGAGATATGGTAAGGTAAACAGCATTAATGACAAAAAGATTACATACGTAATTGGAACAATTTCCAAAAGTATAGATCTTAAAATAAGATAAAAAGACACAATAGTGCAGCACATGGTGGTAATAGTGGAAACAATTATATAGGGCCAAATGAACACTTGCACTTTTTAGATCTCTATAAGCTCTATTTTAGGGAGTCTGGACAGAATAATCCATGTCTATAGATTTCTTCATGTTTACCATGTTCGTGGTACACATCTCAGGTAAATAGCCTGAGATGTTTACTTTATATCAATATATACTTTTGTGTGGCAATTTTGCTTTCTGTGATGGCTATTAAGCCTTTAAGACAAACATTCCAAATTCTAAAATAGTTCCACATTGAAATTATATTCTACTTCTTGTATTTTGTAACTACCAAAAAATAAACTAAAATCCTAGACATTATGTACTATGTAAATCAGGACAAATACAATAATTTTGAATTACTTTTCTTACACTTAACTACCTATGCACCCATTATTATTGCCCAAAACTATGAAAACATATTTTTCTTTTTATTTTGCAATTATGTGTGCATTTTTTTTTAATAATAGGTGAGAATGCATATATGTCTGTCACATCAAATTAAATCCCTTTATTGATGCAATAAATTCTAAATATGAAAATTGCAGTTGAACACAGACATAGCAACAATGAAAAAAATTGCTTTGATCCTTAAATAAAAACCAAACAAACCAAGCTAGATCCTTAAGGGGTTAAATAAGCTAAGAAAGCTCATGGGGATAACTGCCTCTCGGCTCAAATAACATCTCCAAAGTTCTGACTTTTGGATAAACAACCTCTGCTGCTCCAGATAAGATTTCCATAATAAATTCATCCTCTATGGAAAAAAAGTACGTCCTGCTCCTGAAGGCGGATTACTAGATTCTTCAGAGGGAGAGTTACATCTCTAGGCCAGCCTTATAAATAGATTGTAGATGATCTACAAAAGAAAGCAGTCTTGCCTACAACTAGAGAAAAGTAAGACTGTAGGGGATAAATAGGCAGGTGACTTAATACTTTTAATTGTATAAGTTTTCAAATTAACTCTGATAAGTTAGATTGCGGTTATGGCCCATATGTGATATTGCCATTGACATTATTATTTTTATTTATAAGCATAATAAATTAAATTACAATGAAAAACACATTCTGAATAAAGAATTTGCCCCAGATTATTCAAATATAGTCAAACACACCGGGGGATAATGACCAAGTTATCATCTCCTGTAGATCTGCAGTACCAGACAGCTACGCACTCCCATACACAATCACACAACTACACACTCTGATACACATACAGTGATATAACAGCATTACACTCTCACATAGTTACACATTTCCTTACAAATGTCACCCTCACATGTCACCCAGTGTTCCCGCCATCTACCTCAGACTTGTGTATCCATATGCCCCCAGGTAACTCTCTAAACCCCAGCATACCCTCATGTCCCCTGGTATCTGCATTAGGAGGTTCCCTCCCTTACCAGCAAAACTTATTTGGCCCTTTCCATGCCTCTGGTAAACAAATACCTACACCATTTGTCATCAGCTAGGCTTGTGGGAATAGAGGAGACATTTTCAACCTGGGCCATCAGCAATCTAGGACATAGAATGTTTGAGATGCACACATACCTCTCTTTTCTGGGCAGGTGTCCACAGGTCACAGTTGAATATTTAGAGAGCCTTAAATACCACTATGCAAATAACCCCAATATTAATTTCTTTTGATAATCCCTTGTGGAGATTTATTAAGTTAAGTGTTTTTTTTTTTGTTTTTTGTTTTTTTTATTGGCATGTACGGTAAAATCATTTAAAAAAAAACAAACAAAAATAATAATTCTTGCTGTAATGAGTCATCACAAGCATAATGTGGAGCATTTCTGCTATGCCTTTTGAACCTGAGCAAATTTCTATGTAAATATATAATAGTTTAATAGACAAAGCATTGTATATACACATTTCCTCAGATCTCTTTACCTGCATTATAGGTTGAAGTCACAGCTTAAATATAAATTAAAGAATAATACTAATTAATTCTTACCATTTTGTGGCTCTTGGTTTAATTCCAACGTACTTAATAAAAGTTTTCCCAATTCTCGTTTTGATATTTTCTTTAAAAGACATAAGAAAGCAAATAAATAAAGAACAACAACAATTAGTAATAAGTCAGCGATAAACTGTCAGATTTCAAATGGGCTTTGCTTATGGATGATGCCAGACTTTCTCAAGGTTTATAACAGCTGCCTTTACACAAAAGAAAAACAAGCTGCTTGAAATTTAGACCCTTACCAAGTGTACAAACCGGGGCATACCTACCACAGTCGCAGCTCTTCACTCCAGGGTCTGCACTGCTGCAGTGATTGCCATGTAACCGGCATGAGGGGAGCGCTGTACTGCTCTCCTCCGGCCACTGTGTGTAGTGCAGCCAAGCACTGTGATCTGACAGGAAGTGCTCAGTGAGAGATCACTTCCTGTCAGACTGGGTACCATTTGGCCATGACAGACACAGAGTCAGGAGGTACAGGCAGGAGGGGAAGAGGGGTAAAGAGACAAATCAAGGGGCTGGGGGGAAGAAACAGGGAATGAGACTAATGGAGGGGCTGGGAGATGAGAGAGGCAATGAAACTAATGGAGGGGCTGGGGAGATGATAGAGGGAATGAGACACATAGGGGAGAGGGAGAGGGATTGAGACAAAGGGAGGGGCTGGGAGGGAGAGGTAATAAGACAAATGAGACATTGTTAAGGGACCCAGCAGTCACATGCCATTGAGCACCGATGCATAACTGAGAAAGAAGGAAGAAACAGTTGGAATAGATACTGAGTTGCTTTGGGACCTAGTGGGGTAGAGGGAATGAGAGAAATGGAGGGGCTGGGTGGGGGGAGAGGAAATGTGACAAATGGTGGGGCTGGGGGGGCAAGAGGGAACGAGACAAATGGAGGGCTGGTGGGGGAGAGGGAATGAGACAAATAGAGGAGCTGGGAGGGGAGAGTGGGACACATAGAGGGGCTGAAAGGAAGGGAATTAGAAGCAAGGTGGATTGAATAAAACACATGGGGGGGCCCCAGTGCACAAATTGTCACAGTGGTTTCTAGTTACACCTCTGGGTACAATGCAGGTGCCATATCTAATAAAATTCAGTCTAGAAGAAAAGATGATCTCAGTGAGTGATTAACATATTTATTATAACATGACACAGAAACTAGTAAAAAGTGCACAGAGGATACAGCTCCTTAAGCAGAGATTATACTTATTCTCTTGGGAGCTCCAAAACAGACTGTTTTTACAAAACATGCCTGCCTGACTCAAGATTTTACCTGATTGTAATCAAATTAGGGTGTTGTGAGGTAATATACTGAATATGTAAGTATCATGCACACTCTCACAAATTAATTTTCTTTTTTGAGGCTCATTCCAGACTTCTAAACTTTTGGAGGGCTGGTGTGGGTCCACTCCCTGGAGTTCAGTGTGGGGCAGTCCCTCTTTCCTCCGACATGCTGTATTATGATGTCATATTCTGGCTCACAGCATCATAGAGGGCACGTGAGGGAGGATTGAGGAACTGCAAGATCAGCCTCCCTCGCTGCCGATGCCAGGTGTCTGCCTTATCTCCTCCATGTGGGGTAAACAGGTGCCTACTCTGCCTTACTCAATAAATGCCACAACGGGTGCCCGAAGGGGGCCAGGACCCCTGGGTTGCGACCCCAGCAACCCTTGTAGTTCTGCCATTGAGTATTGTAAGTAATTGCCTAAATGAAGGACCAAAATTGTGTCATAGTGGATTGCCCACGGAGAGCTGTATGTAATGTATAGAGCGAAGGCCTAGTGATGGCCCATCTAGAGGTATTGCAGTGGAATGTACTTAAATTGAGCTAACCTGTGGATAATAGGCTGTATGAGATGTACTGGTTATGGCATGAACAGAAACAGGTTAATTGTACCAAGGTTGTAGGAGTTGTGAAATGGACTGTGAATTGCGTATGGACAGTAGTGATGCTCTGGTGTTCTATCAGTTTGTTTTTTTGTTATTATTGTTGGGGGGTTTTTTTTTTCTTACTCTGAGTGGTGTACTTAAACATAGTATAGTAGGGCAATATATAATCCCAGAACGGCAGTATGGCCTAAATTAGGTTACAGCAGTAAGCCCACTAAGAGCCATATGAAGCATATGTAGTGAGGGCTGTGTGTCAAGGTATAGGAGTAGAAGGCTGAGAGCTTAATTCATGAGTTGCGGGGTGGCCACATAAGGACAGTATGAGAATTAGCGGTTGTATGAATTGATAGGACGTGGGTTGATTAATGGTTATTGAACTGTGGATAAATTGGAATTTGCACATACTCAAGCAAAATAGCAGACCTGCTCCATATAATAATGTTCATATAACCAACTTGACCCATGAGAGGCCCGTAACGGCAAAACTGTTAGATATATGATGAGACATTTAAGTAACATGATAGAAGGATGGGTGGATGGATGGATGTTTACCAATTGTATAGGCCTTACTTTGGGCCTGACATAGAATTTAGACCATCAGTTGCAAGACACAGTCTTTAATTCCTAAACAATGCAGGCCCAATGAGTTCCTGAATAACCAGAGAGCAGACATATAGAATACATGAAGGTACTGAGGCTGGAAGAGGCCTGGTGAACATAACTAACAAATGATGATTTGCTCAAAGCTGACAAGTATATCCAAGGCCATGTGGACTGGCAATAATAAGCTGCAAATATGAAAAACTAAATATGGCATTGCATTTATTATACATTAAAATGTAGGGTGACTTGGGCCCGTGGCCTGCTGCTTGATGCGGACGGACGCATGTGAGTGAAGCTCCGTCCAGATTTGGCCTGAAACAGCGACATCGACCGATAAAACAAAATAAACTATACCCTCATTATGGCACAAAACAAAGGGAAAAAGATCCCGGAGAAGGCCGACAAAACCGGCTTTTTCTCGGCTCGAAACCAGCCATCAAAACCTCAGGGTGCAGCAGAGCCAGACCAAAATGGTGACGACATGCTGCCACTGCAGGGATCCCCGAAAAAAAAGAAAAAAAAAAAAAAAACTTACCAGTAACGCAAGACATACTACAAACTTGCCTAGAAGAAATGTCAAACAAATTACTGCACAACCCTAATAAGTTAATTTCTGACCTGAGAAGAGACGTCCAAGAGCTGGGGGATCAAACAGCACGCATGGAAAACCACATGGGAGAATATGCGGAGGCCCACAATGACATGGCGGACCATGTCCAGAAAATGGAACAAACACTAGAGGCATGCCAGACCAAAATCATGGACCTAGGAGGCTAGGTCGAGGAGGCAGAATATCCGTCTTAGAGGAATACCAGAAACGGTGAAGCAAGCGGATATTATGGCATACCTCATAGACTATTTTAAAACCCTTGACCCTGACCTACCGACCGAGGTACTGCTCATGGACAGAGCACACAGGGTAGCAAAAGCAAGATTCTTACCCGAAGAAGCACCCAGGGATATACTTACCAACCTCCATTACTTCCATGCAAATGAAGCTTTGATGAAAGCATCCAGGCAATGCAAGGACCTTCCTGCCCCATACAACACAAAACAAGTGTATACAGATCTATCGGCGCAGACATTACAAATAAGGAGAGAATATAAAGAAATAACAGATGCACTGCGGGCCCACGATATACCGTACCGCTGGGGACACCCAGTGCGTCTACTTATACACAAAAATTGCGCCCTGAATGTAGCCGCCACTCCAGACAAAGGACGGATATTTTTGAAAAAATGGGGTATACAACGCCCAAACGTGGAGCAGCAACAACTGGCAAAACTATCAGACGACTGGAAGAAAGGACGCCACCAATAAAACGACCCTTCACCTCACACGGGAAAGAAACAATCTTAACTCTCACATAGCAGCTGAAATGGCAGGGAAGCCATGAGCCATTAGCTAACTACTGCGACACCAAGCACAAGTTATAGTTATGTTGAACTTACCTGAACTGATCAAATGAACTCATCCAAGAACTGCAAACAACCTCGAAACACGTGAATATACATTGCACATAATCCCCACACATTCCTCACACTACCTATGGGAAGTTGACATCCATGCCATCCACTTACTACACCACAACATGGGGAAGGGGTAATAAGGCTACTAACTGCCACAGCGCCGAAGCTGCGATATAGGAGCCAGACGACATACCCATAACAGGCCCCACATAGATGATCAGCCGCCGTCGAAGTACAAATTGAAACATGGGCAATAACCGTTCAGCAGGAAGCATACTTTGATGACTCGCCTGCAAACTACACCACATAACTTTGCAACATACAGGGTGGCAGTATGGGTACATCGAGGTCCACAACGAACTGCAGGGGATGTGGGCACAACGTGGGAAAAGAGGGTACCTAACGTGTTGAAGAATGTTAATGTTTGATGTACTAAAACAGAACAATGCATTAAGATTGTGTAAATGTTAAACAACAAGGGCACTAATATGTGCACACCTCCCAAACGTTTTGCAGATATGTGAATCATGAGTTACAAGAATAGAGCAGGACCACCCATAATTCCAAAAAGCCCAGACAACACATGAGAGGCATAAACAATGAGGGGGAGAGAACACTATTAGATCATAAGATGCAATGACCTCTCACATAGATAACCTTAACTACCGAATAAACGGTAGAGGCATTCCCACAAAGCAAACTCAAGCATCGCTCCATGCACACACTTAACACAGAGAGGATAGTCAGATTCACACAGCCAGGAATCCCAATCTATCCCTAATAACAATGGGCGGACACTATGGAGGGTTATAAACAACTAGCACCGACGTGGGAAACGCCAGTTATAAAGCATCCCGGCACCCAACATGCACACGTAAAGACACAAACTAGCATATCTACAATATTAATCAGACTACAAGGGGGAAAAAAATAAAAGGGGTGGGGGACAAGAGGTTGTTCACATGAACCGATGTAGTTTGATATACTGTTACATGTTATAGTTATAGATACAATCATATACTGTTATGTTATGGAAATGTTTAGCTAACACAGAATCCAGCAAATAACAAGGTCACCAAACCCTGCCCAGTGCACCTATCAAGGACCAGGAAATTAGTCCAGAGGGCACAACATTTAAACAATTGGTCGTAGCACGTAGACTCAGGTCAAGTACTACTGTTAGATACCCCCACGAGTAACCACGTTCCTATGGTACCGGTATCCGGTCCACCGGCCCATGATTGGGCTATTGTAGAAGAAAATTGTATTTTCGTACACACACAGTACGACCCACCCCACTCCCCCCCAACACGAGAGAGATGCCAATACCATTTTTAGCGAATCAACCGGGTATACCCAAAATGATCTGTGCTAAACTCAAGAACGGACACACAGGGCACGCATGGAAACACTCCCTACCCAAATAATATATGGACATAGGTTAGCTCCCCGAACTAGAACATCAAAATATGAGAATACAAAGCTATAATGTCAGAGGGCTGAACACCCCATATAAGAGGCATTGTCTTTTCAGGGACCTCAAGAGGGACCAACCAGATGTATTATACCTCCAAGAAACACACTTCAAACTAACCCCCACGTTAAAACCATCTCTATACCCGCACCAATATCATGCCTCTTCGGGGAAAAAAACAAAAACAAGAGGAACATCGATACTGATCAACAACTCAGTTTCATTCAAACTCCATTCATCTCAGACAGACTCAGAAGGTAGATACACCACAGTAATATGCACAATAAATAACACCAAATACACACTGGCCAATGTATACGCCCCTAACTCCAACCAGAGAATTTTTTTACATAAAATCCTGACACTACTACACTTGCTTCAGGAAGGGATACTAATCCTAGGCGGAGACTTTAACCAAATTTTAGACCCCAGGGAAGACACCACCACCTGGCCAAACAAACAAACGCACAATAAACAACAAAAGGCATGCACTACCTATCTTAACCTGCTAAACAATAACTTGTACTATGAGTGGAGGGTCCTACACCCACATGAAAGGGACTATACATACTATTCCTCCACACACAACACTTATACAAGAATAGACAGATTCCATGTTCAAAGCCAACACTTACATGGGGTCAGATCATGCTCCGCTAATGCTAACCCTGAAAGACAACTACGATTACAAACACAAAAACCCGTGGAGGCTCAATGAGTCTCTATTATGAGACATGTCTTTCGCAACCCAAGTAGAGGAGGCCATTAAGGAATTTTTCATGCTAAACGAATCAGATGACATGCCAACAAGTACCTTATGGCAGGCACACAAGGCAGTTATAAAAGAGGACTACTAATTAGACAAGCAGCACACATAAAACAAACAAGGCGAGCCCAATGGCTGGCCTGGAATAAACAATTAGCAGACCTAACACGGGAGAATAAAACAAACCCGACAACAACAACACAGAACAGCATCAATGAAATTGCGAACAAAATAAAACTACACACAATACAGAGAGTGGGATTCAATCTCCACAAACGTAAAGCAACATACTACACATGGGGGAACAGAGCCAGCAAAATACTAGCAGCAAGATTAAAACAAGTTGAAACAAGAAACAAAATTCCATATATACTCCAACACGAAGGTAAGATCACCAGTAGAAATTAGTAACGCGTTTGCAAACTACTATGACAACATATACAATTTAGCACACTCCAAACAAGTAAACACACCAACGGACCAAGACATAACGACTTATCTAAACGATACCTCCCTCCCCACGTTCACCCAAGACCAAACCACTCTACTACAACAGCCAGTTATATCCAAGGTAGTGGAGGACGCCATACACACTCTGCCAAAGAATAAATCACCAGGCCCTGATGGCTTTACAAATCTATACTATAAAAAATATGCCAGTTACCTAGCCCCCCACTAGCGTCCCTATTCAATACTGCCACCAAGGAAAAAAACACTACAAAAAGAACTGTTACTAGCACACATCATCACACTCCCTAAGCCAGGTAAACCCAGACTCACTGCCCCAACTTTAGACCAATCTCACTCCTAAACACAGACGCTAAATTATACGCAAAAATCTACGCCCGCAGGCTAAGTTCAATACTACTAACACTAATACACGACGATCAGGTGGGATTTGTAGCGGCAGACAATACCAGGAAAGTCCTGGACTTAATACACAGCATACGGAGAAAAGGATCAAGTGGCCTTCTCATGTCACTAGATGTGGAGAAGACCTTTGACAGACTTAATTGGCACTTCCTACAGGCCGTCCTAAAGAAATTTGGCTTCCCCTCTCAATTCATTGACACAGTAGCGGCTCTGTACAGTCACCCAGCAGCTCGAGTCATCAATGCGGGATTCTGCTTGGACAGATTCACAATATCCAACAGCTCCCATCAGGGATGCCCCCTGTCCCCGCTGCTGTATGTCCTGGCTTTGGAGCCTCTGGCAGCCAGGATCAGGGCGGAACCCGCAATCCACGGGATACAGCTAAACCAAAGAGAATACAAGCTAAGTATTTTCGCGGATGATGTATTCCTAACCCTAACACAACCACACATCTCCCTGCCTAACCTCATGCATCACATTACATCATATGGCCATGTCTCATATTACAAATTGAATGTCACTAAGACACAAGCACTAAGCATAAATATAAATAAAACCCAATTGGATAATCTTAAAGGCACATTCCCCCTAGACTGGAGAAAGGACTACCTAACCTATTTAGGCATCAAAATGACAAAAAATCCTGCCTCCCTGTTCAAAACGAACTACCAAGCCCTATTAACTGCATTTAAAACAACACTAGAGACGTGGGAGGGGACATACCTGTCATGGGTGGGACGCATAGCAGCCATAAAAATGCCCCTACTACCGAAATTACAATACCTGTACAGAACACTGCAAATCACTCTACCGGAGACATACCTTAAGACCCTAACAAAAATACTAACCAACTTCACATGGCAGAACAAAAAACCCAGAGTAGCAACTAAATTACTACAGACACCATTGAAGCAGGGGGGACTGGGACTCCCAGACTTGACTGCATACTACAGAGCAGCAGCATTAACTGTAGTACCAGAACTAAAGACGCACCCCTCATCACCCCAATGGCTGGAAATAGAGAACAGCTGGGCACAACCCTTAAAGGACCACTCTTGGCACCCAGACCACTTCAGCTTAATGAAGTGGTCTGGGTGCCAGGTCCAGCTAGGGTTAACCCATTGTTTTATAAACATAGTAGTTTCAGAGAAACTGCTATGTTTATCAATGGCTTAAGCCTTCCCCCAAAGCCTCTAGCGGCTGTCTCATTGACAGCCGCTAGAGGCACTTGCGTGCTTCTCACTGTCCTTTTCACAGTGAGAACACGCCAGCATCCATAGGAAAGCATTGATAATGCTTTCCTATGCGACCGGCTGAATGTGCGCGCAGCTCTTGTCGCGCGTGCGCATTCAGTCGACGGGGCGGAGAGGAGGAGGAGAGCTCCCCGCCCAGTGCTGGAAAAAGGTAAGTTTTTACCCCTTTCCCCCTTCCAGAGCCGGGCGGGACGGGGTCCCTGAGGGTGGGGGCACCCTCAGGGCACTATAGTGCCAGGAAAACGAGTATGTTTTCCTGGCACTATAGTGGTCCTTTAACGCTGCACACGCTCTTTTGGACCCCCAAACCACACAGAAAAGACACAACCCAACTTCTACCCACCACACAACACATAGTACAACATTGGGACTCCGCAAAACACCTGTTTTTACATTATCTACCACTGCCAAGAGCAGCTCCTATAAGAGCACTAGAATCTATAATACCGACCCTGAATTTACAACCATGGCTGCAGGGAGGGATCCAAGAGATAGAACAATTGTACAATGATGAGAACTTAAAAACCTTTGCAGATATACAATGAGAATTCAACCTACCACATAGATTGACATTTGCATACCTACAAATCAAATCCTACCTAACAAAGAATGAACCCAGCACGAGAGATAGCGACACAACACCACAAATGTCCAAATTTGAGCTGATCTGCTCGCATAAAAAAACCACCCAAAAAACTATTATCTACAACCTATAAAAACACTGATCCTGGGGTTGGCTCAGGACCAAGAGAAGGACACACACATCCAATCATGGCACAGGGAATTAGGGAGAGTCATACCACTAGACAAATGGTCCCAAGCATACTCTTCACACAGCGTGGTAACCTCATGCGCCACGCATATTGAAATGCAACACAAATTAATATACTGCTGGTATCTAGTCCCATCCAGGGTTTACCAGATTTGGCCACAATCCCCAGATAGGTGCTGGAGATGTGGGTATGCCCCAGGCAACATGCAGCACATCTGGTGGACTTGCCCTATACTAACACAGTACTGGCAGGTAGTACGAGACATCATAACCAAAGTCACACGAACGTAAATAACACTAACCTTATAGCTATGCATCCTATTTATCCCACCAGAACCTCTCCACAAAGACATGTGGGCAGTAATCTACCACGTACTAATCTCAGCGGCCATAAATATAGCCAGATGTTGGGAAAAAAACAACAGTTTTATTTTATTATGGGAAGCCATAATAAAATAAAACTTAACTGGGCCTATGCAATGGCCTATGCAAACCAATATGGTATAAAGAATGAGATCAGCACACAAAATGTGGAATGATTATTTAGACCACAAGTCTAATACAGACAAGGTAAATACGAGAAACCCTACGAATCAAAAAGATCTATCTCACCAAGTTATACCCCCCGTCCTCCCACCCCCCTGACTCTTCCCTCCCCTCCTACCCTAGATTTTAGCTTAAAATGGCACAGTGCAGGCAACTATGCAGAAATCCTTATGTTCTCTGTATGACTTGACTTGTATTGTATGCTGTACCATAATAAATCTCACGCATCCATCTACCCGCGTAACCACGAATATACCTAAGAATGTATGCATATAATATGTCATGACAAAATTTTTTGTTGAAAGTAAATGTAACATGAAGTGAAACGCACATGTACTGTCCAATACAAATTGTCAAATTGAAAAAAAAAAAATGTAGGGTGAATTAATTGCATTTGATAAAATCGATATGGCAGAATGAGGGGCGTATACAGTAAGCACAGTGCATGAAGCTAATTGAGGTAACCACTCCCACAACTTCAGGCTTTGTGTCTCTCTCTCTCTCTCTCTCTCTCTCTCTCTCTCTCTCTCTCTCTCTCTCTCTCTCTCTCTCTCTCTCTCTCTCTCTCTCTCTCTCTCTCTCTCTCTCTCTCTATATATATATATATATATATATATATATATATAGGGATAGTTAATACAATGCTAAACAAAAAATCTGCACACCAGTCAAGCCATAAGACTTGCTTTTCCCACAGAAATCCCAAATCAGCAGTGATGTTACAACCGCAAAGGATTCTGGGTGGGCATATGCAAATTAGTTTAACAAAGAATCACATTTTTGCCTCATTCCATTTTAAACATGGATTCCTTTTAATTTGTGTTTGCAGTATACAACTGCTTGGAACACAATTTAGGATAAGATGCAAAACCAGTGAACCACTCATGGACAGCTGTTTCGTTGTTAATGCAACTCTTCAGCATGAGGTTGGTTACTGGTTTGCTTAGTAAGGCTTGGTAGTGCTTGGGAAGCAAAATTCAATTAGGTTATGGTGGGGAAAAATTGTGATTGAAAACCCCTTCCACCTGAAGTATGTGGATAGTTAATACAATGCTAAACAAAAATCTGCACACCAGTCAAGCCATAAGACTTGCTTTTCCCACAGAAATCCCAAATCAGCAGTGATGTTACAACCGCAAAGGATTCTGGGTAGGCATATGCAAATTAGTTTAACAAAGAATCACATTTTTGCCTCATTCCATTTTAAACATGGATTCCTTTTAATTTGTGTTTGCAGTATACAACTGCTTGGAACACAATTTAGGATAAGATGCAAAACCAGTGAACCACTCATGGACAGCTGTTTCGTTGTTAATGCAACTCTTCAGCATGAGGTTGGTTACTGGTTTGCTTAGTAAGGCTTGGTAGTGCTTGGGAAGCAAAATTCAATTAGGTTATGGTGGGGAAAAATTGTGATTGAAAACCCCTTCCACCTGAAGTATGTGGATAGTTAATACAATGCTAAACAAAAATCTGCACACCAGTCAAGCCATAAGACTTGCTTTTCCCACAGAAATCCCAAATCAGCAGTGATGTTACAACCGCAAAGGATTCTGGGTGGGCATATGCAAATTAGTTTAACAAAGATATATATATATATATTACTTTGGCCAGATAAAGGATTTTATAAACTTTTTTGCAGGTTAGGGGGACAACTGCCTGACAACCCCCTGCAGGCAGATCCCTGGACAGCCTATATGGCCATGTGATTGCAATGTTATCATGGTTACATGGCCCTGAAGGTACTGATTGTCCTGAAGGTCTTAGTTTTAGTTTAAATGTTTAATAGAAATGCCAATGACGATAGTGATGGTTGGGTTTTCAATAAAGATTTCCTTATTAGAAAATTAAACCACTATTGCACACCCTAAAGAAGTGTGCTGTGCATGCCTAGTCCCTTAAGGGTTACTCCAACTGCCATGACTACTTCAGTGATTTCAAGCTGCCATAGTGCCTGGAGTCAGTATGTGCTGCTTTTTGCTGTGAAACACTTCACATACCCCATGGCTGTAAATCCACCTTTGGCAGCGTCACTAGAGCTCCGAGCTGGCTAATATCAATTCTGTGCAAATTTATTTTTTGCCCCATTACTGGGGAACCGGCCAGGTCATCATAATCACGACAGGGGCTTGGATTAACCCTTTAATGATATATTAGCAAATATAAAATCCCCAAATGAGCTCAAAGTGACTACATTTTCAACAGAGCCAAAAGAATTTCTCAATAATACTGTGCGTAAATTTAGACATTAAATAGATCTTATTGTCTTATTTAATAAAGCTAGGAAAATATGTTTACACAAATTAAATCAAGATCAATGGAAATTTAGAATTTAGGTAGTCTTAATTTCTGAAATAAGGAGCTTAAACATAAAGAGCACTCATTCTGTCAAAGATTCCCTACCAGGCTTTGTAGTTGTTGGAGAAGTTGTAAAACATCCAGCAATTTCTCCTCAATGAGCGATAACCGTACTCGTTCTGTCTCTAGCATTTGCAGATCCATTCTCAGTATCTCAAGCTCCTCCCCTTTCATTTGAAGTTCTTTTAGTAATGGGCTTTTTATCTATACCGAAGAAAAAATATACTTATTAATATGTCAATTTTTAATAAGAAGATCTAATAGAAGTAACATATGGGTCCTAAAAATATGGAACTGATTCTTGTTGCCTGAAAAATATTAGTCATATTTAAAATGATTCCATACATGTATAGTCCTTCTTGGTCAGGATTGAGGCAGATCCATCATTTTAGTTATGCTTTCTAACTAGACTAAAGCATGTATTTCTCTTGAAAAGGTACCTCATCGACCAGCATTTTATTGTTATTTGTAGTAAGGCCCTGAAAACTCCACTAACCAGATCTATTATAAATTTTCATGTAAGAGAATAAGAACCACTATTGCTGCCCAGTCACTGGTGCAATAAGGGGGAACCTGGCACAGGTTAAATCCTGCCGCATGCCCCTACCTGCGGGTGGGGACCCTAAATAAATAATGGCGGCACCCACCCATGAGCGGCGGGTGGGGACCCCAAATAAATAAGGGGGGGAACCTAATGTCCCCACCTATGAGCGGTGGGTTGGGACCCTAATTAAATAAATAATGGGGGGTACCCCAATAAAAATACCCTACCTACCCCCCTCACCCTTATAATAGTAGAGGGGGGGGGGGCAATAAACTAACCCTGTAAAATAAAATGTCATACTTACCATTTGAAGTCTTCTTTCTTTCTTTTCTTTTCTTCCTTCAGCCCACAAAAAAGCCAAATAAAAATCCATAATACGTGTCGCAACTGTAAAAAAACAAAAAATGAGCTCCGCAGGGCGGGGAATGGCTTATAAAGCCTTCCCACACCCTGCAATTAGACTTAGAGAGCTCTGATTGGTTGGTTAAACAGGTAAGTATCTACATTTACCTTTCACAGCACTCTGATTGGTTGGCTTGAAATCTAACCAATCAGAGTGCTCTGTGTCATTTTACACAGCGTGGGAAAGCTCTTTGGAATTTTCCCATGCTGTGTAATTTGACTCATATCACTGAGTGGTTGCTTTCATTTGTTTAGGCGACGTATAAAAAGTAGCTATTTAGATCTAAATAGCTACTTTTTCATATTGCAACATGGTTATAGTTTTTGCTATAACTTTTGGCTACACATAATCTTACCATAGCTCTCTTTCACTTCTACATAAGACACTGATGATTTTTATATTCAGTTTTAAATTTAGTGACCCCCATACTGATTTATATTTAGTGTTAAATGACAGCGAGCAGCAACTGGGGCATGAGGGAGCTTTTTGTAACGAAATCCCTTGTGAAACATACTACGCGAACCAGCCTCTTCGGTTATTTAGACGTGTGTGGGGTGATTTCGTGCAAATAGCAATAAAACGAATAAACTGCCGAATCACCCGACCTCCTACTGAGGTCGTGTGGCGCCCATTAACCACCCAGACTTTACGGTTACCCACAGAGTAATTGGGGAACAGCTTGGTGGTCCGCGTTCGTCTGCCGAACAAGTGGCAGTCGCCATTTTAAATCGAACGCCCAGCGGTAATGGCGGCGATGCCCTGGAACTCTTTTTCGGATACTTATTCTGCTGTACACCGCTGATACTTAAAAGGTCCTCGTTCATATGGTTGAAAACCCACGAATACCGGAGACATTGCACTGTTCAGGACTTGGATTTATGCGAAAGAGACCGACCCCAGATAGCTACAGTGTGGAACTCTTTATCTGATACAAACACGCGAACGGCCGGTGAAGTCCAAACTTCATTCGACGTTATTGAGAACTGTGTTCGTGGGATCTGAGCGCTATTCGCCTAGAATATGCACTCAGATCCAAGCTATCTGGGGGTATGTGGGACTTACAGGGAGTGCAGAATTATTAGGCAAGTTGTATTTTTGAGGATTCATTTTATTATTGAGCAACAACCATGTTCTCAATGAACCCAAAAAACTCATTAATATCAAAGCTGAATATTTTTGGAAGTAGTTTTTAGTTTGTTTTTAGTTTTAGCTATGTTAGGGGGATATCTGTGTGTGCAGGTGACTACTACTGTGCATAATTATTAGGCAACTTAACAAAAAACAAATATATACCCATTTCAATTATTTATTATTACCAGTGAAACCAATATAACATCTCAACATTCACAAATATACATTTCTGACATTCAAAAACAAAACAAAAACAAATCAGTGACCAATATAGCCACCTTTCTTTGCAAGGACACTCAAAAGCCTGCCATCCATGGATTCTGTCAATGTTTTGATCTGTTCACCATCAACATTGCGTGCAGCAGCAACCACAGCCTCCCAGACACTGTTCAGAGAGGTGTACTGTTTTCCCTCCTTGTAAATCTCACATTTGATGATGGACCACAGGTTCTCAATGGGGTTCAGATCAGGTGAACAAGGAGGCCATGTCATTAGATTTTCTTCTTTTATACCCTTTCTTGCCACGCTGTGGAGTACTTGGACGCGTGTGATGGAGCATTGTCCTGCATGAAAATCATGTTTTTCTTGAAGGATGCAGACTTCTTCCTGTACCACTGCTTGAAGAAGGTGTCTTCCAGGAACTGGCAGTAGGACTGGGAGTTGAGCTTGACTCCATCCTCAACCCGAAAAGGCCCCACAAGCTCATCTTTGATGATACCAGCCCAAACCAGTACTCCACCTCCACCTTGCTGGCGTCTGAGTCGGACTGGAGCTCTCTGCCCTTTACCAATCCAGCCACGGGCCCATCCATCTGGCCCATCAAGACTCACTCTCATTTCATCAGTCCATAAAACCTTAGAAAAATCAGTCTTGAGATATTTCTTGGCCCAGTCTTGACGTTTCAGCTTGTGTGTCTTGTTCAGTGGTGGTCGTCTTTCAGCCTTTCTTACCTTGGCCATGTCTCTGAGTATTGCACACCTTGTGCTTTTGGGCACTCCAGTGATGTTGCAGCTCTGAAATATGGCCAAACTGGTGGCAAGTGGCATCGCGGCAGCTGCACGCTTGACTTTTCTCAGTTCATGGGCAGTTATTTTGCGCCTTGGTTTTTCCACACGCTTCTTGCGACCCTGTTGACTATTTTGAATGAAACGCTTGATTGTTCGATGATCACGCTTCAGAAGCTTTGCAATTTTAAGAGTGCTGCATCCCTCTGCAAGATATCTCACTATTTTTGACTTTTCTGAGCCTGTCAAGTCCTTCTTTTGACCCATTTTGCCAAAGGAAAGGAAGCTGCCTAATAATTATGCACACCTGATATAGGGTGTTGATGTCATTAGACCACACCCCTTCTCATTACAGAGATGCACATCACCTAATATGCTTAATTGGTAGTAGGCTTTCGAGCCTATACAGCTTGGAGTAAGACAACATGCATAAAGAGGATGATGTGGTCAAAATACTCATTTGCCTAATAATTCTGCACTCCCTGTAAAGTTTATGTTCAGTAAAATATAAGTTATAGATTTTTATGCTGTTTTGTGAATATTGGAAAAGCCATGTTTCTTTCTACCTGGAGATAATTAAGGCTCTCTTTACTACCTTAAGTTAATTATCTCCAGGATGGAAAGGAGGGAGTGACCTATGTAAAAGGAGAGTGCTTATGTTATAGCCACTGCGATTGGCTACTGTAATTCTTTTGTCCCAGTCTTCCATCTAGTCCCCTAGGGGAGTGTCCACCAGGTGGGAGACCTGCATAAATACCGGGCAGGTAGCCCCCATTAAATCAGTTAGTTTTACCCTTCATGAAGTCTCGACTCATGTTTGGGGGATTGGAAGCTATAATCACTCTGTTTCAGCGGGATTTCGGGAGAAGCTACAAGGATCAGCACTGCACGAATAGAAGGATCCTTTACAATTTTAATCTCTCTTTTATTAATATGGGTGTCATAGTGACTCCCATAGGTTTTAATAAGGGAGGGGGCAATAATAGTTATTTATTACAAGGAGGGAGCTGGTAGCGCTGTCGGGTCCCTCCTTGTTTTTCTTCCAGTGCATGCGCACTGTTATTTTTCCATGCTTAATGGTTAATTCCCCTGCAGCAAGGAGTCTATTAAACAAAGGAAACAAAATGAAAAGGTAATGCATTCGGCATTTGTCCTTTCCTTTCCTTTTGTTTATATTTCGTTTGTAGGGCTTTTATTTATGTTTTAGTAAACAAATAAAAAAAAAACAGACTTTTCTGATGAAATCATATTCGTACAAAAACTAATGCACATGTCTAAAACTCATAGTCAGGACGAGATAGTTCAGGTAAACATTAGGGCAACAGAATAACGGAGTCAAAACTAACCAGGTCAGGTATACCAGAATCAGAAACAGTCAGGAAGGCACATAGGGGTTATGAACCATAAAAGGGCACCAAGCTAATGATGAAAAAAGGTCATATAGGGCCAGGCCCTAGTGTCACATTTACATGGAGATAGAAAAAGGCACAAAGGTCACAGCTCGCATCAGTTGTGTTGGTTGGGATTCAGGATTATGTGACTGCCAGCTAGTACTGATGTTATTGTGTCAAGTTTGCCATGTTTTGTTTTACAAGACTGATGCTGGTGTCATTTTCTGTGAGTAACATTATATTACCCCCTCTAAAGAACTGCCCACTGCATCTGTTTATCACATCTGCAGCATCCATTACCTTTCCTCTGGACCATAGTCTCTCCCATGAATTAGATATTGCAATCTTCCTCTAGCAATATGTGAATCTACTACCTGTTGTAACTCATATTCCTCATGGTCATTAACAATAACTGAAGCAGGTGTGGAAGAGCATTTGTGCGGCTAGCTCCACAATTTTCGTATATTGATCCGAAACCTTCCTCAACAACCTCGATGAACTTTCCAGGGCTTATGGGCATAGATTAAGAAAAAGCTGGACCACTTCACCCTGCTCCAAAAGAGACAAGTGGACTGTATTTGTAGAGTGGCACCTTGTAAACTTGAAACCTTATTCTCTGGGCTGTGTCTCTCAAAGTGGCTTCCCTTGTTGTATTATCTGTAGGATAAACTTTGAACCTGCCACATCCCTAACACATTTAAAGTTTCTCTTTATCCATTAACATGTAACTGCTACTCTTTAACACCTCCAATACCAGTTTCAGTTGTTGTTGAAAGGAAGACAGCCACTAGAGGTGTCTACTAAACGGCAATGCTTTACATTGCGGGATTAAAACTAAAGGGTCACCACAACAAGTCCATTACATTGAGTTCAAATGGTCTGGGTTCCTCTTTGTTGGATTGGAACATTTAAAAACAAATTATTTACCAAATAATAATAATAGGCAAAAAAAAACTTAAAAAAATAAGTTACCAAATAATGAAGTTACAGTTACATAGTTATATGGCTGAAAAGAGACAAGGCAGAGGGGACAATACCTGCCTGGAAGAAGAGAGTTGCATCCAACTTAAGCTTCAGCCACTGGGTCTGAAGTGCTCCAGGGTTCCTGATAGCAGTTAGGAAGTGGACCTGGTGGAGGTAATCAACTGGAGTATGGGAGCTTTGTCACTGGTTATCTTTATAATACCTTAAATTTACTTACTATACTTTTTTCAGTTTGTTGCACCGGAACATTTGGTTTTCCACACTGCTTTGCTGTTTTTAACTGTATTAACTCCATAAATAATTTGTCTAATGCACTTTCTGTCATTATTCTTGGTTAAAAACAGATATATACTTACTAGGCCCACTGCCTTTTATATTTCCATCCTTGCAAATACTATCTGTACATTCCAGTAGTTACAATGCACATTACCAATTCTATCTTGGCAGAAAGTTCATTAATTACCTTGTTCATTTCCATATTTATATTTTCTTTTTCCCTATCCTTAAATCGGATTTGTTCTGTCAGTTGGGCAACTTTCTCGGTCAAGAACACTGTAGTATTTCTGTAATCAATATTGCTTGATTTCCCAGCATACAAGAGTAGCTTCTTTATCATCTTGTCATCACACCTTTTAAAAGAAAAGGATTGATAAAATAATTAATAAAACATATGAATATGCTGACTGATGTCTACTTTTTGATGTGCCACAACCTTCAAGAGTATTATAAAATCATCTAATTGCCACATGTACACTGATCAGCCAAAGCATTAAACCACCTAATGTTGTGTAGGTCCCCGTCATACTGTCAAAACAGCTCTAATGCATTGAAGCATGTACTCGAGACCCCTGAATGTGTCCTGTGGTATCTGGCACCAAGCTATTAGCAGCAGATCCTTTAAGTCCTCAGGTTATGAGGTGGGGCCTCCATGCTCAGTTGGATTGAACTCTGGGGAATTTGGAAGCCAACGTAACACTTTGAACTCTTTGTCATGCTCGTCAAACCATTACTGAACAATTTATGTAGTGTGGCAGGGTGCATTATCCTACTAAAGAGGTTACTGCTATCCTGTTGAAAGAGGCATATGTGGTCAGCAACAATCTTTATGTTGCTATGAAGAGGTGTAGGTTGTAAGTGTCAAAGTAACATCCACGTGAATTCCAGGACCTAAAGTTTATCATCAAAACATTTCCCAGAGCATAACACTGCCAGTGCTGGCCCACCTTCTTCCCATGGTGCATGATGCAGGTACATGATGCACATGCACCCTGCCATCCGCTTGATCTAAAAGTCCAGTTCTGAAGCTCACATCCCCATTGAAGGTGCTTTTGGGGATGGACAGGGGTTATCATGGGCTCTATGAGAGGTTGGCAACGACGCAGCAACTGCAATGTATTGATGTCCTGACACCTTTCTATCCTGGCCAGCATTCATTTATTTATTTATTTTAGCAATTTAAGCTACAGTCGTTTTTCTGTGTCATTGAACCCAAGGGACTAGCTTCATTCCCCATGTGCATTATTAAACCATTGGCACCCATGGCTCTGATGTTCAGCGGTTGTCTTAGCTTGCACCACTTTTGATAGGTACTAACAACTGTATACCAGGAACACCCCACAAGACTTGCTGTTTCGGAGATGCTCTGTCATTTAGACCTCACTATTTGGGCCTTGTCAAAGTCAGTGTTATTTACTTCTACCATCAGTGGATTTAATGTTAAGGCTTAGCAGTGTACATTAGCACAAGTTGTTATTATTGTACCAGTGCATAGTATTGGCCTTCACTTCTGCAATATGTTTGGTCTATGGTTAAGTCCCATCTGTTGGATGAAATATGTAAGGCATGTGATGTGGGTGTCACTTTACCTTATGGAATAAAGCAAGAGTTTTTCAAGACATCCTTCCTTATTGTTTGAATGTCATATTGGTCCTTTTTAAAAATAAGTATTTTTTCCCAACCTAATTTACTTATTTTTCCTTTTACTGTACCCATACATATAATATTTTTTGCTTAGGTTTGAATAGGGTTTTCTTCTTATACAATGATACATCTTAAATCAATAATAATAATTATTATTATTATTATTATTATTATCTATAGGAATTGTTAACAGACTGGATGTGAGGCTCAAAGGTGAGGCCAGAATCAAGTATAAAACCAAGACAGCACGCATGCAAGAATGGACTTATGTGGGTACCACTAACTT
>OW240919.1:150474668-150528130 GCA_933207985.1 Pelobates cultripes
CAGCAAACCATAAGAGATATTCTGGAGGGCAAGGAGGTTAATCTGGTCTCTCTGCTCATTGCCTCTCAGGAGGTCACAGAGAACCGCTCGAATACATATGGTGATCTCTGTGGTCCTTAAGGCCAGAGACCCAAGATTAAGCAAAAAATTATCGATCCCAATGCCTTCGGCATTTACAGGGATGTACTGTGCTCGGTTTACCCACTGAGAAGGGAAGAATTAGACCTGTATATGCACAAGCTGGTAGACCTAGGCAACAAATACGGTGGTTCATCTTTTTCCAACAACCACCGTTCATTTGCAACTAAAGCGGCAACAGCTCTGGCCCAGTATAATGCCAGAATGGACTGGAGCCAAATGGACACAGAGCTGTTCCTCAGGCACTTTGCCGGGCTAAGGTCTCCAGCTTGTGCAATATGTGCGGCTACCATGCACGCGGCAAATCTCTGCCCGGTAGCCACGGATTATACCCCAAACAATGCCACACCAAGCACTTCAAGGTGGGAAAAACGAGGCAGAGACAAACTGGGTAGCCCAATAATGCACTTGGGCAAGTCATAGATATGCAATAATTTTAACGTTTGGGCTTGCTCATACAGCGCTCGCCGTCTGTTGCATGCATGCTCATTGTTTCAGGGCACACAAGAAAGCTATGTGCCCCAATAAAATGCACGTTAAACCCTACCTAACTACCGATATTGATGTTCTTACAGGGCTTCTTTCCAAGCACCCTTCAACACATCTTGGAGTATTTGATTTCAGGGTTTTCCCCCAAGGGTTTCACACTGGCCTCATATACATGCCAGGGGGTACATCGGAAGCCAACAACCTTCAGTCCGCCCTTAGTGACAGACACAGTAGACAACCTACTACAAATAGAACTGAATCAGTTATTTGTCTTAGGTCCATTTACTGAACCCCCGTTTTCTAATTGGAGAACAAACCCCATTGGACTAGTCACGGGAAAAACATCAAACAGACTCATAATAGACCTTTCAGCACCACACGCTTCGGTGATACCCAGCCTCAATTCACTGATCCTGTCAGAGGCATTTTCTTTGCAATACAGCACCATAGACAACGCTATAACCACCATCTCAGCAGGGGTAGGTGCCTGGTTGAGCAAAACAGACATAGTAAATGCCTTTAAACTACGCCCCATCCACCCGTCACTATGGCACTTGCATGGTATCAAATGGAGAGGCCAGTACTACTTCACAAGGCTCACCTTCGGATCAAAGAGCAGTCCCCAAATATTTGATACTTTCGTGGAGATCTTGTGCTGGCTGCTCCTGAACACTAGCAGGTGCCATAGCGTCATCCATTACTTGGATGACTTCCTTTTCGTAGAAAGCAACTCAACACCTCATAAGATTCTACATAAAGCTATACACCTAGTCAACGACATTGGGGTCCCAGTGTCTCCAACCAAGACGGAAGGACCAGACACGTCATTCAGTTTTTGGGGATACAACAGAATTCCCTAACAATGGAAGCCAGCCTCCCTCGAGACAAGATTGACAATATCACACAAACCTTACAACAGTACTTACACATAGGCTCATGCAATAGGAGAGAGCTACAGTCATTGATTGCCTCTCTGAATTTTTGCGATCCGTATTCTACCCCAAGGCAGATCATCTCAAGACTCCTGTGCCTTCTTCCGACACTGACAGACGAGCACAAAATGCACCACTCTATCTAAAGGCCACAGCAAACTTACACATGTGGAACGTGTTCCTGTCAAACTGGAATGACAGGAGCATGTTCCTCCCCCAAGTCACTAGATTCCACCACCATTTGGACTGACACAGTGGCCTCCACAGGATTTGTGGCCATATTTGGGGATAATTGGCTATGGGGGAAATGGCCGAAGTAGTAAGCCAAATTGAAGGTTTCTACAGGAACTCAGCACTCTTTGAAGTGTACCCCATTGTAGCTGCAGCAGTAACATGGGGGCAGTCATGGGCAGGTAGACTGGTCCGATGTTTTTCTGACAACTTGCCAATTGCCACATCATTAACAAGGGCCGGTCTGCCTCCCTAACCATGAAATTCAGACGCCTAACATGGTTGATGGCCTGTCACCAATTTCATCTGGTATGTTACCACGTATATACAATACAGCCGCTGACCAGTTGTCCCGCTTTCAATTTCAAGCGTTCAGGGAGTCTCTACAAACAGCGTCATGACCGCATCCCAACTCCAGGATCTAATTATGCACAGCAAGAGACTGACAAGACTAGCGCTTGTAAAAACACGCACAGCGCATACGACAGAGCTTACTACTTATACAAAATAATTCATGGCAGACCACCTCACCAATTGGTTTGACATTGTAACTTTGGTGGCTTTTGCCACATTACATTAAATATGTCACATAATACCACTAAACTATATCTCATGGGCATCCAACATCACATGCTCACAGAACAACCCAACAAACAAGGTTTTCTCACCTCCTACCCCACAAAAACCCTCCTTAGGGGTATGCTCAAATCTCAAGGACCTACTCCACAACATAGGTGGCCTATAGACAAATCTTTTTAAATGTTTGTCACGCCTACTGGATACCACACCGTTTGAACCCCTTACAAACACCATTGTCAAAACCGTCATATACTTGGCTTTTTATGGTTTCCTACGACCCAGAGAATTTACCATCACATGGCAACACGATTCCAAGCATTGCCTACGGTATTCCAACCTGTATAAAATACAGGATCACTACGTATTAATCTTACCATCTACCAAGACCAGCCAGATGGGTCAAGAGGTACTTATTCAGTACTACCCCACCAACAACGCATGGTGCCCGGTGGGCACATATCGAAAGTCAACACCTACACAAACCTCACTCCCTCTCCTTTCACTGCACAGTACAATACTCACCACCGCTAAATTTATGATGTACATACGCTTATTGTTGACCCGACTGCTTAAAACGCCACAAAGTATTCTGGGCATTCATTCAGGATAGGGGCAGCCCCCATGGCCTCATGCCTAGACAACCCGGTCCATGTCATAAAAACCTTGGGCAGCTGGAAATCATCAGCTTACGCTGTCTACATACCTCAGCCAACACAGGAATTAAGGAATGCATTTGTGAAATGTCATCGTAATATGCTAACTCCATGTCTTGTTTTTTCGTAATAAATATCTTTGATAACACCATGTGTATTCCTTTTTGCCCACTTCTTTACAGGCCTACCACACACACGCGTTGGTTTTGGCACACATCAACCGAGTTTTATTATGATTAGTATACTCAATAGCTATTTCATACCATACTAAAATGGCCCTGAACACAATATACACACACACACCCCTCATTTGTTGCATTAGTTGGTGGAGTTTTCTATTTTAGCACAGATGTGTGCATGAATAATCCTACACTGGATTCACTCCACATGACCTTATTACAGGGTATTGTGTTTAACCCTTACTTATCCACAATGTAGGACTTCCTATCGTTACTGCCCCTAGCCAGGCTACTTATTCCACCCATGCTAGTTTCATTTTGTAATCTATTCTAGTAGTGTTATGAATTACTATGGTATGGGTTTTACTTTTCACTCCATTCACGTTTTTGTACACGAACACGTTTAGATTCTATTAATAAAATCTATTTTATTTATTATACTGTGCCTTGTCCGAGACATTTTGATTAGTTACCTATATTTAAAATATCCTCTTTATCCCAGTCCCTTCTGGTACACACTTCATTAGTTTGTTTAATGTTCCACTTTTTGGAAGTTTGGATTTGGTCTAATCTGTAGACAGTTCGATATTACAGCAAGAGATTGTATTTTGTTAAACTCAGACTGGGACTATTGCAAATCCACTTCACAGAGGCTTCTTAGGCATTGCAGATGGATTATTATAGAATATGGTTGTAACGGCACCCCCAGGCATAAAAGGGTTAAACCGCCGTTTAGTAGATCTTCCCTTCCAGAGACACAGGCACAGCTACTGCAGAACACCAAACTCTCAAACTGAATACAAGGGAATGCTCCAAACTCCCGAACTGCATATAAGTAGCACTCCAAACTCCCGAACTGGAGCTTCACAAATAGCTGCTAGCAGACGAACAGGAAAAGCACCCAAGCGGCTTACACTCCTGGCAATCAGTCTCTAATAGCATACAATAAATCCCCCCAAAGACTAGACAGAGCTCCGTGTTGAGAGTCAAGCAGTGGTCTGATTTATTGAGGGCTACCTGCCCAGTATTTATGCAGGTCTCCCAGCTGGTGGACACTCCCCAAGGGGACCAAATGGGAGACTATGACAAAGGACAGACATGAACCAATGACAGACACACAGAGGTAAAACATCCCCACAATGCATCCTAATTTCCCTCCCTCTGTCCTGGAGATAATTGGGAAGTAATCCAATTATCTCCCACGACAGAGGCAAAACTCCATTAACCACATGGCAGTAAAAGACATAAAAATGTATAAAGTTACAACTGTTGCACAAAACATACATTATACCTATCCCCAGATAGCTTAGATCTGAGTGCACATTACCACCGGATGGCGCTCAGATCACATACATACAGTTCAATCGCCATGGGGCCAAAGTCTTTCCCATAGTCTTGTTACACGAATAGGCTGCATGGCATGGCTATCTGGGGTAATGCTGTTCATACGGTTAAACTACCGAACGAACAGGCATCCAGTTAAATGACCGAATGCAGACGCAAGGAGGCTGGTGGCTCAGCGGTGTTCGCGCAAGTATCCGTTTCCAGTTCCATAGTTTGGGCGCTGAACACTGATGGCCGTTCGGAACTTTAAAATGGGCACCTCCACGTGTTCAGCAAACGAACAAAGGCTACCCAGCATTCGTCAATTAAGCTGCGGCTAACCGCAGCTTCTGGGAGGTAAATTGCCAACACACTCCCAATACAGGTGGTCCAGTCATTCGGTTGTTTGTTCGGGGGAAAAGAAGGCTTTTTAACATGGGGCCATAGTCCAAGGGCAACAGGCGAGCAACCAGGCTTCTCCAATGCTTTGTGGCGAAGTTGGTTTCGCCACAATCGTGGACTTGGAGAGGTCAATAAAAGGCTTACTGCACAATCTTACTGTCTTAACATTATTCATTTTCAGCACTTTCAGAGTGTAGTGGTGGTATGAGAGCAGCTCAGGGACAGAATTTGAGAACCCACCCTCCTCTATATCCAAGGTGTGCAAGACTCCAGAGAAAAAAAAAAAAAAAAAAACACACACACGAGGAGGCCTGATAGACAATTGGGGAGGTAAAAGGAAGGGAGTTGGAGGTAAACTGAAGTTTGTTCTTTCTACATGCAGGTTGTGTCCACACTCATTATCTGATGTTTTGCCAGTCCAAAACATTCCAAATGATAGGATGTGTAGGGACTTTAACTTGGTGAATGTTGTCGGGAGCAAGGATTTGGCTTTGTTTCATTTGCTCTATTTAAAATAGAAATTAAACATACAAAAGAAGACACACAGCTTTCTCAAAAGGGATAGAATGTTCAACGAGTAGTTCAAGGTTTTGCAAGGAAGTATTTAAACTAGAAGGGGGTGGGGAGGCTATAGGGTGAAAAAAAATCAGTCCAAGTGCACCCCCAAAACAGAGTGCATGTAGCAAGTATTAGAAAATGATAGCTTAGAGTCATGTCAGAGTTTAGTCAGACCTTATAGTAACATTTGCATGTAACTCCAGGTATGGGATACCAGGTAAGAACCCCAGGACAGGTTTGTTATTTCCCCACATGTTGGGTGAGTCTTTAGAGGCTGTATCCCTTTCCCATTCATCTATATGCCATCTTTGTTGCTAAACTCCATTTACTTAATAATGGGACAGTATTGCGCTGTGGTCAATCTAAAAATAATGCCTATTTTTATCAGATCTGGTTCTCTTATAAATTCTCATTTTGATTAACTGTAAAATTGTGTATTCTTGTTTGCATTTCAACTAATTGAACACATGGTGGCAGTCTTTACTTTTAGGATAAATCGGATAAGGAAATTACCTGCAGATAATGGGAAAAAAAAAAAAACTGACAAGGTCTTTCCTTTCAAACGTTATCTCCACACAGTGTAGTATTAGTGTGTAGTGTTATGCATGGATAGTACATACATAGGCTCATAGTAGACCCCCTTATAAATGAATTTTTTTGCTCTTAAGATCAGTTATTGCTACCAGAAGCTGAGAAAGAACTGTTTACTGTGCACTGATGTTATGTATTGCAGCTATAGCATAATGGTAGGGGTTAAAGGAAAATACTTCAAATAGCACAGAACACTGTATATGGCTTCAGCATGCCTCCCAAGTGTCCTGCTTTTCTAGGATCCTATTGTTTGTGTCAGTGTATAAGAGAGCTCCACAGCATTAAGGCAGTAGTTCTCTTTAAACTACAAGAGGTCAGTCTTTACAAATCCCTCTGTCTAAGTTGTTTTTCCCCAAGTTCAGTTAATTGTAACATTTATCAGTATGTTACTCAAAATATCCCCTTCCCTGGTCACACACCCAGTTAGACCAAAAAATAAATACAAATTAAAAATTATTTACTATGTACATTTGAAGTGTCTGCGGCATGTTTCAGAATGAAGTTTTATACAAATGCGAAGGCTTGGCCTGCAGTTATGGGAGGGATATGGCCCTCTATTTAAGCCCCCTACTCACCTTCCTCTGTCCCGTTCGTTCCATGACCCCACCCTCCTTTTTATTCTTTTTTTTTACACCTTATTGGGTGGGCCCCTTTATTTACAGGCCTACTGCAACATCGGTTCCAGCACACCACAACCGACTTTCCTCTTGTTACACTTTGTTTCTCTCCTTACACCCTTGATTCAGCTTTTATGCCCCTATCACAACTTATGTTGACTATTGGAAGGGAACCAAGAATGTTCCCTCACAGTAAGGTATGCAGGTTTAATTTCATGGACGAACCCTATATTCTTCACACAGATAACATAAGGGGCATATCTATCGGAGGCTAGATCTATTGCAATGGCTTTCTAGTTTTTAACTGCTACACAGTTTCTCGTTCATTCCAGATTTAGAACCATTAAGTCACATACGTGCAAATGTCAAATTCATTTTGTCATGTGTTACTTTGCAAACTTACCATGAAGAGAGATTTGATAGGACTTTGGTTACAGTGTTTTATATACAGGGACAAGGTTTCCATGTAGGTTGGGTAAGTCGCTGCATACAGGTACCCTGTCTGATAGTGTAATTTACTCTGAAAATTTTAGATATATACGAACATGTATTTGATTGGAGCGTTAATTGGATTTTATTTAAGGGAGTAGGACTGTTGACACTATGTATAGATTGTGTTGGGATTAAACCGGCAACCAAGATTTAAAAATTCCACCCCATCTATGCAGGCTCTGCAAATAATACAATATTTTACATAGTTTAAACTAGCTCCCTAAATTGAATCAGCTTGGTATCCCAGATTTTATATTGTTTAGAGGATGATGGCCAGTAAACACTAAAGCAGTGGTTCCCAGACCAGTCCTCACAGCCCACCAACAGTCAACTTACTTTCAAGCCAAGAAGTGGCATATTTCAAAATGGGTGTTAAGGCCTTAGAGGTATAGGGCATCGTGTAGGTAAATCCACTTCATTTCTTTCTTCTAATACTTTGATTTGGTGCCCTCATCTCCAAAGTTTTGGGACATGACAAATTGCTCTGAATTAGTGTAGACTAGCATCTGCATTATGTACTGTGGTAAAATTATGAAACTGTTGTAAGAATCTTTAGATGTTACCTCATCATGACCAATAATTTCACATATTGTAGCCTGAAAAGCCACCATATTACTGTGGCGAACATGCCGTCACTACAAGCTCCTGGAGGAACCTGCCTCAGGACTACGGGCCTTGATAAGACCACTAAAAGACATTGGTTCATGGGATTCCCTTGGATTGGTCAGGAACCGAACCATTACCACAAACTGAGCTGATTGACACTAATCTCTGACACTTCATCAGTGTGGGTTCTAATGGTGCGGCTGGGTGGCTGCTGTTCGGATGATCGAACACTTGGGAACTGTGTTAGTTGCCATCTTGTTCATGAGTATGCAGGCAGCGGTGTTTGGGTGTCGATCTTGGATCTAAAATCTGACACTGAAACTCCTGAACACCTGCTTCTCTCCCCCACATGTCAGGAGAGCGCAGATTGGTATGTTTGTTCGTAGGAACCAAGCAAACAAATGCTATCCATCAGCCAGAGTGTAGCTTCGGTACTCTGTTTGCATTGAACTCCTGAAGTTGACCGGTCGCTACTACGGAATCCCTGGAACAGTTTTGGGCAGACGGCTGGTGTGCAGTCAGTCAAAACCTTGCCCTGGTAGCATTTCAGCTCTGTTCGAGGGATCTGAGTGCTTTTCGGATATGTCGGGCGCTCAGATCCAGGCATGTATAAACTATGGGGGTTCCTATGTGGGAAATATGTATTTATGGTTTTCCATATTTGTAAGTTTATTGCTGACCCAACTGTAAACATTTGCGCAAAATAAAAAAGCCAAGCCAGTGAGGTTTACAATATATGGGCATCATAAGGTACCCAAACTTGTATAAAAGCTGAACATGTAGTACAAGTCAATACAACCCATTTAAATGGGAGATAACCCACTAAAGTATCATGAAAAGCTTAGTTTACTACACTAAAGGCTCCATCTGCGCTTGTTTACAGAATTTTGCATATGGTTTTACTTTTAAAGGGTGGAGGACAAAAGAAACGGCAGAGGAATTCCTGGAAGATATTGTACTCACTTTATGACTTGTTTGGGGATTCAGTTTTTTTATATTGTGTATTAAAAAAACAAAACAAAACAAAAAACAAAAGCAGTTAGGTTAATATGCCCCTAATCACAATATGATTGTAAGGGCAAGTATTAACATACCAACATAGTTCCTGAAAAGGACTACTACATATACAGAATATAGTGTATATTTTATAGTGGATATTCAGCACTGCTCCATCCAGGAAAGAAGTCAGGAAGCAGAATAGTGCAGACAGATACTGAAGCCCATTGGTGGACAGCATGGTAGAGAACCTGACTGGGATACTGGAGCTGCAAGTCTAGCAGTATACTCCTAACCAAATAGTGGCACCTCAATACAACTGCTAACTTGTAATCACTGACCTGTATACTAAGCTGAATCCAAACCGGTCATCCAGAAGTAAACAGACTCCAAAAAGCAGTTTAAATAAAATGGAACTAGCAGATGTGTAATTTCGTTAGTACAAAGCACAATTACCACCAAATGAAACTACAGCAATTAAAGCAGAGATTAGTAAACTACATTACCCACAATGCATTTGTAGTCTGGAATTTTTTTTATTTTACAAGTGAACACAAATCATGTCCTTATAAGATTTCATGGATAGTAAAGCAAGAAATTCACAATACTAGATGAGTATAAAGAATCTTTATAGATATTCAATATTATATAGCAATTTTAATTTTGTGCTCCAGTATAGAAACAGATGTTTGATAGAGTAGACTAGAGGATCCTCAGTAAGGTGAGAGGCAACAACTTAACAAGGCAAAGGCAGAGGGATAGGAAGAGGCAGGTTACCGGACCTTAGAGTGGCCGGGCTTAACAGTAACAGGACTAAACTAATGAAAGATTAAAGGCTAGAAGAACAAGCACACAAACCACAATACCAGACCCAGGCAAGGATCAGGAGCAAGCCAGAGACTGGTACACAGGTCAGGTAACCAGACAAGCCAGAACCAGGTACACAAAGTCAGAATAGCAAAATGTAGGCAGGTATAGCTGGTCCAAAATAGCAGCAAGAATGCTAGAAATTCTAAACTTAAATAGGGAGATCCTGGACCTTATTGGCTCTTACTTGCTGGAAGCAATCAGGTCAGACATGTAGCACCTGTGTTACCCACAGGTGTCCTCCAAAACAATCAGAAATATGAGGTGGATCAGAATCAAACACACATTTGTCTGGAATGGCCCCAGGATGACATGATCCAAAGTAGCACAGCAAGCATTGTGCAGCTCTAGAAAGTGAGAGCCAGGGGTCCCTCCATTTGTAGGTTTCCTGACAGTGACATGTAATATAACTTAGTTCTATCCACATCTGCCAATAATGACCTACGACTAAGGTTACACGAATAATACATAGGTTAGTGGTAAACAAGCAACTATTAATACAGTTTGCTAATTAGATGGATGTTTCTCACATCATAGAACATAGTCAAATACAATCCACAAGTTATAACAGGATATACAAATATAAGAAAAAGGGTTCCATAAATGCTTTAAAATGTTGTTGCTGCAGATGGACCAATATTTCTCTATGGTGTTATAGATGCTATCACAGACATGTGTAAACTCAGCATATGACAGAAATTTATGGCTGATCTACTAAATTATGCTTGTGCAAAGGAGAAGTTGTGGATGTTTGGTGTGTTAGGGGCAAATGTATTAATATTTGGATCCTAAGTAAAATATTTCAAAAAATATTGGGATAACTAGTATACTAACACAACTATAAATCTTACACATGAAATCCATATTCTAGGCATTCACAGGCTTATCAAGGGATATGTAGTCGGTGTATTCAAACACAGCAAATTCTCACTCCACCAGAATGTTATATAAATCAACAATTGTTGCAGAAATATCCTTAAAGGAACACCATAGGCACCAAAACAACTTTAGCTTAATTAAGGGGTTTTGGTGTATACAGGTGATACTCGAAAAATTAGAATATCGTGCAAAAGTTCATTTATTTCAGTAATGCAACGGAAAAGGGGAAACTAATATATGAGACAGACGCATTACATGCAAAGCAAGATAGTTCAAGCCGTGATTTGTCATAAGTGCATGGAAAGCCCAAATCCACAATCTCAGTAAATTAGAATATTGTGAAAAGGTGCAATATTCTAGGCTCACGGTGTCTCACTTGAATCAGCGAAGTAAGCCATAACATCTGCAAAGGGTTTCTGAGCCTTTAAATGGTCTCTCAGTCTGGTTCAGTAGGAATCACAATCATGGGGAAGACTGCTGACCTGACAGTTGTGCAGAAAACTCCATAAGGAGGGAAAGCCTCAAAAGGTAATTGTGAAGGAAGTTGGATGTTCCCAAAGTGCTGTATTAAAGCACATTAATAGAAAGTTATGTGGAAGGGAAAAGTGTGGAAGAAAAAAGTGCACAAGCAGCAGGGATGACCACAGCCTGGAGAGGATTGTCAGGAAAAGGCCATTCAAATGTGTTGGGGACTTTCACAAGGAGTGGACTGAGGCTGGAGTAAGTGCATCAAGAGCCACCACACACAGACGGATCCTGGGCATGGGCTTCAGATGTCATATTCCTCTTAACCTGAACAAGAAACAACATCAGAAGCGTCTTACCTGGGCTAAAGAAAAACAGACCTGGTCTGTTGCTCAGTGGTCCAAAGTCCTCTTTTCTGATAAGAGCAACTTTTGCATCTCATTTGGAAACCAGGCTCTAAGTATATTCTAATTTTTCAAGTTTCACCTGTATATAGGAACCTCAGCGACATCTGATTGAAAAGATGGCATACATGGATTAACAATTTACAAATGCATTAATCTCAATGTTTTTGGATGTATATTTCTTGTAGGTAGGTTTTGAAGGAGTCTATTCCATGCACTATTTATGAATGAGAATACTTATCCTTGAATACAGTTAATGACATGGGGCATATTTAACATAATAATGCATTCCTATGATTTGGAGTTGATTGAAGTCATAGGAGTGGTCTCCTCTTATTTTTCTAACATTAGTTTCAATAATCATTAACTGACCTCAATGGTTGTAACTGGTTTCAATAATAATTACAGAGACTAATGTTAGAAAAAAGTTCAGATCAATGTGACATATATACCACTTCACCTGGGTTTTAGTGGTTTTCTATACTTGTAAATATACTTTCCTTAATTTAGGATCATTAGTTAATGGGACAATATAGTGTGTGTGTGTGTGTGTGTATGTATGTATGTATGTATGTATGTATGTGTGTATAACTATATATATATATATATATATATATATATATATATATATATATATATATATAATGTGTGTGTGTTGCCTATAGCCTCGGTCTTGGCATCTCTGAAAAGACAGTGTTTACATTGCTGGCTATAAACACCTTTTAGTGGCCGTAACTCAGACGACCACTTGAGGTGCTTTCTAGTCTAGTATTGATTCAATGCATCTTAATAAGGCAATGCTGATTGGGGAAGCACAGCATTTTGCCAAGCATGCGCAATAGCCTCACAATGCTCTGCTATTAGATCTAAGTCATGGAGGTGGGGCCAGTGAGACCAGCGTGGCAAGGGAGAAAAGTTTATCCACCTTATTTCTCCACAGAGATGGGGGCCAGGGACCCAAATACATAGTCCAACACTATAGTGTTAGGAATACATGTTTGTATTCCTAGTACTATAGTGTTCTTTTAATACATTAGTGGACCTACCTACAATAAGCAGCATCTTCTACACAGTGTGATCACTTTTCTGTACTGTACCTAGTTGCCTGCACTGATTACATTGTTGCAGTCCACCTGTACTTGATTTGTTACATCCTCTTTCATCATAATTTTTGCTATAGTTCCTGACAGGACTTGGTTATATTGACCTACTTTTAATTCCAGTTACTAGTAGATTAGGTTATCATTTATTATCTTTTTGAAGGATTTTTTTTTCAGTTTAAAAAGTATTGGAGTGATATAGGCATTTATATATTCTTTAGGAGAAATGGAGCGGGAACAAAGGGCACAGGTTATGGGGTCATGCAGTGCCTAGGGCTGGCTGCGTGGCAACGTACCATTGTGTTGAGACCCAGCTGCTACTACACTCTGATTGGAGGCAGTAACGGGCCAAGTCCAGAAGATTAGGCAGGTTTGCCTGCATGCCTTCACCAGTGGTCTCATGGTGCAGGGCCAAGAGGTCTGTGTGTGTCTTCCCTTGAAGGGCTCCAGTGGTGTTTACTGGCTTTTGTTTTTTACCGGTGTTTTTTTTTTTTTTTTTATCTGTGTTTTGACGGTAGACTTCTTTTACATTGCAGGGTTAAGAGTACAGAGACACTTTATTCATAGTGTCCCTTTACATAATAAGCGTGTACTGCATTCCAGACAGGGACGGCTTAATTTTGTATCTTTTGTGACCTTAAGTTCAATTAAAACTGGTAGGCACCTATGCTCAGTGAATACTTGAATACAAGCACAAAGTTAACATGTTGATAATAGTAAAATACTATGATTATTAATTGTTTAGAACCAGGGGTGCAGAGCAGCCCTAGTCTTAGCAGGGACTCTCCTCCGCTGGATAGCCAAGATATACTCAGGAACAAGTAAAACACTCCAGTGGAACAGACAGATACAGTAAAATAATCCAGGAATCTCCCACCTAATCGTTAGCAACTGGTCAACACTCAGCTCTGGGGGTATAACTGATTTTTATTTCCACATACGCAGCTTTTATGCCATCTCCCATGCAAGGGGTCTTACAAGCAAAATATGCAGGGGTTTTCATCCCAAGATCCTTTGTGCCTGAGAAATTATTGCCTGAGTAAACTCCTCTAATTTAATTATTTCCCAGGCACAAATCCACAAAATATCCTGTACCCCAAAAATCCCCAAACTATACCTGGGGAACCCCACACAAAGCACATCACCTGGTAGCCCTGATCTGAATGACCAACATATCCAAGAATCACTCAGATCAGTTTGGTAGAACGGGAATGGCATTGTGTGGATGTTTTGACCAGCCAGACAAGAGACTCTAGCCGAAAATAGTTCCAGAGAAATATGTGTCTTGGCCGGTCTCCGTTCATGCAGTTCCCGTGCAAAAACCATACAAGGGAATCTTTTGTTTCCAGGATAAAAATGATTACCCTGTTCGGTAGTTTGTATCTCCCGAACGCCGTTCGTATAGGTGATCGGGAACAGGCAGCAGTTGACAGTTTACCAATGTTCGTGCGAGTGCCTAGCCGAAAATAGTTCCAGATACTTGACGACCAAGTACCGCTGCCCTCGATCGGAAGACAAGATAGCTGCCATTCTCTCAGCCATGTGTTCAGTTATACGAAATGGTGGTCACCCAGGGCAACCACTCATTAATTGTTTCTCTTGCGGTTTTCGCACTTAAGTGGTAGGTGTTAACGGTCTAATGGGGCACAGGGGTTGTCCTTGTTCGGGAGACGAATGGACTAAGTTCGTATGAAGTCTCCTGAATGGCCAAAGAAAAGCCAGATGAAATAATCAGTTAAAATGTACGAAACAAAAGGGGAAAAGACACGGACAGCCAATATAAAAAAAACAAAGTGTCACTTGCAGATATCTATTCCGCTACAAGGGGTTAGGCAAATCCATTAAGATCATGACATGCCTGATAAGTCTTTGGTCCTCATTAGGTAAATGTTACCATTAGATAAAGGAGCAGGGCATATACCTACACGGGGAGGCAGTAATTAAAAGATATAGATTTTTAGAAAAAGGAAATAGTGTTGTAATGGGAATCATAGAGAAAAAACAAACAATAAAGGAATAATATTCACAGGCATGATAAGAAAGGATAATACTGCATTTCCTATGTATCTTCCTATAAAAAATATGAACCCCTTAGTGACCAGACCGCTTTTCAATTTTCTTACCGTTTGGGACCAGGGCTGTTTTTACATTTCTGCTGTGTTTGTGTTTAGCTGCAATTTTCCTCTTACTCATTTACTGTACCCACACATTATATAGTGTTTTTCTCACCATTAAATGGTCTTTTTAAATATATCATTATTTTCATCATATCATATAATACACATCTTGACAGTTATTGTTAAATATCTACACATATAGTGCCAAGTACAACAGCTAATACAATTCAGCTGTAAATATGGTGCATAATAATATCAATGTTTAAAGCTGCCTGTATGATAAGGTAACTTTCTGAAAGTGCCATAGTAAGTATAAAATATACTATATAAAGTGCATATAAAATGTGCAAAGTGCTAGTGTGCCTAGTACTAAAGTGGCATATAACTACATATATTAAAGTGCTTGAAGTGCAAAGAAACCATATAAAAATACTAGCATCCAATTATTATAAACACTGAATATATAAGATATTGCTAAAGTGGAAAGCTTAAAGAGATTATATATATATTCTCTCTCTCTCTCTCTCTCTCTCTCTCTCTCTCTCTCTCTCTCTCTCTCTCTCTCTCTCTCGACAATCTCTATTTGCAAGTCCTTAGTTGCAGGTGCTAATATTTGGTATACTATACCTAAATACTTATTCAGTTAGCACCCCAAAGCTACCACTTATGCAACATTAAAATAACAATAAACTTAACAACTAATAGTAGTTTGATTACAGTATAAAAATATTTGCAAGCTAGGGCTGAGGGAGATACTATAACATCACAGGAAGGAGTGTCGATACAGGGATTCATTTAACCCTCTGGGTGAGACTGTGTCCAGTTCATGTATCCAAAACGCTTCCTTGTTTAGGAGCATCTTCCCCCGGTCACCTCCTCTCCTTATTTTTTTTGTATTTGGGAGTTTGGGCTTTTTTTTTCACTCCAACCTATGCACCGGCCACTTTAAATTGTAAGGCATTTTTGCTATTATTCTAGCAATCTTGCTGCAAACTCCACAGTAGCACTTTATTGCAATTTTTGTATTTTTTCATCATTTTTGATGCAAACGGGGGCATACTCTGTACAAGCAGAGACGCTATATATTTCGCAGGAGGAAGCTGAAGCTATCCTTTGGCACCAGTCCTGCTCTGACCTCCCACATAATCTGTCAGTGAAAGATGTATATTTTAAATTACTACGCCTTTACAGAAAACAAGTGGATTTGGATTAGCATGGCATCTTTTTATCAGATTATTATAAAGCTAAGAGAATCCCAAGGGGGTTCAGAATTCACAATATCCCAACGATCGGACGGGCGAAGGCAACGGTCTGTAAGGATTGGACACATGTCCTCAAGAAAGCATCGCTAGAGCTGATGCTTATTATTATAAAAGATGTCAAAACGGATCTAACTGGCACCAATCAGAAAATCACACAACTGGAAACAGAACATGCAATATTGTTGGCATCACCAGAGGGTATGAAGGCAGTGCAGAAACTCAAGGAAGAGACCTTGAAGTATAAAACAGAATTAATTTATTTAATGCATGTTAAGAAGCAGAAATTTGAAAAGGTGACTCAAGACTACCTGGATCACAGGGTGTATGGGTGGTTAACTGGTAGAGCCAACACCCAGAGACCGAGGAGGCAGCAAAGGAGGATTCAATGACCTAAAATCCCCACGGTTGAAATAACTTCGGGCGAATCAGCTTCTGATACCGATATCAATAACCCTGCCCAGGTGAAAGCAGCACCTTTTTTAGGAACTATGGAAGTCGGAACAGTGACCAGGAGCCAAGACAGAGGAATCGAAGACCAAGAACACAGAGAGACCATAAAGGGAAGAAAACTTGCACAGGGGAAACCTCCATGCAGGAGATAATCCCCATATTCAACCTATCTCACAGAACTCTTAAAGCAGCAGAAATAGATCTCCTCAGTAGAGGTCTATCATTTGTGCCCACATCGAGACCAGACCAGTTTAAATGCAGAATTGAATTACATACATATATACATTGGAAGAACTATGAGGCTTAGAGAACATTTCGTCAATCCCCGTGACACTATTATTGGGAATACTGGTAGTGCAGTAGAACCTTTTAAGGTAAAATCCACCTTTGACCCGATATCGAATAAAGCATCTATCAAAACATTTCTATCTATTATGAATAAAGATGCACAGAGATATATGCAACAAGACAGGAAAATAAAACAAAATATTTCAAGGCAGCAAAGAAAGATCATTATGGAATTAGCTGAAGACCCCACGATTATAATACGTTCAGCTGACAAAGGGGGTGGTATTGTAATTATGGACTACACCTATTACGCCACAGAGTTGAAGTTACAATTATCCGACCGCAACACCTATATGCCATTGGAAGGAGACCCCACTAGAAGCACTCAGAATAAAATAGAAGAAATTTTAACAATGGACCTAGCAGCAGGCTACATAGACCTGAAATTGCGACAATATCTCATTAAACAACATCCACGCACACCGATCATTTATACAATCCCCAAGATCCACAAAGATTCTAAACAACCACCGGGATGACCTATAGTCTCGGCGATAGGTGGCGTATTGGAGCCTATTGCCAAATGGTTAGACCACCTGTTCCAGGATCCCATAAGACAACTGCACACCTGTATCAAGGACACCCAAACACTCATAACCAGCATCAATGGAATACATTATGACAACTATAAACCCATCCTCATAACCATGGAGGTACAAAGCTTATACACTGTTATCCCGCATGAAGATGGCGTTGAAGTCTTGACAAGAGCTACAGTGTATCAAGGTCCTTCTATAGAGTTTGTGTAGAACTCCTCACTTTAATCTTACAAAACAACTACCGTATATACTCGAGTATAAGCCGAGTTTTTCAGCACATTTTTTGTGCTGAAAAACCCCAACTCGGCTTATACTCGAGTCACTGTCTGTATTATGGCAATTTACATTAATTTACATTGCCATAATACAGACTGGGTGCTGGCAGAGCTGTTACTTACCTCTCCTGCAGCTCCTGTCAGCTCCCTGCTCCTCTGCGCCGGTCCGGTCAGCACCTCGGTCAGCTCCCAGTGTAAGTCTCGCGAGAGCCGCGGGGTCATAGTGCGGCTCTCGCGAGACTTACAGTGTGAGCTGACAGAGGAGCTGCACGGACCGGCGCGGAGGAGGAGAGAGCTGACAGGAGCTGCAGGAGAGATAAGTAACAGCTCTGCCAGCCCCCCTCCTCCCCCCCACTGAACTGCCAATGCCACTGGACCACCAGGGAAGGAGAGCCCCCCTCCCTGCCATGTATCAAGCAGGGAGGGGGGACAACAAAATAAATTAATTAATAATATATAAATAATAATAAAAATAATATAAAAAATAATATAAATAATAATAATTAAAAAAAAATAATAATATAACAAAACAAATTAAAATAATATAAAAAAATTTTTTTTATAAAAATGCCCACCCCCCCACCAAGGCTCTGCAACACAAACACACACTGCATCACACACACACTGCACTCATATACACACACAGCATTCACACACACTGCATTCACACACACACTGCATTCACACACACACACTGCATTCACACACACAGCATTCACACACACACTGCATTCACACACACACTGCATTCACACACACACTGCACTCATATACACACACAGCCTTCACACACACACTGCATTCATACACACACTGCATTCATACACACACACTGCACACTCATACTCACACACTGCACACTCATACTCACACACTGCAGTCATACACACACACTGCGCACTCATACACACACTGCGCACTCATACACACACACTGCATTCATCATATACACACACTGTAAATAAATATTCAATTAATATAATTTTTTTAGGATCTAATTTTATTTAGAAATTTACCAGTAGCTGCTGCATTTCCCACCCTAGTCTTATACTCGAGTCAATACGTTTTCCCAGTTTTTTGGGGTAAAATTAGGGGCCTCGGCTTATATTCGGGTCGGCTTATACTCGAGTATATACGGTATTTTAGATTTGAGGACATGTGGTACCTTCAGGTAGCTGGTACATCCATGGGGGCAGCCATGGCGCCCATGTATGCCAATGCAGAAATGTTCATCTATGAGGAAAAGCAGGTGCTGGAGAAATATAATAATAGTATACCTTCATACTACAGATTAATTGATGACCTGTTTATTGTATGGAATAAATTGGTCGAGGAAGCACAGGACATGATACAAGAACTTAACCGACTGCAAACACCGGTTAGATTCACTGCGGAAATAAGTGCAGAAAAAGTACACTACTTGGATCTTCAGATAATGGTGGGACCCTCAAGGCTTCAGTATTTGCTATACACTAAGCCTACAGATAGAAATACAATACTCCATTACCAGAGTGCACATCCTAAGGCGCTCTAAGACTCATTACCTAAGGCACAGTTTTTGAGAGTCATTAGGAATAATTCAGATGTTCAGACTATGGAAACTCCGATATCAGAGATGAAGACTAAATTCCTACAAAGGGGCTATGACCGCCAAACCCTGGAGAAAGCGCTTCAAGAAAATAGGAAAAAGCCCTCAGAACTGGTGTTCCCAATGTTTTACCACCATGCATCCTCTCAAGTAGCAGCCTTAGTCAAGAAAAATTGGAAGATACTATCAAGCGATGAGACACTTCCAAGGGAGTTTAAAGAAGCACCATTGGTTTACTTTAAAAGAAATAAAAATCTAAAGGACCTCCTGGTCCATACAGACCCTTTAGCCAGTTATTAGAAGATTATCAAAGGAACAAACAAGTGGCCTGGGATGCGTCACATGTAGTCATATGACTCCAGCGAAGATGTTCAACCATCCTCATTACCCTATCTACCCTATTAAATTTATGATTACGTGCAGAACCACACATGTAATCTACAAATTAAGTTGTCCATGCGGTCTCTGTTATATAGGGAAGACAGAAATGGCTATCTGTGAACGCATCAGGGGACATAGGTCCAGTATTAGGTTGGTATATAGGGATGGCCAATCGGACAAACCGGTGGCAAAACACTTCTTGGAACTGAGACACACTTTGGCCACATTAAAATTTGTGGCGATTGATCACATCCTGCTATCAAGGAGAGGAGGTGACCGGGGGAAGATTCTCCTAAACAAGGAAGCGTTTTGGATACATGAACTGGACACAGTCTCCCCCAGAGGGTTAAATGAATCCCTGTTTCTACACTCCTTCCTGTGATGTTATAGTATCTCCCTCAGCCCTAGCTTGCAAATATTTTTATACTGTAATCAAACTACTATTAGTTGTTAAGTTTATTGTTATTTTAATGTTGCATAAGTGGTAGCTTTAATAAGGAATTGATATGTGTGTGTGTGTGTGTGTGTGTGTGTGTATGTGTGTGTGTGTGTGTATGTATGTATGTGTGTGTGTGTGTGTGTGTATATATATATATATATATATATATATATATATAATCTCTTTAAGCTTTCCACTTTAGCAATATCTTATATATTCAGTGTTTATAATAATTGGATGCTAGTATTTTTATATGGTTTCTTTGCACTTCAAGCACTTTAATATATGTAGTTATATGCCACTTTAGTACTAGGCAGACTAGCACTTTGCACATTTTATATGCACTTTATATAGATATGGCACTTAATATGGCACTTTCAGAAAGTTACCTTATTATACTGGCAGCTTTAAACATTGATATTATTATGCACCATATTTACAGCTGAATTGTATTAGCTGTTGTACTTGGCACTATAAGTGTAGATATTTAACAATAACTGTCAAGATGTGTATTGCAGTTGCACTTCATTCTTTTTGTCCTAATATATTCACTTTGACAACTGTTATTCTTCTCTACACAAGTTGTCACACATTGTAGCTGTACACACATGGTGAGGACGTCTTTATCGCTACACGTTGTCTTGGTGACCATTTTGTTTTATTGCGCTACCATGGCAACGACGGTAGTGCCACGTGATGATGTCACACGAGTAGGCGGAGTTTATGCCGCACATGCGCACACTATCGGGAAAAACGCCGGTTTCCTCACGAACAGCACCTGGGGTAAGTTAACTCACTATTCTTACAATTATTGCATCCTATACATATGAAATGTTTTTTTAATATATTTATGATCCTGATGAAAGTCCACAAGATGGACTGAAACGTTGATCGGTTTTAAAGAAACTGGAATAAAAGTTGTTTTTTATTGGAAATCCGTGAGTGCAACCACATTACTTTTATATATATAAAATTTCATTCTAAGTGTATTTTGATATTGGTGTGGTGGACCGTCTGGCACGCCAACTGGGTGCCTCCGCCAATCGCTGCTTCCTAGTAACTTCAAGTACTTCCAAGCACTGCACCTGACACCATAACCACTGCAGTCCCTGTGCCCATCGTTACAGCTTGGCTGGGCTTTTACTGTCCTCTGCCCACCCTGGACTCCAGCTTCCAGTGAGACATTTCCTCCAGAGAGAGTGTAGCAGTATGCTCTTAAAAGAGCAAGTGATTATAATTCAAGTGAGTATAGTGATTATAGCAATCCCCAGAGTAGTGAATGTAGCTGTTCCCTCCATGCATGAGACGAGACTCTATGTTGAGGGTGAAGGAGAACTGGTTTAATGTGAGCAACACACGGCCTTTCATGTGAATCCCCATGCAAGGGGTTTACCGTGACATATTCCAGGGGCATTCCCCTCTGGTCCTGAGAGGAGACTGCTACACAATACACATCTAAATGACATTATCTAAACACAGAAAAATATACTTTTAACAACACCCCAAAAGTACTCCCCAAACACATGGGAAGCCCCGATTTGGGGGCCAACATATCCAAAAATCACCCAGATCGGTTCAAGGGTGTGGGATTTCCCACATAATTTGACTGACCATACACAAGGCTCATGCCCAAAACAGTTCCAGAGAATCAGGGCTTGCGGTCAGTCTAGTTAGGTAGTTTAAAAACCAAACAAACTAGCGAACATAGTTGTAACGAAAGTAGCCTCGTCACTGGCTCTTGGAGGGGCCTGTTTTCCAGCCTCCTGCCACAGACTTTGGGCCCTGCAGGGAAACCTGTAAAAGAATTCTAAACTTGACCGACCATTAGAACTGATTTATTGGAACTGTTTTGGACATAGGACCATGTGCACAGTCAGTCAAAATTATGACTTCCAGAAAATTCCTGAAACCCTGAACTGATCTGGGTGATTTTTGGATGTGTTGGTCACCCAGATCAGGGCTATCGGGGGATGTAACTGATCCAATTATCTCCCAAGTAGAGGGGAGAGATGGTGTGCTTTACATTATAAATGCGTCATTATTGGTTTGTAAGTTTGTGTCCCAGCCCCCAACAAGGTCCATGTAGGTGTACACCTTGCTTGGGGACTTGCATAAAAGGCCAGCTGTGGCTTCCATTAAACAGAATGCTTTAGCCCTTGATGAAGTCTTGGCTCATGTTTGGGGGATTGGAGAACTACATACACTCTGGGGATTGCTATATCACTTGCCCTAACTCTGCTACCTCCTACAATTAAATGCAGCAAGCACCCCCAAATACAACCCTGGCACACCAAGCTGACCTGTTACTTCCAAAAATGTTCTAGAACTGCAGAAAGCTGCTGGAGAAAGTCTAACTTTGCATCTGACCTCCTCCACTATAAATGCATGCTGCACTCCTACAGCCTGGCTCTTTCTGCTGCAAAAGTAAATTAACACCCTCATAAGTACACTGTCCCATCAACCCAAACACCTATTTCACACTTTTGATGCTCTTCTTCACCCTTTTAATCTCCCCTCCTTCTACCACCTTGTCCGCCACAAACTTTGCATCTCACTTCACTGAGAAGATCTCTACAGTCAGAGAAGAGATCGCTAAATTCTCTCCTTACCCTACCAATACATCACCCAACCCTACTCCCTCTACCATTCTACACTCATTTGCACCTGCTACAGCAGAAGAGGTTTCTTCTCTGCTCCGGTCCTCCCGCCCCACCACCTGTTCCCTTGATCCTATTACTTCATATCTCATCCGCACTATGTCTTCCTCTCACTAAAATTTTCAATCTCTCCCTTTCCTCTGGCACATTTCTTTCACCCTTCAAACATGCAACTGTAACCGCGATTCTGAAAAAGCCCAGCCTTGACCCCAACTCCCCATCCAACTACAGCTTTATCTTGCCACTGCCATTTGCCTCCAAGATCCTCGAGAGAGTTGTGTACACCAGACTGACTGACTTTCTGGAAACCAACTCTCTGCTTGACCCCCTTCATTCTGGATTCCGCGCTGGTCATTCTGTCAAAACGGCTGTGACCAAAGTATCCAATGATTTAATTGCTGCTAAATCTCGCGGCCATTACTCTCATCATTCCGGCCTCGGCATACTAAGCAGCACACTGGAGGAGCGAGGAGGTTCCCCACACTGGACCCCAGGTGAGTGTGTGTGAGTGTCTGCCTGTGTGTGTGTGTGTGTGTTAGTGAGTGTCTGCCTGTGTGTGTGAGTGTCTGCCTGTGTGTGTCAGTGAGTGTCTGTGTGTGTGTGTGCGCCTGTCCGTAAGTGTGTGTGTCTGTCAGTAAGTGTCTGTCTGTCAGTGTGTTTCTGTGTGTGTGTGTCAGTGAGGGGGGGGCAGCAAAATGGGGGGGGCAGCAAAATGGATCTTTGCCTAGGGCAGCAGAAATCCTTGCACCGTCCCTGGCTGCCTGTGTTTGCAGGAACAAGGTGGCTGCCACCTCTTGGTCATTCATGTGAACAGCAGCCACCCAGATGAACTCTTAGAACGCTGCAGTGGAAAGTGTTACAAACTGTCAATAAGGCTTAACAAGATCCTGGGTTGGTCTCTGGTTCGTGCACCTGTTCGGTTCCCGAACCAAATATAAAATGCCAAGAACCTTGTCTGTTTACATAAGTTTTTAAAGGGCACATAGTCTTTTGGCAGGAGGCTGGCAAGCAGGCCCCTCCATGAACATATGGCATAGGCATTTCTGCCATAAAATTGGTATATGTATTAATATGAAAATACACTAAAAATTTAATTGGCATCCATGTTGCTGTAGTAAAACATTTTGGTCATATATAATAATTGTGGTTTTTTTTTTTTTTTTTTTTTACAGCATTCGGGGGACCGTTTCACACTCACATGGTGCAGAAGAGTCAGACTTGCCGAAGGGGACTGTATGGCTTGTCAGGCAGTCCCCTTCATACGGATTGCCAAGGTAGCTTCAAAGCCATTTCGGCATTCTATACCACCGCAACTACTTTTAAGCCCATCTAAATTGTTTAGCTGCCTGGAGTGTCCCTTTAGCACAACATGGCCACTTGGTGTAACTGAATCCCCATATCTGTTTGCTAACATAGATGAATTTGAGTAGCCCTGTAAAATTTAAAACTGTGTGTGTACTCTATCTAATCTGTATTTTGTATACGTTTTGGTCTTTATGGCAGCACCACTACTTAGAAATGTATTTTCCAGGTGTGCCCCCATTCTCCCTTTTTTTGTCATAGTTATGGAACCAAGTGCACCCCATTGCAAGTATTGAAGCTATTTTAGTATGGTTTGACTTCATCATGGGGTCCTTTGAGTGCTGCTCCCCACCTCCACTACTTCCCAAGGAGAGACAGAACCCTTGCTAGAAGCTTCACAGTTCAGGAATAACTCATTGGCTGAGGGTCTCAGCTAAAGCTGATTTCTTTACACCAACAAGCCAAACCCTGCAGCACCCCTGGCTACTCCACTATCCACGCAGCTGTCAGCCAGTTGAAAATACAGATTGGTATTTATCATGCCCAGTAAATTACAAACTTATCATTTGTCCACAATCATCTTTTGTTGGTTTATTTTGTTAACCCAGATAACATTTAGAACTTGTGAATATTTTACACTGGCTTGAGATTTTGAGTGAACACAGTTTGAATAACACTGTTGGACTTATTGTGTATCCAGCAATGGATAGATTACACTGTAGATTTTCTTTTGTTGAGTCCTCCTATTCAATTCAATTAAATTAAGAAAATTCAATTAAAACACAGACAATATGAAAACTATTACCAAAATATTTAACTAAAGTGAACTGACCAGGTTGCATGCACATTTACATCTGATTATTATGATTAGCCCAGTAACACACAAGAAGTAGATGGTTATGCATTTTTAGATCTGTGATTAAATCTTCTTTTTATCAAACTAATTCGGAGAGATTGATGCGTCGGAAACGTGATGTCATTATCTGTAACATTCAGTATGAACTTCATCAGTTTGATTATTTTCAGGCACACGATCAATAGGGAGAACAACAAAAATAAAGAAATATATAGGAAAGTGTCTTTAGCAAGGAAATCAAAGCATGTATGCGGCCTGGAGCAGGGTTCAATCTGAGCTGATGCCAGCTGAGATACTGGCATTCCATGCAACGTAGCCGGTGTCGAGCAAATAGCACTATTGTCTATATCTAGTTTTTGATCATCCAGCCACAATTTTAAATACAAAATCTTGCAGTCACAATGTAGTGGGTTAGAGGATAAATTGAACTTTTTGAGGTTCATTAACTTATCAAATATCCCAGGTGGTATTGTGGTGATTTGGTTTTGTTGCAGGTACAGTTCTTCAGTAGATATTGGAATAACTGGGATTTCTGACAGGTTTTGAAGCCTGCAATCCATTCTTAAAGTATCCACAGTCACATTTGTACATTTACATTTTCCAGGACACAGGTTTCCATTAATGGTTTTCGGAAACAGGATCCAGAGAAGAATCAACACTAGACAAAACAGCATTCTGAAATGAAAATTAATTCAGTTAGATTGGAAATGGAACAATTAATTATGCAGGAAAGTAAATTACCCAATTCACTACCAGATTTCTGAAAATATCAAATGTAGGTATATTTGTTTGATTTAAGCAATATTGTCACACATTTCTCTTTTTCTTTTTTACTTTTACCTACTTACATCACAGATATCACTGACACTAATTTTTATTTTATTTCACAGGTAGTTACATTGTTCTCTCTATTTTTTATTACATATGTTTTCCTTCTTCCTTTTATCACATTGCTTTGTTTCACTTTACCTTCACATTCACATTACTTTCTTGCACACACACTTGCTATTACACTAGCACACTGTACTGGACTCAGGATTCCTCATTGATCCATATTCCTGCTTAATGATCACTCAGGTGGCGATTATTTTTGCCTGACCTATTTTCTAATCTTCTCTCTTTGAAGCACAGTCAAATATACAGTTGCAAGAAAAAGTATGTCTTCATCTAAGTCACAACAATAGACAATCACAGTCTGCTTAAACTAATAACACACAAAGAATGAAATGTTTATTGAACACACCATGTAAACCAGGTAAACATTCACAGTGCAGGTGGAAAACAAGTATGTGAACCCTTGGATTTAATAACTGGTTGAATCTACTTTGGCAGCAATAACTTCAACCAAACGTTTCCTGTAGTTGCAGATCAGACGTGCACAATTGTCAGGAGTAATTCTTGACCATTCCTCTTTACAGAACTGTTTCAGTTCAGCAATATTCTTGGGATGTCTGATGTGAATCGCTTTCTTGAGGTCATGCCACAGCATCTCAATAGGGTTGAGATCAGGACTCTGACTGGGCTACTTCAGAAGGCATATTTTCTTAAGTTTAAGCCATTCTGTTGTTGATTTACTTCTATGCTTTGGGTCATTGTCCTGTTGCAACACCCATCTTCTGTTGAGCTTCAGCTGGTAGACAGAGAGCCTTAAGTTCTCCTGAAAAATGTCTTGATAAACTTGGGAATTCATTTTTCCTTTGATGATAGCAATCCGTCCAGGCCCTGACGCAGCAAAGCAGCCCCAAACCATGATGCCCCCACCACCATACTTCACAGTTGGGATGAGGTTTTGATGTTGGTGTGCTGTGCCTTTTTTTCGCCACACATAGTGTTGTGTGTTTCTTCCAAACAACTCAACTTTGGTTTCATCTGTCCACAGAATATTTTGCCAGTACTGCTGTGGAACATCCAGGTGCTCTTGTGCAAACTGTAAACGTGCAGCAATGTTTTGTTTGGACAGCAGTGGCTTCCTCTGTGGTATCCTCCCATGAAATCCATTCTTGTTTAGTGTTTTACGTATTGTAGATTCGCTAACAGGGATGTTAGCATTTGCCAGTGACTTTTGTAAGTCTTTAGCTGACACTCTAGGATTCTTCTTCACCTCATTGAGCAGTCTGCGCTGTGCTCTTGCAGTCATCTTTACAGGACGGCCACTCCTAGGGAGAGTAGCAGCAGTGCTGAACTTTCTCCATTTATAGACAATTTGTCTTACCGTGGACTGATGAATAGCAAGGCTTTTGGAGATACTTTTATAACCCTTTCCAGCTTTATGCAAGTCAACAATTCTTAATCGTAGGTCTTCTGAGAGCTCTTTTGTGCAAGGCATCATTCACATCAGGCAATGCTTCTTGTGAAAAGCAAACCCAGAACTGGTGTGTGTTTTTTATATGGCAGGGCAGCTGTGACCAACACCTCCAATCTCATCTCATTGATTGGACTCCAGTTGGCTGACATCTCACTCCAATTAGCTCTTGGAGATGTCATTAGTCTAGGGGTTCACATACTTTTTCCACCTGCACTGTGAATGTTTACATGGTGTGTTCAATAAAAACATGGCAACATTTCATTCTTTGTGTGTTATTAGTTTAAGCAGACCGTGACTGTCTATTGTTGTGACTTAGATGATGATCAGATCACATTTTATGACCAATTTGTGCAGAAATCCATATCATTCAAAGGGTTCACATACTTTTTCTTGCAACTGTAGTTTGAATTGTCACCCCCCTTGCATGTTTTTAATCCCACTAGCTTTCACATCTAATATATCCCAATTTCTAGCGTCTCTGTGGCAATGGGGGCCAGTGTATTACATTGGGGAGAGGGGGCAGTGTATTAATTTGGATGCGGTAGTGGGCAGTGTATTAGAGTTGTAGGAGAGATTGGCAGTGTATTAGAGTGGTGGAAGGGGGGGCAATGTGCTACATTGGTGAAGGGTAGTGTATTAACTTAGGGGAGGGAGGGGGCAGTGCATTAGAGTGATGAAATGGGGGGCAGTGTATTAGAGTGGTGGGAGGGGGGCAGTGTGTTAAGTTGGGGGAGGCAGGGGGCAGTGTATTAAAGTGGCAGTGTCATGGCCAAATCCAGGTTTTTTTTTTTTTTAAACACCCATAACTGAAAATGGGAGGACAGCAGATGGGTGGGGCCTGGGGGGAGGACAATAGGTCCCCCCCACTGTCATTTACGGTCCCCACCTGTCACCCATGGGTGGGGACTGGGGGGATGATATGTCCTCCTTATTGTCTTTTAGGGCCCCCACCCGCCGCTCATGGGTGAGGGCCGGGGGGAGGACTATAGGTCCCCCCATTTTCATTTAGAGCCCCAACCTGCCGCCTCATGGGTGGGGGCCAGGGACAGGACAATAGATCCCCCACTTGCGGGGCACAGGTGGGGGCTCTGGGGGAACACTATGTGTCCCCCGCTAGTTTATAGATGCCCCACCATGGGGTCATTTATTGGGGCGGGGGCTTTTTAACATTTTTACAACAGTGAGCAGCCACAGGCCTTTCAGTAGATAGCTCCCTGATACCGTGGGAATTAGGGAGCTATCTACTAAGTGGCTGCAAGATGCAGCCACAGCACAGATAAGATCAGAATTTAATTCATGTGAATGAAATTTCGAATCGACCTAAAAGAACCTAATATCGTCCTAACATGAATTAATAAATTGTTCTCATTCTGTTAGGACAAATTCGGTAGTTTCGCTGGTGTTCGGGAATAGTGAAATGAGGCAAGATCATGGGGGAAAGGGTGAGTATTGTGGGAAAATTGATTTGACCCACAGGAAGAGGGTCAGAGATGGGCAAGCGTAGAAAAAATAAATAAGACAAAGTATTCCTTACTTTGTCCTATGTTTTAAAGAAAACTAGATTAGATGGAAAGAAAATAACAGATCCTGAGAGAGGGAGAGAATAGGAAGTGATATGAGAAAGGTAAGTTCGGCATGACAGTGTCACTTTGAATTGGGGGGCAGTGAATTTGATTGGGTGGAGGGGGCAGTGTATAACAGTGGAGGGAGGGTGGTTTTAATGTTTTCGCATGTTATATATTCACAAATGGCTCTCAGACATTGTAGTAAAATAGAACTTCTCTTTACTTCAGTGCACACACATAATAACAAAACACAAGAGAGACTAACACAACAGAACAAGTGCATAACTTCACTATGCTGCCATCTACTGGAAGGTGGACTGCATAACACTCCAATACATAACAGTGGCATTTTTGTGTTTTTTGGAAAGTGGAAAGCAACCTAATTAAAGCTAGAGAATTCTATGCGTAGTTAGTGTTCAAGAAAGAGCTAGGATTTATATTGTTTATATACACTTTCTGGTGTGTTAAAGAAAATATGTTTGTCCTGTGTCCTGTGTTGCAGCTTACCCTAAAATACAGTGGTTATTTAAAGATCCTAGCCAAACACACTTATGGCTAAAAAGGAACTGGGTCGACCTGCTGGTTCCCTCCGAAGTTTCCCTCAGGATAGCTGGCGCTCGTCGCGACGTGAACCCTTCGCAGTTTTATCCGGTAAAGCGAATGATTAGAGGTCTTGGGGCCGAAACGATCTCAACCTATTCTCAAACTTTAAATGGGTAAGAGGCCCGGCTCGCTGGCTTGGAGCCGGGCGTGGAATGCGAGCGCCTAGTGGGACACTTTTGTTAAGCAGAACTGGCGCTGCGGGATGAACCGAACGCCTGGTTAAGGCGCCCGATGCCGACGCTCATCAGACCCCAGAAAAGGTGTTGGTTGATATAGACAGCAGGACGGTGGCCATGGAAGTCGGAACCCGCTAAAGAGTGTGTAACAACTCACCTGGTGGACAATGTGGACTGAGTGGGGAACCAAAGCAACCTCCATACAGCAGCTGCATGAGAACTACTAAGCCATTCTCAGCTGAACAAACCTACAATTCTAAGGGCCTGGATCCTGGAAAACTTGGTAAGACTGTTCAGAGTGTAAGGCAGCCCTGCCCTGGCCATTGGCCAAATCGGACAAGTGCCCGGTGAGCCGCCATGGGCAGGGGCCGACTAGGGAGATTAAAGAAATGGAGGCTAGCCCCTCCAATGCTGAGTGTGAGGAGTGGTTTCAGCAGACTGCTGAGAGGTCAAGGATCTCTCTTACCATCCAGCACTCTGTACTGCTGGGAACCCAGGGAGCATGTAGTGAACTTCTCCCAGAAGTGATCAGAGCATTGCCGCAGGTTACCAAGGCAATAATCTTATACTTTTCTGACAGCCCGCATGAACGAGCATCACTAATACCCAAGTGGACCACCAGGGATAATTGTTAAATTTAATATTATTCATTAGTACATTAAAATATGTTTTAGGTCTCTTAGCCCACACAGTGCAGCCTCCCCACTGTGCAGCCCCTTACACTCACGGTAGCCCTTAATCATCCCACAGTTCAGTCCCTTACACCCCCACAGTGTAGCCCCTATTTACCACAGACATAGTATAGCCCCAACCCCCCCCCCCCACACACACAGTACAACTCCTAACCCCCACAGATTCTGCCCCTGTACCTCCCACATTAGTCCCTATCCCCCACATTACAGCTTCTATTCCTCTCACACAGTGCAGATGCCATCATCCCCACATCCAGTATAGCTTGTATCCTCCCATACACTAGAGTCCCTAAACACACTCACACATACTACATTTCCTATCCCCTCTACACATACACTACATCCTTATCCACAAATACACTACAGCCCCACACCACTCTTACACACTGGACTGCGAACAGCCCCATTCACACACAGGCAAGCTGGGTAATGTGAGGTTTTGTTTAAATGTGTTTGATCTGCTAATAATGTTGATAGTGGTAAGAACACTCATTTGTGCTATGTGAATGGAAAAAGTTGTAGAGCACTGCTTGATTCAGGTAGTATGGTCACCTCAGTAGCCATGTCTGTAATACCGAATGTAGAAACCGAAGATCTACAGCAAAAATTATTTGCATTCAGGGTGATAAAAGAGAATATTTCACAGCTGAAGTAAATATTGGGACCCAGTGTGGTACCATCATTTATCGAGTAAGGGAAGTTAGTCCAATGCTTATTATAAAAGGATGAAATTATTAGAACCTGTGTTTCCATTTTCTCAGTTGGATTTTGCCAGCCTCCTGCCAAAAGACTATGGGCCCTTTAAAAATGTATGTGATTTATATACTTTGGTACTCCAGAAAGAGAGACTGACCGTTGGCCCTAATTCCCTGGAACTGTTTTGGGCATAGGACCATGTGCACAATCGATCAAAATTATGGGTGATTTTGGATATGTTTGTCACCCAGATCGGGGCTATCAGGGGTTGTGACTTTTTGGGGGGTACTTTTGGGGTATTGTAAAATTGATGGTTTCAGTGCTTGGAGATAACTGAGTTTAGTATAATTCCTGACTTAATTTTCTCCCAGGTACAGGGGAAGGATTATCTTATTTTGTGTGGGAGTGTCCTGGACCTGAGAGCCAATGTAATCATGCATATGTTTTTGCTGTAGTCTACTCTCTGGTCCAGTGGTCCAGAACAATAAGGATGTGGAATTATCTGCCTGAAGAAGTGGTTTTATCAGTCCATACAGATGTTCAAACAGCGACTAGATGCATACTTGCAAAACAGAATATTCAAGGATATCATTTTTCAATGTAGCTTCTCGAACCAAGGATAAATCTGACTGCCATTCTGGGGTCAAGAAGGATTTTTTTCCTAGCTTGTTGCAAAATTGGAAATGCTTCAAACAGTTTTTTTTTTTTTTTGCCTTCTTTTGGATCAACAGCAAAAAACAAATGTGAGGAAGGCTGAACTTGATGGACGCAAGTCTCTTTTCAGCTATGTAACTATGTATGTCATTGATAACCCCTTGCATGGGGACCTGTATATAAGGCCAGTGGTGGCTGCCATTAAATGAGTTCTACTTCACCCTCAACCCAGAGCCTCATCTCGTGCTTGTAGGGAACAGCTATATCACTAGCTCTTGTAAGAGCTATCCTGATATATTCTGGAGGAGGAGAGGTCTACCCACTGGAAGCTGGATCCCTGACTTGGATCCAGGGTAGATGGAGGATAGCGAGACCTCAGCCAAGCTGTGGCGATTAAGGGTCTACAGTGCTGATGGTGTCTGGTGGAGTGCTTGCAAGTACTCGGTGAGCCCTAGGAAGCAGCGATTGGCGGAGGCACCCAGTCAGGGTGCCAGGTGATCCGCCACACCAATATTGTATGGGAGCAGCGAAACATAAAACTTACTGCCCTTTGCTGGTGTAAGTAGGGGATCAGGGCCCGTACAAGAACCTTTGGCTACACAGACGAAGTTGTATTTTGACACACCTTCCCCAAAAATATGATTCTTTACCTGTTTCGTAATCCCTGTTTTGAATTTCTTACCTCTTTTAGTGTTTCATATCCCCTCTCTTGAATGTCTTAACCCTTTGTGTGTGTTAAACCAACTTTATTGTATTATATACCCTCACTGTGTCACTGTGCTTTAGTGTGGAGGATAGTGTGGTTTTATTCATAAAACCACAACAAATTCTGTAGGGCTTTAGTGGGAGGAGGATAAGGGTTTTAGAGTGGGGTGAATAGGGGCAGTATTATGGGGGATTGGGGCTTTATTGTGATTGGGACTGGGGCCAAATTGTGGGGGATTTAGTACCGCCACCAAGTCTGCTTCCTGTTGGTTATCAGGGACCCTGGAGCACTTCATACCAGTTGCCGATGCTTGTCTGGGATCACTGAGGGCCCTATAAACCCTGGACCAGGCTAATGTGCTTACAGCCCTGCACACCCTTTTCATCAGATTATATCCCTTGTCCCAAACACTAGACAACACTTGGAATGGTTAAAACAGATACTAACTTTACTAGACATAGCACACATATTTTAAGCCTCCAACAGCCTCATTTACATACAATGGTGCATAAACCACTATAGTACAAAGAAGGGTGGGGTCAGACAATAGCAAGGTCTGATGGAAGATTGAGGGACAAAGCAGCTAGTTTAAACTGGTCTGGCAGTGTCCCTGGGACAACACCCTGTTGGGGAAATAATAGAAAAGGGTGAGGGAGAGAGGCACAGATAAGCAATGCCTTTAACATACCCTGCACCAATAATGGGCACAGGGTGACCAAAACACAAAAGTAACCTAGGAACCCACACATAGGTGGTTTGGTAAACAAATGGGGTGTATGGACAGCCAAACAAAAGGGAATAAAAGTGTAGTTGGGGCATTCATTCTACTACAAGGAGCAGTATTGTGGGAGGATAGGGGCATTATTGTGGGGTGTTTGCAGTTTGTTCTATGTTACAGCTTAACCTAGAAGACCGTGGTTATTTAACCTGTTAACTCCTTATGGGCGTGCTATGCCGTTCTGGCGTTAATGGGCTTAAACACTGTACGCCCCGGCATTTTAGTCCTCCCACATGTGCTGGCTCCCTCGCAAGCTGCAGATCTCGGTGGGGGGGCCTTGTGGCCATCGAGGCAGGCCCCTTGTGGCCAATAGGTGGCAATCTGCAGCTTGTGATCGCAGTGACAGCCAGTCACTGCGATCACTGTTACAATGTGTCAGCCAATGATTTTAAATCAACCTCACTTTGATCTGAGAGAAGCAGAGAGATCATTGCGGATTTTACCTGTGGTGCAAAAAAGGTTTTTAAACTTGGAAAAAAAAATTAAAGGTTATTTGATTTTTATTTTTTTTATTTTTTTTATCCCTTTCCCCCTGTGATCAGCCTGATTAGGGATTTTAGTACATTTGTACTAATATTATTTTTTGTTTGGGGGATATTAAAAAAATTTAAAAAAACAAAACAAAAAAATTGATCCTTTTTCTGTCACAGCAACTCAAATCTCCCTTAATCCAGTCTCTGTTGCCATGATCACTGTACAGTATTGCTGCTGTACATTGCCGTACCAGTGATCACTGTGACCAGAGGGCTCTCTGATCAGGCTGACTTTTGGGGGGAGGGGGAGGGTTATTTTTATTTAAAAACAACAAAGGGGCATGGCCTGGCTACTCACGAAAATGGACGCGTGAGAGATCAGCTCCGACGGGGGTAATTGAAAAAAGCAGCGATTATAATAGCACACCCGACAAAGCGACTCACCCATGCCAGCAGAGGTGAGATCTGCACCGAACATGTCCCAACGCACGGCAAAAAAAGCAAAAATCCGACCGGCGGAGCTACAAATAGCAGCACTCACACCGCCGCGAGGGAAGCCTCAAGATGGCGCCGAAGGCCCTAACTCACCCACAGCCTACTCCAAATGGAGTGACAGCACTTCAATATCCCTGGAGCCCACCATACCGGCCTCAGAGACAGCAATGCAGAGAATGATGCAAGAGCTGCAGAATAACTTACAGGCTGAATTCTCCAAACTTGCTAGAGATGTCCGCACAGATATTAAAGCAATATGCGAGCGTACCGCCCAGTTAGAAGAAAAGACGGATGAAATCATAGCAGCACACAACAATCTCGCCTCAGGATACGAATCCTTTGACGCAAGACTAAACGCACTAACAGCAAAAGTAGCGGATCACGAAGACCGTGATAGGCGAAACAATGTCCACCTGCGCGGTATCCCTGAAGAGGTTAAACCTACTGAGCTGCATGACTATGCCACAGAACTATTCAAAGCTTTATGCCCTGAACTGAAGGAGAGCGAACTGCACCTGGATAGAATTCATCGATTACAGGCTCCCTAAATTTCTTGCTCCCACCGCTCCGCGAGATGTGCTAACGCGGGTTCACTATTTTACAACCAAAGACAAAATTATGAGAACGGCAAGGAACCCAAGCGCACTGCCAGAAAAATTTGCAGGTATCCAGCTATTTACAGATCTGTCGGCGGCGACATTGGCGAAGCGCAAGGAATTTACTCCTTTTACAACGGCTTTGCGAAACGCAGGGCTCCAATATAAATGGGGATACCCCACCCGCATAATAGTAAGAAGAAATGGAGTAGAGTACCAAGTCCACACGGAACAAGATGGACTCCGTCTTCTCAAAGACTGGAATATCCCTATGCCCACACCAGGCGGGCACGCCGAGGAGGGGAACCACCGACAATCTCCAAAGACGGTCACTAAAGACTGGCTTACGGTGTCCAAATACAAGTGAAAGACACTTTCCTGTACATCCAAATACAGGAGAATTGTAATCCTGTTTACACCGCCTGACGATACGTGAGCATTTATCACTGCTTAACGGCAGATCTAACGCATGAGAAATGTATTGCGGTATTTAGTTGCTTTGTTAGTTTTTTTTTTGTTGTGACCACTTATAATTTGTGGAGGTTGTCACACTTGGTGGGAGAGTTGACTTAGATACAGGGACGAAGTGACCCAAAGATAGAAGGGTAAAACACACGCATATAAATACCCTCCCCCCAGACAGGCTCTACAGAGCCACAAAACTCTACCAGACGGCAGACACTTCAGATCTGCCACTCACATTGTACATTTTAATCACCCTATACCCCTCTCCCACCCCAATTCTCTCGAGGTATCCAATAGTAACCTTGGACACTTACGTCCGTCGAATAATGGTACAAGCAATGCAAGCTGCTCAAATATATCGACTATATCAGATATATACACAGTGTATACAATTTCGCATTATCAAGCCACAGTGGGAGGCTCAAATGGAATCTAATTTTGGGAATCTATCAGAACTAAGAGGGAATACAAGTAGTGGGACTGCATGGGCCGGCATTTATGGGTGGTTGTCGTACCTCACTCGCGACCAATATTCCAAAATATGCTTAGCAAGCTATGAGGACCGCCAAAGATGACTCTGAAAATAATATCACTAAACGCTAAAGGTCTTAATTCCCCTCACAAAAGGAGACTTGCACTTGCTGAGGCTACTAAGCTTAAAGCCCAAATTGCATTTTTCCAAGAGACCCATTTCCTGACCACTAAGATGCCCAAATTCACGTCAAAACAATTCCCCTTAGGGTTCCATGCAGGGTATGCCAAAAAGAAGAGAGGCGTCTCTATTTTAATACACAAAGATGTTACCTTTAAACTCTGCAAAAAAATCAAGGACAAAGAAGGCAGGTTTCTTCTACTACATTGCATTATAAATGATAACCCATTCACACTACTGAATGTGTATGGCCCACACGAGAACCAAAAAGACTTTATATCCAAAATTATTTCCTTAGCCCGCAAATTCCCTTGCAATAACTTGATTGTTGGGGGGGATACAAATTTTATACTTGACGGCGCTGCCGACACGACCTCCACACACACAGTGAATCGCTCCACCTCACATAAACGCACCCACATTACCCAACAAATACGGCAGACGTTACATGGAGCAGGCCTTCTTGACATATGGAGGATATTACACCCATCTGAAAAGGATTTCACTTTTCACTCACAAGTTTACAATTCATACTCCAGAATAGACAGATTCCTAATACCCACCGCTATGACTCGTACGGTCTGCGAAGCCCAGATAGGGACGATAACGTGGTCGGACCATGCACCTATACTGCTCACACTACAGGAACACTTTCCGCACAAGGGCCAGGGCACATGGAGAATCAACGAAACACTACTACACGACCCACACATAGTTAAAAGCATTGAAGAAGACATTCACACTTTCTTTGACCTCAATGACAAAGGAGAGACCTCTGTTGACACAAATTGGCAAGCGCATAAAGCAGTAATCAGAGGGAGCCTGATTAAACATGCCAGCTATAAAAACAAACAAAGAACTGCTAAATACACAGACCTCATAAAACAAATAACGGAGTTGACCCATGCGAACAAATTAAACCCTTCCCAAACGCATTACGAGGCCCTTAGAACTTTGCAAACGCAACTAAATGATGCAGAGATAGAGAAGACTAATTACATCTTACACAAACACCGACATAAATTTTTTGCACATGGTAACAAATCTGGCGCTGCGCTTGCAGCGAAGCTCAAGGAATGCCTACCAAACTCCAAAATAGCCTATCTGCTGACAGCCGACAAACGAAAAATTTTGCACCCGCAACATATAGTAGACGAATTTGCAAAGTACTACAGTACTTTATACAATCTCCCTACTCCCTACTCCCACCCAGATTCAGGATTTCCTATCTAAAATCAATCTACCCACTCTCACAGACGAGGAAATAGCACAGATCACGAGTACATTCGCGGAATCTGAGGTGGCTGCAGTGATAAATAAACTACCCACACATAAATCGCCGGGCCCTGACGGTTTCACAAACCTATACTACCAAACATTCGCAAAGGCACTGCTCCCACAAATGACACGGCTTATAAATCACTGCTACACCAACGGTTTTATGCCGAAAGAGATGCTTCAGGCACATATATCCACATTGCCGAAACCAGACAAACCTGCCGACGTTTGCTCAAATTTCCGACCCATATCCCTCCTGAACTGCGATACTAAGATTTATGCGAAATTGATAGCAGAGAGACTGAAAGGTATACTGACACGTATTGTCCACAACGACCAATCAGGTTTCATTAAACAGAGACAAGGGTCTGACAACACCAGGAAAATACTAAATATTTTAGCCCATATGGAAACCCAACACATGGAAGGTCTTCTCCTAGCGCTAGACGCGGAGAAGGCCTTCGATAGACTAAATTGGCACTACATGGAACAGGTGCTGCTTAGGTATGGTTTTCCAACGTCCTTTATCAACGGGGTCATGGCATTATACACACAACCTTCGGCCAGAGTAACCAATGCCGGCTTCGTCTCGAACCCATTTACTATCACAAATGGGACGAGGCAGGGTTGCCCACTGTGTCACCCTTACTGTTCGTACTATCCCTGGAACCCTTAGCATATATAATCAGAAACCACGCTCAGATCAGGGGTATACAGGTGGGAACTGAAGAATTTAAATTGGCTATGTTCGCTGATGACATTTGTATAACCCTGGCAGATCCGGGTGACTCCCTGACCGGGCTTTTGGGTGTTCTCGAGGAATATAGTATGATCTCATACTACAGACTCAATCAAGCGAAGACCCAGGCCCTTCCAATTAGGCTGCAGACAGAGACGGTACGATCACTGAAGCACAAACATAAATTTGACTGGAGAACTACCCACATAACATATCTAGGAGTGAAAATAGCACCCACACTTAGGGGAATTAGCACACTCAACTACTCTCCGCTACCACAAATGTGCCGGCAATTATTACACAAATGGAATGATGTATGGTTATCCTGGCTCTGAAAGATTAACGCTGTAAATATGGTGATCCTCCCCAAACTTTTATATGTGTTTAGGATGCTCCCTCTTCCCCTGTCCGCCTCAATAAGCAAACAACTACAACGTCTTATAAACAACTATACTTGGGAAAATAAAAGACCACGCCTCCCGAGCGCACTTCTACAAATTCCAGTAAACCGAGGAGGGACAGGCCTCCCTAACATAGCGCTTTACCACAAGGCGGCAATACTGGAAGCGGCAATCAAACTGCATGCCCCCGCACATACGTTCCAATGGGTAGATATGGAGAATAATTATTCCCCGCACTCCTCGCTGGTAGATATCCTGTGGACACCCAAACATCTCAGGGATAAAAACACCACAATGTTCCCTACATCTAGAATCACAATCCAAATATGGGACCATCTCCATAAAAGAAATGTGAATACTACGAAATTCTCCCCATGGGCCCCGATAACAACGCTCCACTCCATCTCCCCATGGCTATCTTTACATAAATGGAAAGACAAGGGCATAACACACATCACCGATATATATCAAAACGGGACCATGTTGCCCTTCCCTGACATTCAGCTCAAATATGCCTTACCATCTAACTACATATTCCCATACCTCCAACTTAAAAGCATAATTAAAGAAAGGGTCCACACCCCGATCCAACATGCTCCCGCTCCTAACGTAGACCTTATAGCTATATACAATAGGTGCCGGACCGCACCAATCAAAGCCAAAGCTTTATCCCTTGGATATGCCGCCTTAGGACAACATCCCCTGCTGACAAATTTCGCTTTTACGATACAATGGCATAAAGAAGGACTCCCACAGCTCAATAATGAGCAGTGGATAAGGTCACTTGGGGCACTCAAAGGCGTGACTTCTTGTTACTCACACATAGAGGCACATAAGAAACTTGTGTATCGGTGGTACCTCACACCCCACAAACTACATAAAATTTACCCAGCAACACCCAACACATGCTGGCGATGCTCTAAAGAGGTAGGGACAATGAGGCATGTCTGGTGGGATTGCCCAAACATTATACCACTGTGGACTGAAGTCCAAAGACTGGGCAACTCTCTAGGACTTATGAAGGGAACCCTAACACCCAACATGAGTCTGCTTTTTCTGATGCCGGCACAAATTCCTGCACAGGACAAACAACTACTGATTATAATGACACTTGCTGCGCGCAACCTTATTGCGTGCCACTGGAAACAACAGACATGCCCGACGCTACAGCAACTACTCCACAAGACACAACAATATTTGAGACACGAACTGATGATCACTACGACACCCAGGCGTAGAGATATCACACACAATAATTGGAAAAAATGGAGTAAATACATATCTGATACTCCGCACCCAAGGTGACTTGCCAGGCACACATAGGCTACCTTACAAACTGGGACGGCTTCAAACACGACATGACATAAGAGGCACGACCGACTAAGACAGGCTGGATGCACATGTGTATGTATTAATGAAAGCACAAAATTTATTGTTTATAATAGACTATATGTAACTGAATATTGGTAACTACTACATTGTACCTATCTATTATATGCTTGTGGATACACCCCTCCCCCTTTTTCCTTTCTGTACCCCCCACATGGTTGTTTGAAAAACTCAATAAAATACGAGTTTGAAAAAAAAAACAAAAAAAAAAACTTTAACTGCGTAGTTGTCAGTTGTCTAAACTGTGATCAGTCATTTTATCTTAATTTTTGGGTTTCTGTGGGCGGGTGTGTGAATAAAGTCATTACCCCCTTAGCTTTTAAAGTTTTTAGCGTTACATTAGTCCCCCCTAAAATGGAACGTCGCTATTCTGCAGAGGAGGTGTACACCATTCTAGCAGGCAGTGATAGTGACACTCTGCATGACAGTGACAAAATCACTGCCTCTGATAATGAGCCTGTGAGCGCGTCCTCAAGTGATTGTGCCTATCCACCACCTACAAGAGGATTCTCAGAAAGCCTAATGCCAGATGGAGACTGGGTGCCCCCAAACCTGACAGCCCCAGATATTCCCCTATTCACAGTAATCCCTGGCATCACTGTTATGGTGGATGCTTGTGAGCCAATTAAATTTTTCAGCTAATGGTTGAGCAAACCAATTTATTTATTGCAAATCCGGGGTCACATTATAATCAGAGAAATATGTAACACCCCACAGATCTCGCTAATTTTGAGCTATAACTCTAGTTATGGGTATTGTAAAAAGCAGAGTATCAGGTCCTACTGATACAAGCACACAATTCTGGCTACCCCTTTTTTCCCAGGGATTATGAAGCGGGATCGCTATTAGCAGCTGCTGTGTTTCCTCCACTTTAATGATAACGCACTGTGCCCGCCCCTCCCCCCCTCAGAAACTACGCATTGTTTGACAGGCTCTACAAAATTTGGCCCCTAAACCAACTTCTGTCAGACAAATTTTCCCAAAATGATGTCCCTGATAAAACTATTTGTTTGGATGAGTCCCTAATGAAGTGCAAGGGTAGATTGCTTTTTAAGCAGTATATCCCTTCTAAACATTCCCAATACAATGTAAAATTTTAGAGTCCAGTTCTGGATATACATGGGTGTTTCGTATTTACCAGGGGAAGGATAGCCATCTTAACCCACCAAGATGCCCCGATTCTGTAAGTGGCAAGATTGTATGGGATCTAATCCTTCTCTTGTTAAAGGAGTACAGGCTATGTGTTGACAACTATTATACAAGTATTGAAATATTTAAAAATGTATTTTGCTTTGATATCCTAGCCTGTGGCACAGTGCGGAAGAATCACAGAGGTTTCCCCCAAACCCTGGCAAGAGGCTCCCTTTCAGCCCTCCACCAGGATGAGTTGCTTGCCCTTTGGTTCACAGATAGGAAGGATGTATTCATGTTGTCTACAATGCATTATGAAACTACAGTGCCAGTGTCTGTGAGAGGTGGAACTGAGCATCTGGATAAGCTGAATTGCATTGTAGACTACAGCAAGTTTATGGGGGGAGTAGACCTGGCTGACCAATGCATACAGCCCTATCTGGTGAATCGAAAGAGTAGGACCTGGTACAAGAAAATTGCAATCTACATAAACCAGATTGCAATTTTCAACTTCTATGTGCTTTATAAAAAGGAAGCCATAGGTAGACCATACCCATTTCTAGAGTTTATGGTCCAAATTTTGTCTGAAATTGTATTTACCCAGGCCCCTAATCCTTCTGGAGACTTTTCAGCAAACCTTTACCTTCCCAAATCCCTCTCACACCCTGTAAAAGGTCAACACAAAGAAAATGCTGTGTTTGCTCAAAGAGAGGAGTCCGAAAAGATTTTTATTACTGCACCTCTTGTCCATCCCTACCCACCCTCTGCATAACAAACTAAATTTCCTGTGAAAATGAAATTCATGTAAAAAAAAAAAAAAAACACAAAAGTATAATCGCTACATGGGCACTGCATGTCTTTTAAAGTGGCTAGACCAAGCATCTCAAATTATGCTATTTGGAATACCCTGGGTTGCCTAATTGTAAAAATGCTATGACATCATGGGTGCAATTTTATCTCCTGGGCTGCCATACTCTGTCAAAAGTGACACAGGCCCAGAAAATCACTTTGGCAAACTTAAAGGGCATCTAACATATTTTGGCCCTGTGAGTTAACTAAATAAATTGAAATAATGATACGTGGGGTTGTTGTTAAATTCGTGCAACAATGTGTAAGCAAAATATAGAGGCTTTATTGCACTAACTCATATCAGGAATATTAAATATCCTGTGAAAATTTAGTTAATCTGTGTGAAAAAGAACCAATAACACGAACTGCCATGTGGGTCCTGCCTTTCTGATAATGTAGTTAGACCAAACATCTCAATACACACCATTTAGAATATTCGGAGTTGCCTACTTTTGAAAATAGTATGGCATAATAGTGGAAATGTAATTAGCTAGGTTGCCATACTCTCTCAAAGGCAACATCGGCCAAGAAAATCACTTTGTCAAATTTCAATGTGTAAAAACATACATGGACAATCTGTGTATATTTGACACTGTAACTTTACATACCAGTCGCCGATCGACATACATACAAAACCCCATAAAACATACACATGGGGGGGTACCGTTGTACTCCAGAAACATCACTGAACCTAAATGTGTTTCAGAGCAGTAAAATGTATAACAACAATAATATCATCAGGTAAAGTACAGGTTTTATGTGAAAAAAAAAACAAAAATCTGAACACCAACTTGGGCTAGAGTTTGTGACTAAGTGGCTACTACAAAAGACTGGACAGAGCCCATTTTGAATACCCTGGGATGTCTACTTTTGGTATGCCATGATGGGGGTTAATTTTCATTTCTGGGCTGCCATACAGTCTCAAAGGTAACAGCAAACCAATCTACCAAATTTCTATGTGTAAGAAAAATCAATGGACAAGCCAAATATTTGGCACTGTAACTTTACAAAACCCCATAAAACCTGTACATGGGGGGTACTGTTTTACTCATACATTGCTGAATACCAATATGTGCATTTTATTGCAGTAAAACAGTGTTATGACATTCACAGTTAAAATGACATGCAGAACTTGAAAAATGACATTTCTGAATTTTTCAAACTTTGTAAAATTGTGTTTCATATATGAATATTTGATATGAAATGAAAGCTCTGCTTCTCCTGCACAAGATGATTTATAATAAGTGTGGGTGCACGTAATATGAAAGCGGTAAATTATTGTTGCAAAGACATGTAGTCAAATTCTGTGGATTCATATACAAACACAAAGATAAAGCACCAAAGATATATGAATTTTGTATCACTCAGCTATGTTACATTGCTGCCAGCCTTCCCACGTTTGTCTTATTAAGACTTTATAAGTATGTAGGGGCAGCACCCCTTCCTGTCTCATCAGAGAAATTTGCCTTTTAGCTGATACCAGCAAGGTGATTTGTATGTTATAGCCCTACTCAGGGTAAAGTATGTAGGGGTTTATAAAACACCCTTTCATGTCTCATTAGAGACGTCTATACTTTGTCTGATACCAGCAAAGTTTATTGTATGTGTAGAAGCCCTATAAAGGGTTAAATGTTGGAGGGTTTATAGGGTACCCCTTTCTGTCTCATTGGAGACTCTTGGCTGATATCAGCATATCTAATGGCTAGTGTAGGAACTCACCTATTGAGGCTTGCCTTGACGTGGCTGGTGAGCTTATATATTCAAATGGCCATTAGAATAAAACTAAAGAGCATCCATTTTGTTTAAATGCACATGGGGATTTAGGCCAGAGCGCAGGTAACGTTTTCTTTGTTTTTACTATAAATTCTGTGGATTGTTTACTTTTTTTTTATTTTATTTTTTTATCACAACTTGTACATTTGGCTCCATCCTTAAGAGTTAAAGATCGCAGACAAATAAAGCTTTGACTACAATAGACATGTTGTCATTATATACATATATATATATATATATATATATATATATAATATGCGTCACGGCATGACATCATCACGTTCTACGCGTTGCCATAGCAACACTGGACTCAGCTGCGTCACCATGGCAACAGGCAAACGTTACCTGTCTCAGTGCATAACAGAAATGAATCTGCAAGTTCTACTAATAATTTCACTCTATATATGTGAAAGAACAAATCCTAAAAGTGAGCCGGAACAATGCCATTCCAGACAAATATGGAAATATTTTAATATTTGTAGATCTGTCCACACCAACACTGCAATTCAGAAGATCACTATCACAACTGACCTCTGCTTTACACTCTAACTCAGCGGTTCCCAAACTGTGTGCCGTGGCACGTCCTGGGGTGCCGCGACAGGCACACATGGGTGCCACAGAATGTTTCCTCGGGGAAACATTACTGCTTAACAGACTCCCGGTACCTGTAACGGCTGGCTGGGAGGAAGTGAAAGCCTGTCACTTCCTCCCTGCATCATGAGGGAGGGAGAGGAGGTAGTTGCAGCATGAGGAGAGAGGAGACCCCCTCACTCCCACCAGCAGCAGCATCAGGACTCCAAGCCATCCTCCTGGACACACAAGGTAAGCTAACAGGAGGGTGGCTGGAGATATTAAAAATATCACGTGTGTGTGTGTGTGTGTGTCAGGTTGTGCAATATAGCTTGGTTGCTTCATCTAAGTGCTGCTTCTAAGTGTGTGGTTGGAGATATTCTGGAGAGTTTTACAGAAGCTTCAACTGTCTAAGAGTTTGCTAAGAGTTTTCTTTTCTACTGTTACAGGTAAGATTCATCTGTAGGAAAAGGTTACTGATTGCACAAGGTTTGAATTCCTGTTGGTAATTTGGTAAGGCATTTGATTTGATTAGCTATATACTTAATATTGATTGCTAGTTAATTAGCTATTGTTTGCAAATAAGCATAGGCCTATCCAGGTGTTAAAAATTCCTAGCGGGGTGGTGATTTTAGGAGTTATATAAGGGTTGTTGTCATTAGCTTGGCTAATATAGCTTGGTTGCTTCATCTAAGTGCTGCTTCTAAGTGTGTGGTTGGAGATATTCTGGAGAGAAACTGGAGTTAATCTGAGGTATTCAGGAGGACAAAATTATTTAAGATTTGTTTGATTTAAATTATTCACCTTATTGAAATGGCAGACTTAGTTCAGTGTAATAGTTGTTATGCATTTGTTTCACGTTCCACTTTTTGGAGATTTGGATGCTGTCTAATCTGTAGACAGTTTTCTATATTGCAGCAGGAGATTGTTATTTTTTAAGTCTGAGATTTGTATATTATCTCATAAACAAACTCAGGCTGGAACTGCTGCAAAGCCACTGCTTCAGAGATGTACTATTGATGGCAGATGGATTACTGTAGGATCTGGAAGTTTTAGAGTTGTGGATAAAAGGCATATTGCACAGTCTGTTACTCTACATAATTCATTTTCTGCACTTTCAGAGTGTAATGGTGTTATGGAGACAGGCTCAGGTACTGAGGGTAGTGGTGGTATGGAGACCGGCACTGAGGGTAGTGATGTTGTGGAGACAGGCTCAGGCACTGAGAGTAGTGGTGTTGTAGAGACAGGCTCAGGAACTGAGAGTAGTGGTGTTGTAGAGACAGGCTCAGGCACTGAGGGTAGTGGTGTTGTGGAGACAGGCTTGGAGACTATGATGAGGCCTAATAGAAAGCAGTTGTTGTTGGGGGATTCCATCATAAGAGGTGTGGAGATGGACAATGGTGGTCTTGTGAGATGTCTTCCCGGAGCTACTGCTCACAGAGACAGGAGACGTATTTGTAATATTGTTAAACAAGCAGGAAGGGGAATTGGATGTACTTGTCCATCTAGGGACAAATTGCTTGGCTTGCAATTAGGTTTCAGAGGTTAAGGAAGTTTTTAGTGTTTTTGCCAATGATATATGGCAGGTTGCTACCACACTGTCATTCTGTGAAGTTCTGCCTGTGCATAACACTCAGAACGACAGACGGATGCGTATTAGGGACTTAATTTGTGGCTTGGTGAATGGTGTCGGGAGCAAGGATTTGGCTTCATTTCTCATGATAGCTCTGTTTGGAATGGAAATAAACTGTACAAAAAAGATGGTTTGCATCTTTCTCAAAAGGGAACAAATGTTCTCAGTAAGCAGTTCAGAGGTTTTGTTAGGATGTATTTAAACTAGTAGGTGGGGGGCAAAAGGGTGATAAAACATCAATCCAATTGCCCCCCAAAACAAGGAAAGAATGTGCCTTTAGCAAGTGTGTTAAAAAATGACAAGCTTAGAGTCATGTCTACAAATGCTTGCAGTTTAGGTAATAAGATCCATGAACTTGTGGCAATAATGGAAACTGATCATGTAGATTTAGTTGCTGTTACTGAGACATGGTATAATGAGAAAAATGACTAGGACATAGCAATACCAGGGTACTCTTTATATAGAAAAGACAGGGAAGGCAAGAAAGTGGGAGGGGTGGCCCTGTATGTGAAGGATAGCATAAAATCTAGCCTCATAAAAGTTAGTGAGGCAAACATAGAGTCTGTTTGGGTTATATTAGAATTTGGTAATCACACAGTAAGTTGTGTAGGATAATCTACTGAGTTAGATAATCTACTAGTTGAGGAAATAGCTAAAATGACAATGAAGGGGGAAGTTATCATCATGGGTGACTTTAATCTCCCTGATGTGAATTGGAAAACAAAATTAGCTGCTTGTGCCAGGAGCACACATATTCTAAATTCCATACTGGGGTTGTCTCTAAAGTTGTTGAGGAGCCAACTCGTAAAGAGGCCATACTAGATTTAGTGTTAACAAATGGAGATTTGGTATCAGATATTACTGTAGGTGAAAGTTTAGGATCCAGTGATCATCAGTCAGTGTGGTTTAATATAAGAACAGTGACTGAGTCACACCACACAAATACAAAAGTTTTAGACTTTAAAAAAAACAGACTTTTCGAAAATTAGAATATGTGTAATGGAAATTGGCACAATTTAAATGGAGTCCAAGAAAAATGGGATTATTTAAAAGTTGCACTGCTGAAGGCAACAGAAAATTGCATTAGGCTTGTCAGTAAAAGCAAAAAATTCAAGAAACCACTGTGGTACTCGGCAGATGTGGCCAAAATTGTAAAAAACAAAATGTTAGCATTTGATCATTATAAAAAAAAAAACAGAGTGAGGAAGACAGAATGCTCTATAAGATTAGGCAGAAAGAGGCTAAGCAAGTTATAAGAGCTTCCAAATCACACACAGAAGAGAAAATAGCACAGTCAGTGAAAAGGGGGGACAAAACTTTTTTTTAGATACATAAATGAGAAAAGAAGGAAAACAAGGATTAGTTAGGTTAAAAACAAAAGAAGGAAGGTATGTAGAAGAGGATAAAGGTCTAGCTGACTGCCTCAATTAATATTTTTGTTCTGTATTTACAGATGAAAATGAAGGAAAGAGACCTCAGTTAAGAAAAAAGGATATTTATTACACGTGAGTTTACAGAGGAAGAGGTTCTATTTCAACTGTCAAAAGTAAAGACAAATAAGTCAATGGGACCTGATGGAATACACCTAAAGCTATTAAAAGAGCTTAGTGGTGTACTAGCAAAACCATTAACAGATTTATTTAACCAATCATTGTTAACAGGAGTAGTCCCAGAAGATTGGAAGTTAGCGAATGTTGTGCCCATTTACAAGAAAGGTAATAGGGAGGAGTCGGGCAACTATAGACCAGTAAGCCTTACTTCAGTATTGGGGAAAGTAATGGAAACCATGTTAAAGGATAGGATTGTTGAACATCTAAAAACACATGGATTTCAAGATCAGAGACAACACGGGTTTACTTCAGGGAGATCATGCCAAACTAATCTTATTGATTTTTTTGATTGGGTAACTAAAATTATAGATCAGGGTGGTGCAGTAGACATTGCTTACCTAGATTTCAGTAAGGCTTTTGACACTGTTGCACATAGAAGGCTTATCAATAAACTGCAATCTTTAAGTATGGATTCCAATATTGTTGAATGGGTAAGGCAGTGGCTGAGTGACAGGCAACAGAGGGTTGTAGTTAATGGAATATATTCAAAGCTTGGACTTGTCACCAGTGGGATACCTCAGGGATCTGTACTTGGACCCATTCTCTTTAATATTTTTATTAGTGATATTGCAGAAGGTCTTGATGGTAAAGTATGTCTTTTTGTTGATGATACTAAGATATGTAACAGGGTTGATGTTCCAGGAGGGATAAGCCAAATGACAAATGATTTAGGTAAACTAGAAAAATGGTCAGAATTGTGGCAACTGACATTTAATGTGGATAAGTGCAAGATAATGCATCTTGGATTTCTACATATTTGAAATGCTGATATATATCTGGAGATATGTGATTGTATACTTACTCTAATTATTCTCTTAACACCATACAGTATTTACACACAGAAATTTTCCAGTCCAAGAAGAGTTAAGACCACCTACATTGGTCCTACTTCGCTGCACACTCAAGCCAAGTGTTCTTTTGGCTCCAAGCTTGTGAGTGTGCTTTTCATATGATTTTAGTATTGGAAATAATTGTTAGACAATATTACACTATAATTATTATAACTTTTTCGGTTTTTTTCTGATTCATACTATCCATTACTCCAGTTCTCTTCACTCTGTACATACTATTATTTGTTTCTATAAAGGTGATTGGGGATTCCACTGAGGTATTTGGCAGGAAGGAATTACTCTGACACATTTATATCTTGTTGATATAAAACTGAATTATAGGTGGTCTCAACATAACAAGTTGAAGCTAAGGGTTTTGCTGTGTAACCCCCACTTAACGCACCATCTCCAACATCACTTTAAAAATGATCACCCATAATTTTAGACCTCTCTAACAAAACCTCAAAACCAAAATATTGACATTCAAAAAACACTTTAAATTGACAACACCACATTTCTTCACATCCTATTAACTCAATTTCCTGCATTATCTACCACAAAATCAAAATGTGCTTCCATATTTATCCACAAAAATATATATTTTCAATTGCAATACAAACTGATAGACATTCATGGTAGATACATGATTTTGAGCATCTTATTTAACATACTTTACACCTTGGACTCAGTGTATATGTCAAACACAGACCACAGGAACTACTCACTCCTACATATAGTAGATAAGCACAGAATGGGAGGGGAGGATATCATTCTTTGTAGAGCTTTTATCTTTACTCAATCGCCAACCTTAGACACCTCTACTATTTACATATGATGTAGGAAAACACAGATGACTAAGACATACTTACAGCTAGTATGACTGACTCCTATACATGGGCACAATTAGACCACTGTGTATAGGAACAATATTATGGTCAGATCATTCCCTCAGTAATTCTAAGTCTAAGCTATACCTTCCAATACAGTACTTGGTGGATAAATGATGCTTTGCTCTTAAATATTACTTGAGGAATCTTTTTCACACTACTTTGAGACAAATAAGTCCACAGATATTAGCCAAGTTTATGGCAGGCCTAAAAAAACAGTAGTTAGAGGTCTCTTTATAGAATGAGTCTTCAAAATAAAAAGATCTTAAGAAGAAGATTAGAATGCATTCACAAGATTGTTAAATTATCAGCACGCCACAAACAAAACCCAGCCACCACCACAGCAATGTAACTATCCCAATAGCAGAATACAATTTCCAATAGTATGCCCAAAAAACAAATTATTAATTTAGCAGATTAAAGGTAACACATTACCGTGCTACTGGCAAGTACTTGGTGCAACACCTTGGGGAGCAACAAGACTAAACAAGAATAACCTATCTAAGTAATGAGAAAGGAGAGAAAATTAAACCCTGAATCTCCTAGTGAAAAGTGTTCTTTCTTATTCACTCAACTCTAAAATTTGAAAATGGAACCGAATATCATATAGTCTACAGACTTATCGCATGTATCTCTCCCACAACTCTGGCAAGAAAGCAGAGATATCTTAACTTGTCAGCCCACTTTAAATGAAATTAAAGTGGCGATAAAGTATTTGCTCCCTGGAAAATTGCAAAGCCCAGACTGATTTCCCAATGGTTATTATAAGAGATTTGCAAACCTCCAGGCTTTACACCTCTTCCATGTCTTTCAAACAGCCTTGTCAATAGGTGAATTACCTTTAGATTTGTTAAAAGCTACCATAATAATGTTACCAAAAGCAGGTAACTGTCCCACATCCAATATAAAAACATCTGTCCATCTTATTTGCTAAATTCTTAGCCAACAGATTAGGTTCACTATTACCAAATCTAATTATAAATGACCAAATGGGATTTAAGAAGGGCCACAAAGCTGTGGATAACACAAAACTAATAATAACACTAATCCATCTCTGGGATTACTATTTGGGAGACCTTCTCTTAGCACTAGATGCAGAGAAGGCCTTCCACCACCTAAATTAGCAATTTCTGAAGGAGACGTTGGATACATTTGGTTTCCCTCCTCAGTTTGCCAAATCCATTTCCTTTCTATGTACAACACCACAAGCTCTTATCCTGCATTCTTGTCGTCCCCCCTCCCCTTTCAGTTATAAATGGAACACGGCAGGGATGCCTTTTGTCACCTCTCTTATATGTATTGGAGCCTCTGTTGCAAAGTGTGACAAACACTCTTTTCTACGGACGTTTGCACAAACTCCAGGAGGAGTGTGGTTGCTGGCCTCCTGCCTACTGACCTATGGTCCAGGTCGGAGATCCTGTTGCCCTGCCCAACCGCTATTAGCAGCTTTAACTCTGTACCATGGTTCGGCACTTTCCCTTCTCTGGTAACTGAAGTGATTGAAGAAGAGATCCATAGAGGTGGGAAAAGGACATCCTTGGTGACGAGACCCGTGTCCCTATCCGAGTGGCTGCCACAGTACCACTCAGGGTACAGGCACTCCATTACACAAAGTATAAGAGACAACTGGGAAATAAAGGGAGTGAAAATAGGGTCACAAAACATAAACTGAGTGCCTTTGCAGGTGGTGTTTTGATTTCAACAACAGACATGGTAAAATTATTTCCACGACTTTTGCAGACCTTAAAGAATACAGTTTAGTATCCTACTACTCTTTGAACCATAGAAAAGCCCAGGCACTGTGCATATCACTAACGCAAATACCAAATGAACTATCTTCTCTATAGACAAGACTCTATAAAATATTTAGGCTTGACGATTACAAAATCTACAGATAAACTATTCTCAACTTTGTCAAATGTTTGTCATGAAAGGATAGAATATCTACTCTCAAAATGTGTATATTTTCCTATACTTGTTTAGAGCACTTCCTATACACCTTCCTACATCATATTTAATGAAAATACAAGCAGAAATGTCCAAATTTAAATGGACTGTTGCAAGATCTTATGGATAAAGGAGGTTAGGGAGTACCCAACATTAGTTTGTACTTTCAGTGGTCGCATCTACTTTTCTAATATTTACTTTGACATAAAAGACTCTCTTAGACCTTACAACATCCTCAAACAAAACCACCCACAACTACTTTTGCTTTGTCCTTATCTTGATTTGGTCATTAAGACATGGGACAAACACAGACACCAACTCGGTACAGTAATGAAGGTGCCACCAGGGCCCCCCTGGCCCATTGGGAAATTTCCAGGTGGGCCGACATACCTTCAGAGATAGTGCAACCATAAGGTTGCACAGGTCACCTTCTAGGGTACAATGACCCAAGGGGCACATTCACTGAGTGACTGGCATGAGGGGAGCACACAGCACCCAACACCCAGAGCACTGCTGTTTGAAAGTCAAGACATGAAAAGTAGGCCACACCCATCTAGCTCCGGCATTTCTTATTACGTGATAGAGCTAAACTTTAATATTTAGAAATAGAAAAGAGAAAAAGGAACCAGGGTATGATATCGGGTTGCTAATGAAGTAAGGGGGGTAACCCCTAGTAACTAATACAAAGCTAGAAAAGAGAACAGAACAGATGTAGAGACACCTAAGGGTTAAGTAAGTCAATCAGTACCAAAGGTTCCCTACACATGTAAAGCAACCCATTAAAAAAAATTAAAAAAAATATATATTAATACATAACTTTTAATAGAATGCCATTAAAAATCAATAACTAGGTATTGGAAACAAACAGATCCCTAATAGTAGAAAATAAATCAAAATAGGAGAGAAGGAGAACTCGAGGCTGACTAGTAGCACAGAGAGAGAGAGGATTCCTAGTGGATAAAGCTAAATCCTAATGTAGCAAAAGTTAAGTCAAATATTGAGAAAAAACTAACTCTCTGTGAACAATCTAATCATATTTCTCATTTCCCTCAATAGTCTGAAGCCTACAATGGCTATTTACATATAACAAAGTTGCCTCTATATAGAGGATCGCCAAATCAAAGTGTTAGTCTAGTAGCTAAAAAAATGGAGAGGGTAGTCTAAACGGAGCGTAATGTTTCAATTGCTGCAGCATAGTCCCTAGTCTGGCTCCAACCACCCGCTCACTACACTAATCCCGACGCGCGTTTCGCCACACTGGCTCTTCCAAGGGAACCGAGCTGAACGCCGGCGGTCGTTTAAAAAGGCCGCTCTCTACGGTGATTGGTCTATGTTGCACCAATCACAAACGAGGGGGCGGAGAAAACTGTCGGTGCCGGTTTCCCACTGATCAGTGGTAAAGCCGGCACGGATTCAAAGTATGGTAATGAGATGTCTAAGCAATAATAAATTCACATAGAGTAAAAAATAATAAATAAAAAATATATATTGAGTGAAGTAAAGTAGAGTATGTGGAGGGGTACATCCGGACTTAATAGACACTATAGATCAAAGTGTACACAAAGATGTTAAGAGGTAACAAGTGTAGAGACATTAAATCCTTAGCAAAAAACATATAGATAAATAGTATGAATGGTAAAAGTAATATGCATTAGAATTAAATCTAGTTTGCAAATATTACTAATGGGAGTAGCTATGGATACAGGGAACAAGATTACTCAATCTACTGCTGGGTGCACTAGACTCATAGGGACCTATGATAAAAATTGGAACAACACCTTACAGGTGTTTAATCGCAACTGGCCATTACTTCAATATGACACACTTATTAAGAGTACTATTACTAGTAGACCCTCTTTAACGTATCGCAGAGCCAAAAACCTTGCAGACCTATTAACTCATAGCCATATGAAACCACTACCAACTAAGCCAACTTGGCTTGAGACGAAAGGCCTTTACAGATGTGGGCATTGTAAAGCCTGCAATTTCATCTTTCCATCTAAAAAAGTACGCAATCAGAAAACTGGGACAGACATAGAGGTTAATTCCTTCATTAACTGTAGTTCCACCAATGTCATTTACATAATTACCTGTGACTGTGGACTACAGTATATTGGTAAGACCTATCAACAGTTACGTCGACGTGTCTTACAACACATCAATTCAATTCTAAATCCCCATATGGATACCCCTATAGCTAGACACGTACGTCTGAATCATGATTCCAGACCTAGTGTACTTAAATTTCAAGTAATACGAAAGGTCTTTCAAAATCATAGGAAAGGCGATATTAATATTGCATTACTTAAAGCCGAATCCCGCTGGATTTATCTGTTTCAAACTTTATACCCCAAGGGACTGAATGAGGAGTTCAATTTCACTCCATTCATTCATAAATAGATCCCATTAACAACTACCACTATTTATTATTATTTTTCACCATACATTTTTCCTGTTGTCTCTGCTTTTAGTTATGATTGAGTATCATTTTTCATTTATCAATTTTCACTATTTAGTGTCTACATTTTTTCTTATTATTTTCTCTTACCTTGAAGGCTCTGACCCCTTAAGCTTGTTCCCTGTATCCATAGCTACTCCCATTAGTAATATTTGCAAACTAGATTTAATTCTAATGCATATTACTTTTACCATTCATACTATTTATCTATATGTTTTTTGCTAAGGATTTAATGTCTCTACACTTGTTACCTCTTAACATCTTTGTGTACACTTTGATCTATAGCAGTGATGGCGAACCTATGGCACGCGTGCCACAGGTGGCACGCCGGGCCCTTTCTGTGGGCACGCGGCCACAGGTTCGCCATCACTGCAGAGTAGGCGCCTGCCTGCCCGA
>OW240919.1:150529311-150629804 GCA_933207985.1 Pelobates cultripes
CCCCCTCTCTCCATGTACCCTGCACAGACCCTCCCTCTCCCTTTCTCCATGTACCCTGCGCAGACCCCCTCCTATTCTCCATGTACCCTGCGCAGCCCCACTCCTATTCTCCATGTACCCTGCGCAGCCCCCCTCCTGTTCTCCATGTACCCTGCGCAGCCCCCCTCCTGTTCTCCATGTACCCTGCGCAGCCCCCCTCCTGTTCTCCATGTACCGTGCAGACTCCCTCCCTCTCTCTCTCCATGTACACTGCACAGCCCCCCATACTTTCTCCATGTACCCTGCACAGCCCCCCATACTTTCTCCATGTACCCTGCACAGACCCTCTCCTATTCTCCATGTACCCTGCACAGACTCCTTCCCTCTTTCCATGTACACTGCACAGCCTCCCTTTCTCCATGTACCCTGCACAGATCCACTTCCTCCATGTATCCTGCACAGAACCCCTTACATCATGGGTGTCCAACCTTTTGGCTGAGCACAGAGGAAATGTCTTGGGCCACACATAAAGCCTATAATATAATTAGTTTATATAATAAAACTTAAAAACCCATTTTATTTTTGTTTAGTAGACAACTCCCTCATTTGTTATTATGTGGAATTGCCATATTTAAACATACCAAATTAGGGAGCTGTCTACTAAATACATACACATGTATATGCATACGGACACATAACCACAGATATACATATACACATACACAGTCACATACGCACACATAATCACAGATGTACACACAGACATACACATACAATCACAGACCTATACATACAATCAAATATCTATACACACATAATCACAAATTTACACAGATACACACACACACACAATCAGACTCCCACACTCATAGAATCACATACATACACAATCACAGACCTATACACACAATTACAGATATACCCAAACACAATCACATACATTCACACACAGTCAGACCCACACACACCCAATCACAGATGCATACACACATAGTCACAGACCTATACGCACAATCACATACCTACAAACTCATCAGACACACACAAAAAATCAGAGATATACACACACAATCACAGACCCACACACATAATCACTGATTTACACCTGCGCACAGACCCCCCACCACACACGCAAAATCACTGACAAATCATTCACAAAAAATAACATTTATCACTGTCATGTAGTGTGTGTGTATATATACACACATACCCTCCCTGCACCCTGCACAGAACCCCTTCCTTCACGCTGCAGTCTCCCTGCACCCGTCACATACCCTCTCCCCCACTGCACCCTGCACAGAACCCCTACACTCTGCACAGACCCCTCCCCCCGCACCCTGCACAGACCCCTCCCTCCCTGCACAGACCCCGCTCCCTGCCTGCACCCTGCACAGACCCCGCTCCCTGCCTGCACCCTGCACAGACCCCGCTCCCTGCCTGCACCCTGCACAGACCCCGCTCCCTGCCTGCACCCTGCACAGACCCCGCTCCCTGCCTGCACCCTGCACAGACCCCGCCTGTTTGCACTTCTGTACAGGAATTCCTGGCTTTCCTGCTCTGCACTCTGTATACAGACCTCGCTTTCCTGCTCTGCACCCCTGCACAGACCCCTCCCTCCCTGCACCCTGCACAGACCCCTGCACCCTGCAGAGACCCCTCCCTGCCTGCACCCTGCAGAGACCCCTCCCTGCCTGCACCCTGCAGAGACCCCTCCCTGCCTGCACCCTGCAAAGACCCCGCTTCCTGCCTGCACCCTGCAAAGACCCCCTCCCTGCCTGCACCCTGCAAAGACCCCCTCCCTCCCTGCACCCTGCAAAGACTCCATCCCTCCCTGCACCCTGCAAAGACTCCATCCCTCCCTGCACTCTGCACAGACCCCTTCCCTCACTACATACTGCACAGACCCACTCCCTGCACCCTTCACAGCCTTCATTTCTCCCTGAACTGTACTAAGTAGAGCCCCTGCACCCACGCACATGACTGGGCAGCACGCACATAATATCTAAGTATGAGGGCCTCACAAAGAAGGGGAAGGAGTAGTAGCCAAAAAAAAAATCTTTGTACCAAGTAGGGGGCCCTTGATCTCCTATTGCCCGAGGGCCCTGTGAGTTGTCAGTCCGCCCCTGGCTAACAGTGGACAATCCGGTTTGGAAGTGATTTGGGACATCAATAGTTTATCTAAAACTAGGATAGGACACCATTTGGTAGAGGTAGGATAGTATTTAATTTCTACCGGAGGGCCTGTTTGGATTGTCTCGGTATGGGTAATTGATAAGACGTAGTGGTCTTGTTTTTTGATTAGGTGTTTCTTTTGGAGGCAAAGCTTAGAATCAGTTGTTTTTTCCACTGAAAATTCTTTGGGTCTCAAAAACCCATAGAAAGCTAAGTAAGCTGCGGATTTTATAATTAGGTTTGTGATGTGTTCAAAAGGGGACGTGTAGAGGATAACGGAGATACTTTTAAAGAGTTTACTGTCTATGGGAAGTCTCTTGATGGGAATATGTGCTGATAATCTGTGCACGCCTCTTAAGACACTTTTTACTGGGTAGGAGGTTAGGAATGGAGTTTTGTTGGGATGGCTGGTTAACATGTAGTGTTGTATGCCTGTAGAGTTTGATAGTGTTGTAGGCTAATTTAAGAGAAATATGGCAAAAAGTTGTAAATGCAACAACCGTTTCAACAGAAAAGCATTTATTATGTGATAATCACGAACAAAATCCTTAAACAACTTGTATGCTCTAGAGTAGGCTTTCCTTGTGTTAGTGGACAAGCCTGCTTGTGTGAGAGATCTACTTTGCTGTAATAGAGAACTTAAAGCATAATTAGTTCTGTGACGCTTGGAGATCCCATGGGTTGCGGGTTTGCTGATGGGTGAAACTTGAAAAAATCCTACAAATTCAAGCGTGAGAGAGCATCAGCAGTGTTATTTTGAACACCCGGAATGTGAAAACATGTAATGCAGAATTGCAGGTTAGCCGCTAGACAGGTCAGTCTCCTTATTAATTTCATAATCGTTAGGGACTGAAAGCAACCTTTGTTAACTATATCACAGGTAGCTATGACATCCGAAAAGCATCTGACTGATTGTCCACTCCATTCTTTACCCCAGACGTGTGCAGCTGCCACTATGGGATAAATTTCAAATAGAGCTGAGATGGTATTGAAACTTTCGAGTGAGATGGTCTCAACTGGCCAGGAGTCATATAGCCATTCATTCCCAAAAATTGCTGCATATCCTAATGAAGCATCGGTCCAGATTACAGGGGAATTGTCAGATATGGATGGAATAAATAGTGACCTGCCATTCCAAGATGATAGGAACAGCTGCCACATTTGTAGATCAGCTCTAGCTGACTCGTTCAGGGAAGTAGTGGAGTCGTCGTCGGGGAGGCCGTGTAATAGTGAGAGGATTCTGGATATGAAAGACCTACCCTGAAGAATTATTCTCATAGCAAAATTTAGTGAACCAAGTAGTGACTGTAGTTGTTTCCTTGTGCAAGTGCCTTGTGACGTACAAGTGTTTATGTATGAAAGTATCCGGTCTACTTTCTCTTGAGGCAGGCTGGCTTACATAGAAACTGAATTAAGTGTAATACCCAATCTGTAATCACTGTGTTGGGACCTTCAGTTTTGTCTTGTGCCACGGGGACTCCTAAGTCTTTGAAAAGAGTGAGCATGTGCTTAAGGCTGTGGGGTGTGTGCTGGTGAGGTTTGATAGTGAGGAAGTCGTCTAGGTAATGAATGACTACTGGACATCTGCCAGAGTTGAGTAGGAGCCAGGTTAAAGTTTCGGCAAATATATCGAATAATTTAGGGCTACTTTTGGATCCGAAGGTCAGTCTTGTAGCAAAATAGTAGCTTCCTTCCCACTTAACTCCATGCAGATGCCAGAGTGACTGGTGGATGGGAAGCAGTTTAAATGCGTTTGTGATATCGGATTTGCTTAACCAAGCAGCTTTCCCAGCATGAATGATTACTTGCATGGCATCGTCAATTGTGGCGTATTGCAGGGAAAAGTCACCTGATGGGATCAGAGCATTAAGGCTGGGTGTAGGGGATGAGTGTGGTGCAGAGAAGTCGATAATCAGTCGCTTTTTATTGTTATATTTTCCTGTGGCGATTCCTAGTGGGTTTGTCCTCCAGGAAGTGAAAGGAGTAGTGAAAGGGCCTATCATAAAACCATTTGTGACTTCTTTCTATAATAGTTCGCGTATGCTGTCTGGGTCTGTGAGTGCCGACTGTAAGTTGGGGCATTCTAAAACCCCTGTGGGGAGTGACACAAACCCTGTGTGGATACCATTAGTGAAACCAGTCGTGAGAAATTCAACCAAATGAACAGAAGGATGATTAGTCAGGTAGCGTTGCAACTTAGGTACGTTTAATGGTGTGGAGGATTTGTTTTGTTGGGGCACATTGTTTTGGCATGTGCTCTAAAACACACAGAGCATACGTGCAACAGCCTACAAGCACTATAGCTGCAATTAAAATTGTTGCAGACTTGTGCTTTACCTAGGAAAATAGGCCTACCAAGTTTGTCTCTCACTTCCCTCTGTGATGTGTTGGATTAGTATCCGGTATTGGCGCTACTGGTAGAAGGGGATGCTACGTTTTCAGGACAGAAATTTACTGAATGAGCTGCAGAAGAGCATATAGCGCAGGAAGGGGCTTAAGGCCTGCAAAATGCATCAGAAATAATTGTCTAGCTGTGCCCAATCGATAACCGTATTGTACTGGGAGAGAGATGCAGCGGATCTGGAAGAAAAAGACTGATGATAATCATAAAATGCATAGCCGCCGTACTTGTATGCTAATTCTACCACCTTATGAAGATATAAGTCAAGTTCCTCTCTACGGAGTGGGAAAGCTGTACAAATCACATCTCTGTACAATCCGAATGCGAGGACAAATTCGGGGATATTGAGCTTCCTATTTAGTCTTGGGTCTCTAGACTTCATCACTACTGACAGATCCTCGAAGGTATAGGCCCTGTTTTCTACCATGTCTTGAGATGCAATCAGTAGTGATGCTAAGTTTATGTATTTCCCCTCTATAATGTCCCGTCTTAGAGCCTGAGGAATGAGATGAATGGGGTTAATGATATTAGTAGCTCTACTAGCTGGTGGAGGGTTATCTTTACCTCCTGAGTTAGTGGTAGGCTGAGTAACTGGCACTGGAATCTCTGGAATGGTTGTGATATTGTTTGACTCCAGATTATCCAATCTATTGTTAATAGTTGCTACTGAGGAAACGAGGGAGGCCATCATGTTGTGTAATTCTGCAAGGCTATTCTGCACGTTGAAATCAGAACTGGGGCCTGGCATTTCGTTGTCCTCAGTAATATTTAACAACCTAAACAGTTCGTCTTTCCTGGCTGTCGCTGGGAAAGGAATATTCCTTTTTTTTTTTTTAAGTTCAGAGGTGATCTTAGGGATAGTCCAGGAACGATAGCTGGAAGCTGGACTTGGTGGACTGGTTCGTCTCTGTGAGCCTGATCTGAGTGGGGTGCTGGCCACCGACAGATCATCTCCTTGTGTAGAATCGTTAGACATGCTACGGAAGTGAGGTAGATGGGTAAGGTTAGTATGGTACTGTATAGAATGGTAATGACCCAGCTTACTAGGCTAGTTCTTGTCGGTTTTCGGTGATCCTTCAATATTGATAGTTATGGCTCGCTTCAGGTATGATGTGGACCTTTACCGACAAAAGGTCACTCCGGGTCATTCTAAGCTTAGTGTGTCTTTATGCAATCTATAGCTGTATACGGAGCAGACCCTTCCGTTCCCAAATTACTTATAAATACTGTTTTCCTTAACCATTCTAGATGATAACTTGACTATCACTAAAATAATCCAGTGTCTGAAGACCCAAAAGGCACTGTAATAATATTGTAATAAATGAAACAATGACTCAAATAAATATAAGATAAAAGTGTATTGAATGAATGTTACAGAATGCAAAAATAGTCAGTAAATAATCTTACCAAATGTATTAGTGGCTACAGCATATGTCCCTGTATACCTTTCAGATGTGTGGTGACAGCAGGCAGAGTAAGAGTAGATGGATGAATGAATGGTGAATGAATGACAACGTCACACTCTCTCTTTCAGTTAAATAGCCATTTTGTCCTCCATAAAGCAGCCCCCACCTGTGTAATACTCCCAAAAAGGTTTTCTAACTTGTTGCATGATGTAATGAATATCTAAGTTTGGGATATACCCTAGATGGCTCTGCCTATAGTTAGCTTCAAAATTAAGTGAAGTGTTTTGTATACATTTGACTGACAACACATGTGTTTGTTCTAATTTAACTTCAACCTTTTAGCTGTTAACCTTGTGGAAATGTCATTGAAAATTTAACTTTTTCAAATCTAAGCAAAAAGGCCTGCAATATTTCATACACCTATTTTATACAGCTAAATGTACATTCATATTAGATATATATGCACCATACCATATAATACATATATATAGCAAACTACACATTAAATAATGATCAACACTCCACAGTTCTTACTGGCGAAATTGTATTAACTAGCTCAGGTTGGTGACAGGTGAGGCCCTGACTACTTGCCAAGTGGCTATGAGAGGCTCTACCTATGATTTGGTTCGTGGGGCCTTTGTGCCACTGAGGTGGGTTGCGGGGTGTTGGCCTCTCGGTGACGCTTAACAGAGTGTAATAACGATTGGCCGTGACTGGTGAGGCCCTAACTAAGAGTTGGTGCAAGGCTCTAACTATGAATTGGGACGATTGGCGCGAACCTCTGAACGTAATGGTTGATAGTATGCCTTGCGGGACCACTTGACTGCTAGGCGAAGAAGCCTATGGGATCTTACCTAACTTGATGAGTTTTAACGCTACTGGTAACCTTGCCTGGGTTTGACCTGTATACATACCTGATAAATGACTTGTCTGACGTATACTAAAGCTGAGAACAATCCTTATTTGAACCTAAAACATTTTACAAAATTTAAATTACCACCTAACCCTGGGAGCAGCTGTAATAATTGATTATCCTTTAACCCAAAAGGTTGTATACTAACCGTATGCGTTGAAATGATTTAAGAAGATTTGGTGGGTGATCGCCTGAACCTTTAACACTGTAAAAGTTGCTTTTAACCAAAAGGTCCGATTGTACGTAGTGTCGTATATAGTGTTTCTTAATAGAGAGGTGTGGGGATATTTATGGGATAATAATAGTAAACAGTGAGAATTGCCCACTAATTCAATTCTCAGACCCCAAAGATCGTTATCGCAAGTGAAAAATATTTCATATAATAAAATCACAATATTATAAAAATAGATTTATTTATAATAACCAATAATTAACAAATAATATTATGTAACATGCGTGACAATAATCAATGAATATCCAGTATCAAATGGTATGCAATACAAAGGAATGGCTATACATGTTTCAATGGCTAAACAGCATTTTCTTCAAGACTTACACGATTTATGACTATCTTTATAAACTGAAAGTGAAGCTTTTCACAGCGAAGGGTCATAAAACCCTGGCTAACAGTTAGAATAACTGAATAACCCTTTCAATGCTGGCTAGATCTCCTAGGTAATTAAGATCTATTCCTATGTAAATTTTAAATAAAATAACATTTAAACCAGTTCATTAGTCATTTCCTGGAACCATCCAATAAGAGAATCTACCATATTTTATAAGCAGATTTTAATTTGTCTAAAAGATATCTTATCTTAATTTAGAGCAAATCAATACACCTGGATAAAAACAGCGGTATGCTAACATGTGATACAATCACATCAATATATAATTATTCTTAATTTCACCTGCAGAATGGAATGTTTATAACTATATATTCTTTAGTTAACTAAGATTTCTTAATATGGAAATCTGACCGTGATTTATCCAGTCATAGATCATGCTATTAGTAAATTTTAATTAATTTAATTAATTAAATGAAACCAGTATAATTTCCAGTTGAGTAGATATTTCCTCAGATTGGTAGGTAGTCTCAGGAACTTGTTTGGATGTCTCTCTGCATGGAGGTGTGTAGGTATTTCGGAGTGTCCTAGAGTGGATATCTGTCATAGGCCTCTCTGCATTGCTTCCGACTGCTCACTCTTTGCTTTCTTTGCATCCCCTCCTCCTATTCTTTGTCTTAACTTTTAAAGGGAAAATTCACTAGTTGCTAAACCAATAGCAATACTGGGGGTGTGGTTATCTTCCAGATCGCAATTTAGTTATTTGGTCTATAGTGGGCAGTCTTGTCCCACTAAACATACCTATCCAGGAAAGAGTTAACTTTTCTTAGTGGCTATTTTGACGTCATTTTGGCTTATCTAAAAATGACTACTATAACTTAGATTTGCTGTCAGTTCAAAGCATTTGTGCCAGTCTTAGTGTCCGCAATTCCTGCTATAATTTCTAAAATGGCAGTTCATGAACTATGTTTCACCTTAAACTTACAATGGGGTCTTGTGTAGGGATCGACCGATTTATCGGTTTTACCGATATAATCGGCCGATATTCGGTATTCTCGGCAATATCGGTATCGGCCAATTCAGATACCGATATTGCCGATAATACCTCCTAGGACCGCCGGGCTCATTACAAGCCCGGCGGTCCTGGGGGGAGCGGGCATCAAGCGCTTACTCACCTCCCAGCAGCTCCTCAAGCTCCCCAATGCAACTCTCGCGAGACCCGCGGCCTTCCGAGCGTTGCCATGGATCACCATGGCAACGCTCCGCGCGACACGCTGGCCGCGAGAGTTGCATTGGGGAGCTGGAGGAGCTGCTGGGAGGTGAGTAAGCGCTTGCTCTCCGCCCCCCCAGCTCAGCCAATACCACCAGGGACTGTCATATCCCCCCTCCCTGGCCAGGTAACAAGCAGGGAGGGGGGACAACAAAAATAAATAAGAATTAATTATACATTTTTTTTTAAAAATAATTTAATAAAAAATGCCCCCTCACACACTGCATTATATACACATACACTACACAAACACACGGTGTATATAATACAGTGTTTGTATAGTGTGTGTGTGTGTGTGTGTGTGTTTGTATACAATGCACACAAATACACTGCATTATATACACACATTATACAAACACACTGTGTATATAATGCAGTGTGTTTGTATAGTGTGTATATAATTCAGTGTGTTTGTATAGTGTGTGTGTGTATATAATGCAGTGTGTGTGTTTGTATAGTGTGTGTGTGTATAATGCAGTCTGTGTTTGTGTAGTGTGTTTATATAATGCAGTGTGTGTTTGTATAGTGTGTGTATATAATTCAGTGTGTTTGTATAGTGTGTGTGTATATAATGCAGTGTGTGTGTGTTGTATAGTGTGTGTGTATAATGCAGTGTGTGTGTTGTGTGTAGTGTGTTTATATAATGCAGTGTGTGTTTGTGTAGTGTGTTTATATAATGCAGTGTGTGTTTGTGTAGTGTGTGTATATAATTCAGTGTGTTTGTATAGTGTGTGTGTGTATATAATTCAGTGTGTTTGTATAGTGTGTGTGTGTATATAATTCAGTGTGTTTGTATAGTGTGTGTGTATATAATTCAGTGTGTTTGTATAGTGTGTGTGTGTATATAATGCAGTGTGTGTTTGTATAGTGTTTATATAATGCAGTGTGTTTGTGTAGTGTTTGTGCAGTGTGTGTTTGTGTAGTGTATATAATGCAGTGTGTGTGTTTGTGTAGTGTTTATATAATGCAGTGTTTGTGTAGTGTGTTTATATAATGCACACTACACAAACACACTGCATTATATACACACACTCTGCATTATATAAACACACTACATTCACTATACACACACTACACAAATACACACAAACTCTGCATTCATTATATACACACACACTTTGAATTTAGTATATACAGCATTCACTTTACGCACACTACCCACACATTCTGCTTTCATTATATACACACTACACTAATACACACTGCATCCACTACACACACTAGACAAATACACACTGCATCCCCTACACAAACACACATTGCATCCTCCACACACTGCATCCACAACACACACACTACACAAACACACACACTGCATCCACTACACACACTACACAAACACACACAGCTCCCCTGTCACACTGCATCCACTGCACGTTGCATGTATATTTTGTGCATTTACCTTTAGAAATAGTTTTTATTTTCCAAAATGGTAAATGTACAGAATATCGGCAAATTATATCGGCTATTGGCCTGAAAGTTCACAGAATATCGGTATCGGCTCTAAAAAATCAATATCGGTCGATCCCTAGTCTTGTGTGTATATATAGACCGTAAAATATTATTTAATCTCCTCTGTCACAAATGTCTGGGTTTAGATATGCATCTATTCAACTAGCATTTACGACAGTCTATCCAACCCCCATTCTCCTTATCACTTGGTTTGTATATACTATGCATTCAGGGCCGGTGCAAGGATTTTTGCCGCCCTAGGCAAAAGGATTTGCCGCCCCTTCCCCCCCCCCCCGGAACATCGCAATGCCCCACCCATAGAACTAATGCCAGTGCTGCACACAGTGTGTGTTTACATTAAAAAGCCTGCAGGGACAAACTATAGACACCAGAACAACTTTATTAAGCTGCAGTGGTTCTGGGGACTATAGTGTCCATTTAATGTGAGGTAAATTAGAGATTAGTGTCACTAATAATATACTAGATTGCCTACTTACAAACAGATGAGGATGGTGATGGGCTCTGGCTGCAGTCTGGCTCCACTGGTCTGGTGTAGAACAGGATCTCTGGAGGCTGTTTGTAACTGTGGTCACAAAATTCAATGTTCTGGGAGAACGGGAAGCAGCTCCATTTTTTGGGGCCTCTTACATAGCTCAAGGTCTGGGCCCCAGGGCCTGACGGTGAGTATGCCCATAAAGCCCACCCATAAGTCCACCTACATGTTCCACCCATGAGTTCGCTCACAGGGAGTGGAGTGTGTAGGGGATGTGTTATGTGTTACTGTAGAGGATCTAATGTGTGTGCTTACGTAATGTAGTGTATAGGGATACCAGTTTGTGTAGGTGATGCAGTTTGTGTGTAGTGGAAGCAGTGTGTGTGTGTGTATAAGGGATGTATTGTGTGTTTCTTGTTGTGTGTAAGGGATGCATTGTGTGAATCTGTGTTTGTATGCATAAGGGATGCATACAGCGGTCTCTCCTCACACCCCTCCCCTAGTGGTCTCTCCACCGCCCCCTCCCTCCTTTAGTGGTCTCTCCCTCCCCTACGTTCTCATCTCCCACCCCTTGTGTTCTCCTCTTATTCCCCCCCCCTCCCTGTGTTCTCCTTCTTCTCCCCCCTGTAATCTTCTCTTCTTCTCCCCCCTCCCTGTAATCTTCTCCCCTCCCCCCTTGTAAACTTCTCACCCCTTCCCTCCCTGTAATCGCTGCTTCTCCCCCCATAATCTTCTCTTCTTCTCCCCCCCAATCTTCTCCCCAATCTTCTCCCCCAATCTTCTCCCCAATCTTCTCCCCAATCTTCTCCCCCCAATCTTCTCCCCCCCCTCCCATCAATCATTCTCCCCCCTCCCATCAATCATCTCCCCCCTCCATCAATCATCTCCCCCACTTCCCCTCCATCTCCCCCCTCCTTCCCTCCATCAATCATCTCCCCTCCTTCCCTCCATCAATCATCTCCCCCCCTCCTTCCCTCCATCAATCATCTCCCCCTCCCTCTCTCTTATCAAATCATTTCCCCCTCCTTCCCTCCCTCAATCATTTCCCCCCATCTTCCCTCCCCTCAATCATCTCCCCATCCATCATCCCCCCTCTCCCCTCCCATCAATCTCCCCTCCCCCCTCCCATCAATCATCTCTCCCTCCGTCATCCCCTCCCTCCCCATCAATCATTACCCCAATCTCCCCATCAATCTCCCCCCTCCCTCACCATCAATCATCTCCCCCCTCCCTCCCATCAATCATCTCCCCCAATCATCTCCCCATCAATCATCTCCCCCCTCCCTCCCCCTCAATCATCTCCCCATCAATCATCTCCCCCCCCTCCCCATCAATAATCTCCCCCCTCATCAATCCCTCCCTCCCCATCAATCATCTCCCCCCCTCCCTCCCATCAGCTTCTCCTCACCTCACCTCACCTCCCCTGCCCTGCTGTAGCGTGGCCGAGCTCCTTTCCGGTCCCGCGACCCGGCGGGACTGACAGGAAGTGCACTTCCTTTCAGTCCCGCCGGGTCGCGGACCGGAAAGGAGCTCGGCCACGCTACAGCAGGGCAGGGGAGGTGAGGCACTGTGGCAGCCGCCTGAGCGCTCAGGCAGCTGCAGAATTTAAAGGGCCGGCGATGGGGGCGCAGGGCGCCCGCAGAGAGACGAGGTGGCCTAGATGCCCAAACATTGGGCACGCCGGTACCCGCCACATGGGAAGGGGTGGGGCGGACTCCCCCTGCAGAACCAGTAGAGACCCGGTTACACCGGGACCCGGGGTGGCAACCTGGGAGTGCCTAAGGGGTACCTGTGTACCTAATTGTGCATCTATACTATTTACAACCTTGGCACACTTTGCTAGGGTGCCTGTGCTCGTGCCAGCCACCTGTGCATCCACGTGCCCAGGGGAGGGGGCAACCGTGCCCAGGGGGGGGCAACAGAACCGGGGGGGCAATAGAACCGGGCGGGGGCAACATTACTGTGGGGGGCACCAGTACTGAGAGGGGGAGCAACAATATCAGCGGGAGGAGTCAAAGTGTTATCACAAGCTTGGCTGTGGACCTGTTTAATTAGGTCAGTGGGTCCCACTAAAGCAGCAATACTAGTGCTGCTGCAGTCACTCCCATCATCCCCAGCCATCCCCAGCCATCCCCAAACCACCAGTGGGGCCAAACTGCAAGGTCTTAACACATTTCCTACCTCCACTGGTGGTCCTCTCAGGTAGGATGGCTGGCTGGGCATGATGGGAGTCACCCACACTCGCGGCACCCGCGGAACCGGCACCACCGACACCAGCGGTACCCCCAATACCAGCACTACCCACAATACCAGCACTACCCACAATACCAGCACTACCCACAATACCAGCACTACCCACAATACCAGCACCATTTACATGAAGGGGCACACATGGGGGAACAGACAGGGAGACACACTGTGACAGATGCTGGGAAGCAGGCTGGGAAACAAACAGGGGAGGAGACTGACAAACAGGGGAAAGTTGCTGAAAACCCACTGGGGGAGCAGAGGGAGGAGGAGGGCCATCAATGTGCACACTCTGGTGCTGCACAGCCCCAGCTACTGCAGCAACCTTCATGGAAGGTCCAACGACGCCGCTATTCCCCCCATCGGGCCACCCCATTGCACTGGCAACTTTCATGGAGGGTCCAGCGGCACCGTCTTTCCCCCCAACAGGCCGCACAGCGCTGGGGACTGAGGCAGCACCTTTCATGGAGCAGCCTGCCACACCTTGCTCCAGACCGATCCCTCCAGTGCCATCCTGCCCAGCAGTCGCCTGAGGACAGGAGGCAGAGGATCCAGCTACCCCAGAGGGCGCAACCACATGAAGAGGAAGGTCAGAGGGAAGGGAGGGAATGGGAAGGGAGGAAGGGAAGGGCCCCTCCATGGGATCACCGGTACTCGCCATAGTACCGGCGGGGATGGTCTCCCTGTCACCATGGAGGGCGGTGGGGGGTCCAGGTACTTCCACAGAGGCAGGGCGGGCAGACTCCTGGGGCACACAGGTGTTGCCACCTGTGGGGTCTGCATCCCTGGCCCCAGGTGTCTGCATCCCTGGCCCCAGGTGTCTGCATCCCTGGCCCCAGGTGTCTGCATCCCTGGCCCCAGGTGTCTGCATCCCTGGCCCCAGGTGTCTGCATCCCTGGCCCCAGGTGTCTGCATCCCTGGCCCCAGGTGTCTGCATCCCTGGCCCCAGGTGTCTGCAAGGCCGGGAAGGCCTCCTCATTGTATGTATATTCTACAGGGGAGCACTCACCCTCCTTCGTGGAATCTCCAGACCCCCTGACAGGGGTCTCAGGCTGACGCCGGGCGATGTTCTTCTTTTTCTTTTTCTTTCTTTCTTTAACGGATCCCTCCCCAAGTTCGTTTCCAAACTTGAGGAGAGACTCCTTAATCAGCCCTTGACCCCTGTCCTGCACTCTCAGCTTCCATTCTTCTCCTTTCTCTTCCTCCCACTCCGCTTCACTGTCCTTCTCTCTGGCCTTCCTCTCTGTCTCAGTTGCGCCCCCTGGCGTAGCAAGGGCAGAGGTACATGGCACCCCAGGTGAGTGATGGGAGTTGGAATCTGAGTCCTTGCTGGACTCCTCACCTGGGGACATGTCCCTCCTACCCCCAAGGGCCCTCTGCCTCCTGGATTGCGTTGCCTCCTTGGCTCGCTGTTGCAGGATGGACTGGATGTCTGCCATCTTGGATTCGGTCTGGAGCAAGATTTAAGACAGCCGCTGCTCCTCTAGCTTTTTCTGTGCTATGATAGCCCTCACAGGACCCCTCTTGTGGTTAGAGGTCCTGCTAGACTTCTCCCTCTGCTCTCTGAGCTCTGCCTGGACCCCAGCAAGGCCCGAATCCGCCTCGGCGTGCTGGGCCTTCAGGGACACAAGCAGACCCCAGAGCCTGTCAGAAGGCAGCCCTCTGAGTGCCCTAGCCTCAACCCCCTCACCCTTTGCAGCCGCAGCATAGGTGAGGGAGGCCTGAGGGGCCTCGCTGGTACTAGCCACCTCAGGAGGGGTCTCAGGGACTACCTCATCCCCGGGACCCTCTTCCGTTTCCAGTGACGGGGGGGGCCGCTCCAGGAAGTGGAGGCCGTTGCTGGCAAGTTCCTTACACTCAGCCAGCAACCCAGAGAGCAGCTGGATATCGGCCCTGGTATGGGCCGTGGCTCCCTGGGGGACCCCCACTCCCTTCTTCCAGGCAGCAAGCTTCCAACTGTGCAACTTGCTGTCTTACTTGCCGGGAGAGGGCCTGGTGTTCAGTCCAGGACAGGCTCCTGGTATCCACCTTGCCATCCCCAAAGGCCAGACTTGCCTGTAATTTGTCCAGCTTGACCTTCCATCCCCAGGCTGGGGAGGAAGGCCCGAGGGCCATGCTTCCTTAGGCCCAGGCAGAGCCCCCAAGTCCAGTGAGTTTTCAAGCCAAAAACAGTGCAGGGAACCAGGGGAAAAAAAACTGACAACCTCCCACAAAAACCTCCACAGCAGGAGCTGTTGCAGTGCAACCTCCAGCAGCCTTCCACTATCCAGCCCCCAGAGGTTGGAGCTGGAATTACCGCGGCTGCTGGCACCAGACTTGCCCTTTTAAGAAGACGATGGGGTTGACCATGGCCAGACCCCCGTCCTTTCTGGCCAGGTAAGTGACCCCTCTCTTGATGAGGTGCAGTCTGTTCCCCCACAACATGCGGAAGAACAGCGCAAACATCCGAGCGTGAAGGGACCTGGGCAAAAGGAAGATGTTACTGACGTAGCCGAATACGGTCAGAACATAGGTTTTGATCAGTTTCACCTGTTCTCTGTACGTCAGTTTCCACCTGTGGCTCTCCTCCACCTTGCTGGAAGCTATGGCAAGCCGTTCGGACCAGTTCCTGAGAGCCAGATCCCCTGGTCCGAAAATCACCCCCAAGATTTTAATTTCAGACTGGGCCCGCGGGAAACCGTCTGGAAGAGGGAACTGGTCCCCCTCCTTCCCGCACCAGAAAACTCCGCTCTTGTCCCTGTTGATACGAGAGGTCGAAGCGGCAGAATACGCTAAGATTAAATCATCCACCTCCGTGGCCTCCTGTGTATCGGAGACCACAATGGAGATGTCATCTGCGTAGGCAACTACCCGTAAAGGCCTCTCCGGAGCCCTGGCCACTCCCTGCAACGTGCTCGCCTCGACCCTTCGGATGAAGGGATCGACTGCAAACACATACAGGAGCGGGCTGAGGGGACAGCCTTGCCGGACCCCGGATCGGATCCTAAACGTCCTGCCCCTCCACCCGTTCACAAGAGCAAAGCTCTCGGCCCCTCTGTACAAGGTGATGACCCAATTGATGAATTTACCCGGCAAGCCATACTTCCGCAAGACTGACCACAGATAACGGTGATCGACCCGATCAAAAGCTTTGGACTGATCAAGTGCCAGAAGGTGTATCCCCCTTCCTCCGGCCCTGCACTTCTCGAGAGCTTCCCTGACCTCGAAAACGGCATCGAAGACAGTTCGTCCCCCGATTGTACAGTACTGGGAGGTGGATAGGATACGCCTCGCTAGGCCCTGTACCCGTTTCATCAAAATTTTTGCCAGGACCTTCCTGTCGACATTTAACAGGGATATGGGGCGCCAGTTCCCCACATCCGCTGTGTCGAGCACGTTCGGCTTGGTCAGCAAGATCAGAGCAGAAGTCCTCATCGAGGGTGGCAATAATCCTTGAGCTAAGCTCTCATTAAACACCTCGGTTAAATGAGGGGCCAAGAGATCGCAGAACTGTTGGTAAAACTCAGCCGTCAGCCCATCAGGACCTGGCGACTTACACTTGTTCTGCTGATGGATACTCTCTGTGACCTCTAATATGGTGATCTCGCTAATCAACTCGTCAAAAGAGAGGTCGCTATGCTCAGGGAGGGTGAGCTCGTTTAAGACGTTATCAACCTCTCTCCCACGTGATTTTCCCCCCTCGGCACATCGGGGGCTGCCCTTACCGAGGAGCTCAATATAGTAGTCGCGGACCACCTTCAGAATCCCGTGAGGAGACTCCTCGAGGATCCCGTTGGTGCCCCGCAGACCAGAGATAGTTTTGGTACCTTCCTTCCGCTTGCAACTCAGATAAGGATCGGGCGAGTGGCAAGACCCATGATCCCTCTCCTTTACAAGGGAGGCGTACCTATCATACTGATAACTCCTCATCAGGGCTTTGACCGCTGCAATGTCCTCAGGGTCACCTCCCTGCGAGATCAAGACATCCAACCTCCCAAGCAAGCTCAGATACATCTTGTACCTAGAGGACTGCATGTTTCGGGCAAAACTGCGAAACAGCCCTCGAGTTCTGGCCTTCACCATCTCCCACACTCAGACTTCGTTTGGCCTAAATCGGCCAATGTCATCTGATCGTGAAAGAATTCCATGAAGGCTTGCTGAACCCTCTGTTCCACCAGGAGGTCTGAATTTAGCCGCCAGATCCCTCTACCTTTAGGTGTGGTACTATGGACGTTCAAGTCGCAAGATAAAATGTGATGGTCGGAGAACTCCACCGGCGTAAGCACGGGTGCCGCCACTGGGAAATTCTCCTTAAAGAAAAACCTATCTATCCTACTCTGACAGCTACCTCGGTGATACGTGTACCCACCCGTGGGATTGGGAGTGTGGTGAAGGTATACATCGACTAATCCAGACTGACTAACCATCTTATTCAAAAAAATGGAGTCATACCCCAGCCTCTGAATGGCGCCTCTCCTGTCTTGAGGCCTAGTAATGGTGTTGAAATCACCGCCAAACAGGAGTTGCTGGGATGTATAAAGGTAAGGCTCTATCTCACTAAACAGGTGCTTCCTCTCCCACTTGGTTTGGGGGCCATAGATGTTAATCATCCTGAGAGGTTGCCTGCCCAGTGACACATCTAAAACCACACAACGTCCTTTCTGCAACTCAATAACCCTGTTGATGTAAACATCAACTTCCTTAAATAGGATGGCGATTCCCCCATATCTCTCTGTGGCTAGAGAGAAGTAGGAGGGCCCCCCATCTCCAGTCCCGCTTTGCAGCGTGCAGGGCCGCGAGGGTTTCCAGCTGGGTCTCCTGTACTAAGATGACATTGTACGGAGCCGGGCTGAGGTGGTCGTAAACCAGAAAGCGGGCCCTGCTGGACATAATGCTGTTAACATTCACCGTAGCCACAGAGAGTACAGGAAATGTCGCCATAAGGGTATTAAGCACAAGGAGACTTTCCCTTCTTTCTGTTATCCCCCTCCTCCATCATGTCGGAGCAGTACCTCTTCATGGAGACTCCGGGATATAGTGGCCCGTAGTCTCTCAGAGGTACCACCTGTCCGACCTCAACCTCTGCCCCCACCCTGGGGAGGTTCGCCATCTCCTCCTCGAGCTCACAGTCAGCCCAGCTGGCAGACAGTGCCTCGTACCTGTTAGATACGGGCAATGGGGCCTCCTGCAAGCACGAAGAGGAGGAAGACCCCTTTGCCTTACCGCCCGTAGAAGTGGCGTCCCCCCCTTTCGGGGGTTTCGCCACAGGGGGTTCGGCGGTCGTCCAGGGTGCGGGCAGCGCCGAGGTCTTGGAGGGAGGGGGATGCTTTTCTTCCTCACCGTGCTCCACTCTAGGAACTGTGCATCTAAGGGCTGTGTATCTGAGGACTTTCCAGTGGGGGTAACCTTCACCGTGGAGGGTTTAGGAGGGGAGGGGGCCTAGGGGAAGCCATAATGGCTGTGGGGGACGTGCCAACTCTATTTACACTTTTCGTGGGGGGACGTGAACTAGTTGCCACCCCAGGGTCTCGAGATGGTACTGAGACCGAGGGGAGGATGGGCTGTTGCTGGGGCAGGGAGACCCCTGTGCCAGAAATGGGCACCGTAGATGGCTTCGCTACCTGAACCCCTAACCCAGCAGAGTCCATCTCCTCCATCTCCACCGGTTCCTGACTCCAGATGGACTCTATTATGCTGGGCTTCGGGGCAGGTGCGGTACGTGTGCCCCATCTCTGAGCACAGATGGCACTGGATCTCCCCGCAGTTGTCCCGGAGGTGCCCCACAGCGCCGCACATAGTGCATTTTAGGACCGTACAGGCATTACTGAAATGCCTGTACGATCCCCACTTATGGCACACCCTGGGCTGACCAGGGTAAAAACAGGATACCCGGTCAGCCCCGATGAAAAAGCTATTTGGCATATGCTGTGTGACACCTCGAATCTCCCGCTGCAACACAGAAACAGTCCACCCACCTGTCCATATCCCATCCTCATCTAAGATCTTAACGGGGGGGATTTAACATCCCCAAACCTCTTGGTCCATACGAGTATATCCGCTATGGGGATGGACTCATTCCTCACCAGGAAGGTAACCTTCTTAAGACCCTGGCGAGAAATGGCCACAGCGGAGAATCCTGCCCACTTTGAGCCCTGTGCAGACCTGGCCACCTCCCATCCAGCCCAGAAGCGATCCAGGAGCTGCAACGTCATAAAGGAGACGTCGAACTCCCTGGTGCCCGAGGCATGGATGAGCGCGTACAGGTCCACGGGCGCAAACCCCATATCCTTTAGACGGGCCACCAGCCACCTTCTGTCAGGCACCTGGGTCTCACCCCCAAAGACGAGTCGTACTACGTTCCTCCTGTTCCCAAAGGAAACCTGAGGACACGCAGCAGGTCCGCCCGCTGAGAGGCGAGGTGGCCCAGATGCCCAAGCACTGGGCACGCTGGGACCCGCCACCTGGGAAGGGGTGGGGCGGACTCCCCCCGCAGGACCAGTAGAGGTCCCGGTCACACCGGGACCTGGGGTGGCAACCTGGGAGTGCCTAAGGGGTACCTGTGTACCTACTTGTGCACCTAAACTATTTACAACCTTGGCACCCTTTGCTAGGGTGCCAGTGCCTGTGCTCGTGCCCGCCACCTGTGCACCCACGTAACCAGGGGAGGGGGCAACCGTACCAAGGGAGGGGGCAACATTACTGGGGGGGCACCAGTACTGAGAGGGGGAGCAACAGTATCAGGGGGAGGAGTCATAGTATTATCATAAACTTGGCTGTGGACCTGTTTGATTAGGTCAGTGGGTCCCACTAAAGCAGCAACACTAGTGTTACTGCACTCACTCCCATCACCCCCAGCCATCCCCAAACCACCAGTGGGGCCAAACTGCAAGGTCTTAACACATTTCCTACCTCCACTGGTGGTCCTCTCAGGTAGGATGGCTGGCTGGGCATTATGGGAGTCACCCAGGGCACCCGCGGAACCAGCACCTGCGGCACCACCGGCACCAATGGCACCAGCGGCACCCCTAGTGCCAGCGGCACCCACAATACCAGCACCATGAACATTATTAGCCATTACACAGAGGGGCACATATGGGGGAACAGACGGGGAGACACACTGTGACAGATGCTGGGAAGCAGGCTGGGAAACAAACAGGGGAGGAGACTGACAAACAGGGGAAAGTTGCTGAAAACCCACTGGGGGAGCAGAGGGAGGAGGAGGGCCATCAATGTGCACACTCTGGTGCTGCACAGCCCCAGCTACTGCAGCAACCTTCATGGAAGGTCCAACGGCGCCGCTATTCCCCCCATCGGGCCACCCCATTGCAGGGACAGCTTTCATGGAGGGTCCGGCACCGTCTTTCCCCCCCAACAGGCCGCACAGCGCTGGGGACTGAGGCAGCAGCCGTTTACCACACCACCACCCTGCTCCAAACCGAACCCAGCGGTGCCATCCTGCCCAGCAGCCGCCTGAGGACAGGAGGCAGAGGGTCCAGCCACACCACAGGACGCAATCACATCGAGAGGAAGGGAGAAGGGGAAGGGCCCCTCCATGGGATCACTGGTACCCGCCACAGTACCGGCGGGGATGCGCCCCCTGGTGTAGCAAGGGTAGAGGCACATTGCACCACAGGTGAGTGATGGGAGTCAGCATCCGAGTCTTTGCCGGACTCCACCTGGGGACATGTCCCTTCTACCCCCTAGGGCCCTCTGCCTCCTGGATTGTGCTGCCTACTTGGCCCGCTGCTGCAAAGATGTCTTGTAGACCATCATATGACGCTAATGGGAGTCTATATTGTTTGATAAATACAGGTGGTAAATTTGGATCAGTTTGTATTCTGGCTACATGGAGGTTAGTTAACCCACAGTCGTAGAAATCTTTGGCAAAAATATCTTGGAATTCCATTAGGATATCCTTTAGCTGTTGCCGCTCAGCATCGTTGGAGCAACCGTCAGCTAAAGATATTTGCTCTTCTAGCCTTTCCTGAAATCCTGGAAAGATTTCAGGCTGGCCTATCTCATAAGCTTCTTCAAGCCTAGAAGTTAGGTCAGTTCGGTGTTGACTTACCTTTTCTCTTTGGTCGAGATACTCTTGTGATTCCTGCTCATTGAGCGGATGATCGAAGGTGATTGATGCTTCTTCGATTTTACACGAGCCTTCTTCGACGTTGAAGGGATAGATAGGATAGTGAATAATCCTTCTGGGGAGGAATGGAATATTTGATCGACAATTTCGTCCTCAGTTAAGTATTCTTCAGGGATGAGGCCTATAATTTGGTTTTGGAAACCAAATGTATAGTACTCAGCATCCAATGCTAGACCTAATAATGTTCCTTTTGGTAAAGTAACACTATTGGGTGTAACATTGTTGACCATTATATAGGTGGGACTCTTACCAATACTTACCATTGGTGTATGTGTTACCTCCATCCCTAATTGTTGTATCCTGTTGGATAAACAGATTAGGGCATCATAGTTTACCAATCTGACCCTTCTTGACCTGTAGGGGTAAAAGAAAGTTACTTGTCCCCTGTGGAATGGTTATGTCATCAGGAACTTGGATACTTACCGCATATGGGAGTATTTGTCCTGATTTCAGGGTGTTTTCCTCGTGTAGGTATCCACAAGGATTACCTTTTAACCTTGTCCACAAGTTGGAATTAATCAGATCAAGGTGTATGGCAAAGCGATGTATGACATCATTGCCGATGTAAATCTGATAGCGAGGTTCGTTTATCACTAGGAATAAATGTTTAACGGTCTTATTTCCGATGGAAATAGATAGCAAAATGTTTACTATCACATTGTGACTGATTCGCCATCCAAATTCTGGATCCACCTGTCATGTGGGGAAGCGTACCTGATCATTTTAGGATTAGCGATCTGCCTTAAGACTTCTGCTAATATAGCTGTTCTCACTCTTTAAGTCCAGCTTTGCATTCCTACTCCTTCCTAAGTCATTTATTTGCATAGGAAAGAATAAGTTGTTATTAACCCTTTCAATTCTGGCAAGGAATTGAGCATGACCTGCCAGATCTACAGATTCAACATAGTCCCTGTGGAGAGAAATGGTTAAAACATCACCTTCCAGAGAGACATTCTGGATCCTCTCTGGAGCAACTCTTACGGAATGCTCATCTACAGGTGCGATTGCATCATTCACCTGCAGGATAGTCACGTCAGGTGACTGACTATTCCTAAAATGTACCTCAATTGAGTCAGGTCTTTCTTCTATCGCATGGCAATTATGATCAGATTGAACATTTGATTTCTCATAGGATATAGGAACCTTAGCTTGTGACCATACAATTCCATTTACACAGTCAATAATTGTGTTAAATCTTCTGAGTATGTCTATACCCAGAATCAGTCGGTCATAGGGGAGATCTACCACTATCACATGGTGTCTAAAGGTTTTGTTACCTATTTTAAACTTTAACCAAGTATTGCCAATAACATGAAGGGCATTTCCTCCTACACAACAGAGCATTGGGGAAATCTCTTAGCTTCGGCTTATCCATTGCCAAGTCCATTACCTGCTGGAGGAAAGGTATTGGATAAGATAGTGGCTTGTGAACCAGTATCTATTAATCCTTTGAAAGGCTGGGGTAGTGAATCCTGTATTTCTACAGACATGTAGTACCTTCCTTCATGTTCTTCTAATCCACATAAGAAGTTCGAATGTGTCTACATATCACTTGTTTTCTATACGTTACCGGTCACAGCAGTAGTTTCTACCTGTACTGAGGAATGCTCGGTCTTACCCACAGGCCCATCTTGAACTGTCAAGCGGGAACTAGTGGTCGGCATCTCATCAGTTAACCCTTTCAGGTCTGGATCCTGGAAACTAGTGGCTGCTGGGTCTATTTTAGCCTTTGGCTGAAATGAAAAAGCAGAGGAACATGTTGCGCCTCCTTCACCCGGAAGTGAAGTGACTGTGTAGGCAATAGGTTTTCTAACACAACTATTGTTTGTTTGACTGTGAGTATCTGGAAAGGAAACAGGGTTAGGTATTACATCTACTGACAACCTAGCCTGTTTAGTCACAGTAGCTATTATTGCTGCGGCACCTGTTGTTGCTGCTGCAGTTGCACAGGTGGCTCTGCAATTGGAGCTATCCCTAAAAAAAGATTTCTGGCAAAGACTTGGTTAATCTTTGTCATTTCCTCCATTAATTTGCCCATCTGGTCTGTCAATTGACCAACCTGACGACGCAAATTATTTCCCCCATTGCCGTTTTGTCTTTGCCCATTAGAATTTGGCTGGGATGGCTGAGACTGTTGGGAGTTACTGGAAGCAGATTGGTTATTTCTGTTTCCATATCTCCTATTTCCCTGAGGATTCCTTCTCCATTGGGAATTGCCTTGGTTCTTATTAACCCAGGGGCGTTTATTCCCATTGGCATTGGATTTTTCAGAGTTATTATCAGAGGAATTTACAGAATTGCTTCCGGCATTTTCCTGTTTCTGAGGTTTTGGAGATTTCAAAACCTCAGAATAGGTCCTCTTTTTCTGTTGGGTTTCTAAACCTAACTGAATTTTAGTCTCTGACACCATTTTATCACCAGGTTTCTTAACCTTTGGCTGATTTTCATCATGTGCATGGTGTATAGTATACAATTTCATGCACTGACTGACTAGCCATTCTAATGGTAACTTACAATCATAATCTCTTGCGAGATTCATTTGTATGTTTACCGGCATGGCATGAAAATACAGATCTTTGAAGTCTGTACTTTCATACCTGGGTTTCCTTTGGGCCACGGAATATGCATTTTTAAGAATTATTAAAAATTCTCTGGGGCTTTGATCTGGACGGCACTTTAAGTTATAAAGCGCTTTCTTAGCAGAGGCAATGGTTTTATACTTACCATATTCCATGATTATTTCATATTTCATCTTGGACCAGGACATTAGCTGTATAGCTTGAAGACTTTCTAGATAAACACGGCACATTGAATCAAAGGTCCATGTAATGAACCATTTCTTTTGGATTTCATCATACATGCCCAATGAATTCATGGCTCTTTCATAATTTTCCAGATGTTCAGATATGTTTCCTGAACCTCTAGAAAATTGTGGGACTGTCTCTTTAAGGAATTTAATAACCTTTGGCATTTCATAAACAGGCATATTTGATTTATTAATCCTGTTTCTATCCACCCTTCTTTTTGGTAAACGTCTATGCGATCCGGCTGCTGAAGAGGAATTAGATCCGTACAACAGTGCAGATGGCATATCATTCACATGGCCTTCAGAGTGGACAGTGCAATCACTTTCACTCCCATCACTCTGAGCTCCTCGTTCACTGTCACAATTCTGATCTGCATCAGAGTTCTGCCAGTGTACAGAACCATGTCTGTTTTCATTCCTATCACCTTGAATCTGATTCTCCCTCTCAAGTTTGGCCAAGACAGTCTTTTCAAACTGTTCTGCCCAAGATTGCCAAGATGGCTTGGTAATGTCATGAGATGGGGAATCTTGTTCCACAGGTGATTTTTTAGAATTACTCACACCTTTACTTACAGACTGTTTTATGAAAACCTAGTTTGGTGTGGGAAAATCATAATAAGGAGGGGATTTACAGATAGTCCTTCCTTGCATTTTTGTGCAACTTTTTGGCACACAATGATGACTACTAACCTCAGTATCTGATTTCTGACTCTCCTTTTCATACTCATCCAATTGCTTTTTAAGCTGACTTATTCCCTGTGCATATTTGTCTGTCAGAGCTTTCAGTTCTTTTTCATGATCAGGCAGACTGGTTTCATGCTCAGCAAGTAAATCTTGGTATTTCCCATTTTGAATGCCCAGATCGCCACTGTACGTGTCCAATCTGTCATTCAGTACCTTGTTTTCATCTAACGCCTTCAGAAGTCCTGTCATAAAGAAAGGCCAAGAGTGTATGATGAACCCCATTTTTTTTTTCTATGTTAGTTTGTCCAACAATTTCTTTAAGATATGTTATTATGGGTGCATTATTTAGAATGGTTAGTTTAGCTTCCCATTCTATGCTCTTCAACCAATCTTCATAGCATAAATCATTCTTCATATGTTTATGAATATTGACTAGAGTATTTATTCTTAGTTTTTCAATGATTTCAGCATTGTCTGATACAGATGGATTGCTGGATTCAGCCATTTTTCTATATACTGATTTAATCTCAATCCAAAACTCTTTTCTATATCAAGATTAATATTGCATGAATTACTCAACAGCAACGCCTCAGAATTATTGTATGGGATATAATTTCAATTTAATGATCTCAGCAGTGTGCCTCCAATATGTGGGGATATTTATGGGATGATAATATTAAACAGTCGAGAATCGCCCACTATTTCAATTCTCTTAGATCTTAGATCATTTATAAAATAAGTGAAAAGTATTCCATACAATTAAATCAATTTGTTATAAAAATAGATTTATTTATTGTGACATATAACATAACAATAATATCAGGCAGCATGCATGATAATAATTAGTGAGTATTTAGTATAACATAAGTATACAATACAATGGAATGGCTATACACATTCCAATGGCTAACAGCATCTCCTGTCAATTAAGATTTATGAGGGTACTTTATAGACAAAAATAAAGCTTTTCACAGCAAAAAGCCATAAAACCTTGGCTAACAGTTAAATCAACAGTTAAATCAACTGAGTAACCCTTTCAACGCTGGCTAGATCCTCCTAGGCATATAGTATCCTATTCTTATGTAATTTTCAATAAAAATAACATTCAGACCAGCTCATTAATCATTTCCTGGAACCATCCAATAAGAATAATCTACCAGATTCTATAAGCCGAATTTTATTTTGCCTAAAAAGAAATCTTATCTTATATTAGAGCAAATCAATAGACCTGGATAAAAACAGTGGTATGCTAACACGTGATCCTATCACATTAATATATAATTATTCTTAATTCCATCTGCAGAATGGAATGTTTATAACTATATATTCCTTAGTTAACTAAGATTTCTAAATATGAAATCTGACCGTGATTTATCCAGTCATATCATGCTATTAGTAAATTTTAATTAATTTAAATTAAATAAAACCAGCATAATTACCAGTTATGTAGATATTCACATCAGATGAGTAGGTAGTCCCAGGAACTTGATTGGTTGTATGGAGGTGTGTGAGTGAATTTCGCAATTTAGGTATTTGATCCATGGAGGGCAGTCTCGTCTAACTAATCCTTCTTATCCAGGAAAGAGTTAACTTTTCCTGATGACAATTTTGACGTCATTTGGCTTATCTAAAATGACCACCATAACTTAGATTTGCTGTCTGTTCAAAGCGTTTGTCTCAGTCTTTGTGGCAACTACTTTGATCGTAATTTCTAAAATTGACAGTTCTAAACTCAATTTCACCCCTTACTTACAATGGAACCTTGTAAAATTTAGAAAGCAAAATTAATTACTTAGTCTTCTCTGTCACTAGTGTCTGTGTTTACATAATGCATTCCCTTAGTTCAAGCAAGTGGCTAGTTACAGAAAGTAAGAAGAAATTGTGTTTTTGTTATCCTGAAGATAGCAAAATGGAGTCCGCTCTGTTCTGAGTGACTCTGGCAATATACACTTTTAATTTCTTTCTTAGCACAAAATGACTGTTGATATAAATATTCTGACAAATATAATCAAAACCTTGAAAATGCCTATTAGTACTGTTCAATCATATAAAGAAGTGTGATATTCAGGGGTCTCTTGATAACAAGTCAAGGTCAGGTAACCACAACTGCCAGAAGAATTGTTCAGGATACAAAGAAAAATCCACAGGTAACTTCAGGAGAAATACAGGCTGCTCTGGAAAAAGATCCTGCGGTTGTTTCAAGGAGCACAACACAACAATATTTGAACAAAAATGAGCTGCAACGTTGAGTTGCCAGAAAGAAGCCTTTATTGCGCCAATGCCACAAAAAAAGCCCAGTTACAATATGCCCAACAACACCTTGACATGCCTCACAGTTTCTGGCACACTGTAATTATAAGTGACGAGACCAAAATAGAGCTTTATGGTCACAGGTAATCTTGTGAAAATTGATTGCAAGATGAATGCAGAATGTTATCAGAAAATACTGGCAGATAATTTGCATTCTTCTGCACGAAGGCTGTGCATGGGACACTCTTGGACTTTCCAGCATGACAATGACCCTAAGTAAAAGGCCAAGATGACCCTCCAGTGATCACAGCAGAAAAACATGAAGGTTCTGCAGTGGCCATCATAGTCTCCTGACCTTAATATCGAGCCACTCTGGGAAGATCTCATACATGTGGTTCATGCAAGACCACCAAAGACTTTGCATGACCTGGATGTATTTTGCAAAGACGAATGGGCATCTATACCACCTGCAATTATTAAGGGCCTTATAGACAACTATTACAAAATGCTGCATGCTGTCATTGATGCTCTATGGGACAATACACCGTATTAAGAACTAAGGGTATGCTGTCACATATCCTTCATATCCTTGTGGCAAAAACAGAGATAATTACCTTCCGAAGATAGAGGGGAGTGCCGCTCGGCGGTCTTCTGCCATGATGCTTGGCTTGTGCGGCATGGCAGTGCACGCTGGCCACTGCGGACCCACGCAATTTTATAGCCCCACGGTAAAGACATCAATGTGCGGGTGACATCACTCAAAAGATGCACATGCACATTTTGCAGTCAAAGGCTAGGTACAGGCAATCGGATCTGCAAGAGGGTTATTTAAACTAAATCATTCCTTTAGCTCATTGCCCTGTTGTGGTTTCCCTTTGATGGTTATCCAAGGGGGTGTTTGTTTTTTGCCTTTTTGCTTCATTTTGACTTCCCTCATTTCTGGTACCCTTGACTTTTGGCTTTTCCTTATCGCAGCGTCTTGTTCTGTGTCCCTGACCTAGTTTTCTCTCTATTCTCGGGCCCATTAAGTCTGGCCATTCTAAGGCCTGGTTAGACGTTACCCTTAATTCTAGGGTGTCACACTACTCTGCATGCTGGATCAGTATAATCCTGACATATGCAGACTTTTGAACATGAGTCATTTCATTTATTTATTTTTTTTCACCAAGGTACTAGCAAGTAAAATTTGCTTATAAATCCTTTATTAGATACACCAAAAAAAGATAAAAAACATACAATAAGGCAACCAAAAAAGGCACATCTACAAATATAATAACCACCAGTAAACAAGCCTAATGGGACAGAACATGAGTCACCAATCCCCCAACATCACAGACACCCTTGATAAAGGCAGCAGGAGTGGTGCCGAAACATTGAGGGTTTACATGTGCTTTTTTTTTTTTGGTCGCCTTATTTATTGTATGTTATTGTATCTTTTTTTTGTGTATTTAATAAAGGATTTATAAGCAAATTTTACTTGCTTGTATACTAGTGTGCATCCATATCTTGTGTGTGTGTGTGTATGTATATATGTATGTGTGTGTGTGTATGTATATATATTTTTGGGGGGGCATTTGAGGGAATGCCTTATGAGGTTTTGCACCTAAGGATATAAATATATATATTTTTTTCATGCGATTATATCATTTATTTTCTTTGTTGCCATGTTTTTTTTTGATTGTGCCGTTTTGTTATAACCTACAGTTGAATATGAATCCCATAAGAAATAAATAAAATGTGTTTTGTCTGCTCACTCAAGGGTATGCAAACTTTAGAGCACAAATGTATGTATTTATATATAATGAATATGCTACATGTGCCCAGAATGTGTAGTAGTAGTAGTAGTAGTAGTATTTATATAGCTTTTTCCACAGCGCTTTACAATAAGGGGGGAATTTACCAAATTAAACAATACAGTCTAGAGGAGGTGGGGTATATAAACACAAAGTCACGACAAGGGTGCATAATTTATTATTACACTACTGTCTTTTGAAACTGGGACCCCCACAGAGGTCAGATGACAGAAGGGGTAGTGTGAATGGCATAGGAATGTATAAAGGATTTTACTATATGGATGTGAATTAATCCAGGCCCTGCAACTTGGAGATTCTATGCTTGGAAAGCCTGATGTCCGGCTTCAGCCATTTGGCCTGCACCTTTTCATTGATGAGGGAATTTCTGATATGTTAATGATTATTAGCCTTGTGTTAAAGTATCATATCCCAAAGAAACATTAATATGTACCTACAGAATAATAAAGCCTCATTTTATTATATTTAGAATGGGTCAAACACCATCTTCTAAACCAGCCCATAACGTAACCACATGCGAAGAGACTGATGTCTGTTATATTGGGTCACGAGCAGGGCACGTGACATATCTATGGAATGGAAAAATACCAAATTCATAGATGCAATTATTTCTGTGGCAATTATATAAGAGAAGATGGAGCCAAATGGTTCCATTTGGATGTAGGTTGGTCTGGAACATAGGAGATGGTCACTCATTATTTCTATAGGTACGCCCTAACTCCATCCCTGGGCAAGACATGATAATCCACAGGGTATTTATCCAATGATTTGGAGGGGTGTTGGTGTACTTGCTTGGGGCCAGAGTCTAATTCTAAGTGAGAAACCATCTTTCCTACCAGAGTACCCCTGGTGCAGAAGTGTTACTTTGAAAAGTTAAGTGACTGGGACTTATGTTTTATCCCTTTCATTTTTATATGTTGGTGTAAATTCTTTTTTTATTTTTTTTGGTCATCTATTTTTTTGTATGCACTGTGGCTATTCTTTTTGCTCATAATAAATATTCCTTTATTACGTTTTGCCTTTGTCTGGTGAAAGAGACTAATTTGTATTTTTGCAATTCCTTAAATAGTGTGCTAAGTTGTATTTGGTGGGTTTTTATTATTGATTTACCTGGGGGACCAAGGCACCCCACTTATAAATTGTCTTGGTGGTGACAGCATTAAAATAATAAGTTATACTTAAGTGTGGGTGGTGGTAATGGGGATTTTGTCATTATTTCCAGTCTAGTGCAGACAGCTAATGAACGTTAACCCTTTCACCACCACAACTACGTCACACACCTCTTGAAATAGGGTGCATCCGTGACACGCAATAGGAAGGGTATCGAGAGAGACAGCAAATAGACATGGTGGGAAAGTAGCAGAACTGGAGGTGAGAGTGGAGTGTGGCCCTTTAGGAGAGAGCAAGATAAAGTTTTTAGAGATAGAAGTTACTCTTGGAGGCAATAAGCAATCCTAAAAAGATGGGTATTGAGGGACTTCTTAAAGGATTGAAGACTAGGGGAGAGTCTGACAGGGGTAGGCAGGCTGTTCCAAAGGAAAGGAGCAGCCCGTGAGATGTCTTGCAGGCGTGAATTTGCAGTAAGGTATCCAGTAGTGATGTCGCGAACATGAAATTTTCGGTACGTGAACTTCCGCAAATGTTCGCGAACCGCCATAGACTTCAATGTGCAGGTGAATTTTAAAACCCACAGGGACTCTTACTGGTTGAAGGGGGGGGGGGGGGGGAGACCCACTCGTGGGGGCCCTAAAATGACAAATAAGGTGGTGACCTATTGTCAATGTAGGGGGGCAGTTCGGTTTCTGTGGAGACCAAATAAGAGAGAATTATAGTAATCCATGTGAGAAGTTACTCGAGCATGAAAAAGCATTTTGCGTAAGAAAGGGGTGTTTGCGGTCAATGTGTTTAAGCTAGAATTGACAGGTTTTAGCAGCAGACTGGACATGAGGCGCAAAGGTGAGGCCGGGATAAAAAAATGACACTAAGACAGCGAGCTTAAAGCATACATGCATATGGATACAGGTTGTAAGTGCTGCGTTTATACAGGATGTATGTGCTGGGGGTGTATAAAATAAAAAAGAATGTTTTAGATATACACAAGATAGCAAATTAGGAATGTAACAGTATGGCCCTGGCATCTTTTACCAAAGGCGCAACAACTCTGGCAACGCTATCATCTGTGGATTTCTTTTTACATAACCTGCCACACTAACTGCTCAAGTAAATGCTAGGACTCATTTTTGGTAGTGTACGCAGGATATACTGCGTTGGTATCTAGTTACTATAAAATTCTATCCATCTAGTCCTCTGGAAAAAAAAAACTTAGTAATAACTCTATAGAGGACAATGAATAGCCATATCTTGTGAGACCTCGAGGAAGAGACAACCCAGCTACTTTTTTGGAAACTACAAAGACTGTTTATTGTATAAAGATCCAGCCTACAAAAAGAAATGCACAAACATTTTCACCAATGGGAATACAGAACAGGACAAATAAAACAGACATAATCTTAACTGACTACAAAGTAATGAATTAGAATAATTATCCCCCTCCTCAAGTGCAAGCCCTCTCTAACAAATTGTTATCTGGACTGTCCCTTCAGAGCAATCATTAAAAAAGTCCTCTGCTGTAGTTCATAACATGTAGACTTGGTCACTTACAGTACAACATTTAACTTGATCACATACAAAATGCATTTCACATCTGAGTATATTTTATGTCTGCATAGAAAGCTGATGTCCCTCCTCCTCATGACCCACAGCCAGTGGCGGAACTACCGCGGTTGCAGGGGTCTCAGCTGCGACCGGGCCAGTCACTTCAGGGGTCTTGGCCGCCCTGCGGACTCCTGCGAACATGGGTCCCGCCAGCTGAGTAATGCGGCCCCGGCCCGCCGCATTGAAGGGGCCCATGCTGCTAGGGAAACCCGATGCTATGTAATTCCAGGGGGCCCGTTCAGCGCGACTGGGCCCCCTCTGATGTTAGCAGCTGGGAGGAAGTGATTGCCCCAGTCTCTTCCTCCTAGCAACCACCGGGAACCGTGCAGGTGGAAAGAAAGGTAGTCAGAGTGGTGTCAGGATTACTGTTTGATCCAGCACGGATGACAAATAAGTAATGTATTACCAGTCCTTAGAATGGCCGGATTTAACGTACAAAGAATAGTCAAAAATACTAGCCGAGGTCAGGGAACACAGAAAGGGACACAGCGATGAGGAAAGCCAGGAGTCAGGATATCAGAATATAGAGAAGTCAATAAACAAAGCCAAAGTCAAAAACCAGGTAGAAAACTATAAACAGGAACGCGCTCTCGGACAACCACAAGGGAAACCACGACAGGACACTGAGCAGGCTGAGAACTGGGCCTAAATACCCCTCCTTTAGTTCTGATAGGCTCTAACCGGCCTTTGACCCCAAAGTCAGTTACCAGGTTTCATTTACATAATTGCTGCTCAGCATTAACCCTTCTGTGGATTAGGTTGCTGCTCAGCACAACTTTTCCTGTGTGGACAGTAAATGTCATTAACCACATTTCTATAAGCGGATGAATACGTGACATTACCCCCCCACCGGGCGGACAGGACCAGGCTTGAGAGGAAATTTAGCGTGAAAAGCGCGGATCTTAAGGCCCGCATGCAGGTCAGGAGCCGAAACCCAAGAACGATCAGCAGGACCGTAACCTTTCCAAACAACCAAGTACTGTAAAGTGCCCCAAGAAAACCCAGAATCCACGATAGAAGATACCTCATACTCTTCCTGACCACCCACCACCACCACCGGAGGGGGAGGAACACAAGGAACAGTATATCTATTGCAGACAAGAGGTTTGAGTAAGGACACATGAAGTGTTGGGAATCCCTAAAGATGCAGGAAGAGCCAGAGAGTAAGACACTGGATTGATCCTACAAAGCACTCTATAGGGACCAAGGAATCTGGGGGCAAACTTCATGCTAGGGACCTTAAGCCTGATGTTGCGAGATGACAACCACACCCGGTCCCCCACTTGGTACACCAGGTTGGCACTCCTACGCTTATCAGCAAAATGTTTGAAGCGTTCAGCAGCAGCCCCTAGAGCAGTTTGAACCTTAACCCAGGTATCCCGAATGGAGGCCAGACGCTCATCCAGAGCAGGAATGGCAGTATCAAAATACCACAGGGAGAACCGTAGGATGCCTACCATTATTGACAAAAAATGGACTGTGCCCAGAGGAGTCATGAACAGCATTGTTTCTAGCGAACTCGGCCCACGGGAGTAGTTCGGACCAATTGTCTTGTGTGCTATTAATAAAACAACGCAAATAAACTTCTAATGACTGGTTAGCCCTCTCAGCTGTACCATTGGTCTGTGGATGGTAGGAGGAGGAGAAGGAGAGATCAATCCCCAATTGTTAACTGAACGCCCTCCAGAACCTGGACACAAACTGAGAGCCCCTATCAGACACAATATTGTGGGGGATGCCATGCAAACGGACAATTTCACGTATGAAAATTAGGACCAAATCTTGCGAAGATGGCAACTTCTTGAGAGGAATGAAGTGAGCCATCTTAGAAAATCGGTCTACAACCATGAGAATAGGAGTGAACCCAGCAGAGCTAGGAAGCTCAACAATAAAGCAGTTATATTGTCATAGAACACTTTCATGATATTAACCCTTTCACATAGGGGAACGAACAGTTTATCACGCGGTTTACCACTGGGCGCCTGAGGCTGGGCCTCCAGTATGGTGCCAAGCAGTGGAGAAGACAGTGAGAGGACAGTAGTAGCAATAATACACTCTGGTGGCATAATAGGAGATGTCACCTGTTCCAGAGCTGACTCATTATCAAATTGCCTGGACAAGGCATCAGCCTTGGTATTTTTAGAACCAGGTCTATAAGTAATGAGAAAGTTAAAACGTGAAAGGAACAGTGACCATCTAGCCTGTCTGGAAGACAAACGTTTGGCATCCCCTATATATGCCAGATTTTTGTGGTCGGTTATGATCAACAGGGGGTCCTTGGAACCCTCCAAAAGATGTCGCCACTCCTTGAGGGCAAGAATGGCCAACAGTTCTCTACTGCCAATATCGTAGTTGCGCTCAGCAGGAGACATCTTTCTGGAGAAGTAGCCACAAGGATGCAATGGTGTTCCCTGGCTTTCTTTCTGAGAGAGAACAGCCCCTACCCCTGTCTCAGATGCATCAACCTCCAATATAAAAGGTTTACTAGTGTCGGGATGTTTTAGTATGTCCGCAGAGGCAAATCTTTGTTTAAGAGTGTCAAAAGCATTCACAGCCTCTTTGGACCATACCATGCTACTAACCCCTTTGCGAGTCATATTTGTGATAGGGGCTATTACAAAAGAAAATCCCTTGATGAATCTTCTGTAATAGTTGGCAAAACCAATAAACCTTTGAATGGCTTTTAAACCAGAGGGTAATGGCCAGTGTAGTACAGCCTCTAGTTTATTAGGATCCATTTGAAATCCCGATGCAGAGATGTTGTAACCCAAAAAGTGGACTTCAGGCTGGTCAAATATGCACTTTTCTAATTTACAATAAAGTTTATTTTTCAACAACGTCTGCAGAACCTGTTTCACATGGGAGTGGTGAGTTTGAAGATCAGGGGAATACACCAAAATATCGTCCAAATAAACCAAGACAAATGAGTAAATGAATTCCCTGAGTACATCATTTATAAAGTCTTGGAATACGGCCGGGGCGTTGCATAACCCAAATGGCATTACCAGATATTCATAGTGTCCACTACGGGTATTAAATGCCGTCTTCCACTCATGATTCTCTTTAATTCTAACCAAATTGTAAGCGCTCCTAAGGTCAAGCTTAGTAAATACTTTAGCTCCCTGAAGTCTATCGAACAATTCGGAAATGAGTGGGATAGGGTATGCATTTTTTACAGTGATTTTATTAAGTGCCCTGTAGTCTATGCAAGGGCGTAACTCACCACCCTTTTTCTCAACAAAAAAGAATCCTGCACCAGCTGGTGAGGATGACTTTCTTATGTGCCCTTTGCTCAAGGATTCTTTGATGTATTCCTCCATTATTTTACTCTCCTGGGGAGATAAGGCATAAACTGCCCCCATAGGTGGCATAGCGCCTGGAAACAGGTTAATGGCACAGTCATATGCTCTGTGGGGAGGCAATACATCGGATTGAGCCTTGTTAAACACCTCCTGAAGTTCTCGGTATTGTATGGGAACTCCAGGAGTTTGGGGAGTGGTAGTGGGAAGGTCAGTAGTATCCAATCTCTTTAGTACTGGTTTTATACATCTCCCCATACACTCTTTACCCCATTCTAATATCTCCCCATTAGCCCAGTCAATATAGGGATTGTGCTTACTCAGCCACGGAAACCCTAATATGATAGGACATGATGGAGAAGTAATAACCTGAAACGTCATCTCCTCCCTATGGGAGGCCCCAATGGAGATCGTAATAGGGACAGTTTCGTGGGTTATAAGCGGTTGTTTGAGTGATCTACCATCAATAACCTCTACAGCTAGCGGCGTAGGTCACTCCCTGACCGGTATCTCATTACCCCTAATAAACTGGACATCAATAAAATTTCCAGCAGCACCTGAGTCCATTAGGGCACTGCAAGAAAACTTCTTGTTATCAAGGGAAATAGATACCTCAAGGAGGAATCTACTTTTGTTTTTGTTAGAGGACAACTCCATCACACCTAAGATCTGTCCCCTTAAGGTTCTTAGGTGCGGAAGTTTTCCGGACGCACTGGACAATTAGTTATCATATGTCCCTTTCTACCGCAATATAGGCATAACCCCTCCCTTCTCCTATACTGTTTTTCGGCCTCTGACAGTCTAGTGACCCCCAACTGCATAGGTTCGGGTTCGGACTGTACAGGGAGGTTAGACAAAACAGGTTTAGAGAATTGAGGTGCTAGGGACATAGCCGTACGTCTGGTCTTGCTTCTGGTGACTTCTCTGAGTCTTAACCTATTATCAATATGCATGACAAACGTAATAAATTCGTTAAGACTCTTAGGTAATTCTTTAGCGGCTATCTCATCTAGTATAGTCTCTGAGAGACCCTTTTTGAATGCTGAGATTAACCCATTGTTAGTCCAGTCTACCTCGGAAGCTAAGGTACGGAATTCAATAGCATAATCCGAGATACCGTCATCCTCTCTACCCAATGGCTCAAACGTGAGCTTGAATTCGGCAAGGAATTCCTGGTAATTATGAGCTATGCTCCGATTACTCTCCCACAACGGATTAGCCCAGGCAAGGGCCTTGCACTTTAATTGATTCATTAGATAACCAATTCTTGCTCTGTCCGTGGGGAATGACCCTGGTGAGGCCTCAATATGGTACTCCACCTGATTAAGAAAACCCCTGCATTCCTGGATATTGCCATCAAACTGTAGGGATGGTGATAAGGAGTTGCTAGGAGGTTTCATTTACATAATTGCTGCTCAGCATTAACTCTTCTGTGGACTAGGTTGCTGCTCGGCACAACTTTTCCTGTGTGGACAGTAAATGTCATTAACCACTTTTCTATAAGTGGATGAATACCTGACACCAGGTTTCATTTGCACAATTACTGCTCAGCATTAACCCTTCTGTGGATTAGGTTGCTGCTCGGCACAACTTTTCCTGTGTGGACAGTAAATGTCATTAACCACATTTCTATAAGCGGATGAATACGTGACAAGTGGGAACTCTGACTCCCATTAGCCTGAGCCACCACTGGACCCCAAGTAAAGGTGTGTGTGTGTCTACATGTGTGGGAAGAGGGGTTAACGTATGGGAGGGGGACAAAAGACTTGATGGAAGGAGGGTGGTGGGAGGGGTTGACGTACAGGGGGGGCCCAGGGAAATTTTCGCACTGGGGCCCCGTGGTTTCTAGTCTGCTTCTGCCCACAGCTGCATATAGAGACACACATTCTGCTCCATGTATAATACAGGTACTCAATACATTGATGCCTAATTACATTGAAAACAGTCATAAAATGGCACTGCAAACTTGTGCAAAACATATCAGGGGTTCCGGCCATCCATCACAAGGGAACTATCTTCTAAATAACTGAGACATCACAGCCGTTTCATTAATTCTGGCCTTTCAGCTGTTTAATTTGGTACCCTTATGGGGGGTTGCTTTTTTAAGTAAATCCAGTTATGGAGCTATCTACTAAACAAGGGGCAGGTGCAAGGATTTTTGGCAATGTGAAGACAAATTTTGCTGCCCCGCCCCCACAAAAAAATTACTTGTCTCTTAAATCCTCTTTTGTGTTTCTTATCCCTTTTTAATGTCTTTCCCTCTTAAAGGACCACTATAGTGCCAGGAAAACATACCACTATAGTGCCCTGAGGGTGCCCCCACCCTCAGGGTCCCCCTCCCGCCCGGCTCTGGGGAGAGAAAAGGGGTAAAAACTTACCTTTTTCCAGCGCTGGGCGGGGAGTTCTCCTCCTCCGATCCTCCTCCGTTCCTCCCATTCGGCTGAATGCGCACGCGCGGCAAGAGCTGCGCGCGTATTCAGCCGGTCGCATAGGAAAGCATTTACAATGCTTTCCTATGGACGCTTGCATGCTCTCACTGTGATTTTCACAGTGAGAATCACGCAAGCGCCTCTAGCGGCTGTCAATGAGACAGCCGCTAGAGGAATTGGAGGAAGGATTAACCCATTTGTAAACATAGCAGTTTCTCTGAAACTGCTATGTTTATAAAAAAATGGATTAATCCTAAAGGGACCTGGCACCCAGACCACTTCAAGCTGAAGTGGTCTGGGTGCCTAGAGTGGTCCTTTAACCCCTTAAGGACCAAACTTCTGGAATAAAAAGGAATCATGACATTTTACACATGTCATGTGTCCTTAAGGGGTTAAGTGTACTTTATTCCCTGTTTTGCGTCTTACGCCACCCTTTAGTGTTTCTTACTCCCCTCAGCTCCTTTGTGTGTCTCCCTTTGCCATTTTGTCTCACTTCCCTTCCCCAGCTCCTCTGTGTGTCTCTTTCCACCATACCCTCTGTGTTTCCAGACCATGGTAGAGGATCTTCTATTTCCTCTACCCAATCTAACAGGAAAATGTACCCTGCTCCCAGTAAACAATTCCTTCCCCACTACTGAAGTAAGGCTTACTGGCCTATAGTTGCCCGACGTCTTCCTACTACCTTTCTTGTGAATGGGCACAACATTTGCCAACTTCCAATCGTCTGGGAATACTCCTGTTAACAATGATTGGTTAAATAAATCTGTTAATGGTTTTGCTAGTACACCACTAAGCTCTCTTAACTTTGGGTGGATTCCATCAGGTCCCATTGACTCTTTTGTCTTTACTTTTGATAGCTGAAATAGAACCTCTTCCTCTGTAAACTCACATGTAACAAATTACTCATTTGTCCTTTTTCCTAACTCTTAGCAAAATCTTAGCAAAATAGCTTCCTAGCAAAATCTTAGACAGTTGAAGATTCTGTCAACCTCTCCAGAATATTTCCAATCACACACTTTGTAGCAGCACTTAGAAGCGCTGATATATTAACCCTTTCAGGGAATCTTTATTTTGTTAATTTAAATGCATCTTTTTGAATGTTTTATATGCAGCTGAGGTCTAAAAGCATAGAAAAGAAAATTACACAAGCAGTATCAGCCTTTGTATTTTATTTGTTCAGCTATTTTTTTTTTAATGAAATTTAATTAAAATGTATTACTTTATTTAGCACATGACTTACAGCTCTAAACTTTACTAAACCATTTCATATATATTTGTTACAAATTCTCTGATGCTCTCTAGGTATTACTGGCAAAAAATATATATTTTCATATAAATCAAGATGATGAATGTGAAAGAAACATTGTGATGATTATAATTTGGTATCTGTATCATGTATTGGCCTGTGAGATCTTATCCCATGCTAAACAGGCTAGGTACGATGTAGTCCGTGTGATTTCCATCAATCAAGCCTTGTCCATTATAATGAACGAACCAACATGGCACCTTACTGCCATTTATTGCGTCCTTCATGTAATCTTTCTGTGAACCCCTAAAATAAATTTAAAAAAAAATAATCAAAGGGAAATATTAACACAAACAATGAATTAATTTAAATAATGTCAGTTTGTAAATATCCGCTTGAAAAAGGTCACCCTCATTAGTCCGGATATTACGCTTCTACATTAGAAAGACTGGAGGCAGTATTGTTGAGAATCATTACAGAGCTGGGTTTACTGCAGTACCTGGTACTCTAATAACATGGTAACCATAGGCGTGCGCACGGGGTGTGCCGGGTGTGCCTGGGCACACCCTAATCCCTGCGGCACGCCTATGGAGTGAGACCGGCAGGGGAGATCCTGATGTTGGCTCATGTAGAGAGTGCAGGGGCTAGAGTTCACTCTCCACTGGACCACCATGGAAAGCAGCACGAACAAGGACCTCCAGGGAAAGCAGCACAAACAAGAATCCCCCCTCCCTACATAAGATAAGAAGGGAGGGAGGATATTAAGTAATGTACCCCCACCTCCACCCCCACAATCACCCACACACATACAGCACACACAGCACCCACACACATACAGCACCCTCACACACATCCAGCGCACACACATACAGCACCTTCACACATACACACAGCATACACATACAGCACCCACACACACATACACCGCACATAGCACACACATACAGCGCACACACACAGCACACTAACAGGACCCTCACACACAGCACCCTTACACACACACACAACACCCTCAAACCACCCTCATGCAGCACACACACACACACACACAGAGGTGTATGTATGTGTGTGTGTATATATATATATATATATATACATATATATATATATATATATGTATATATATATATATATATATACACACACACACACACATATACACGCGGCGTGTGTTTGTGCTTTAGAGTGCACAACCTAATGCAATAGGCTGCGCACGCCTATGATGGTAACACAATGTCCCCAGTGATGTAGGTTAGGGGTACTAAATGCAATATGTTACAGGTGTCTAGAGTTAGGATGAATTTAGGTAAAGCCTGTCTCAGAGTGATAGGATTTACAGTCCTCAACATCCTGTAGGCAAGAGCCCCTAACTCTAAATCGTTTTAACTCTAATCCACTTAATGCCTTACTAACCCCTAAAAACAATGGGAAACCTAGGGCTGAAACTCTGGGCAGACCGCATTCCATGCAGCAGCAAATTATAAAGATTGTAAAACCTGCAGTTATCTTGTCTGCTGCCTTTGCAAGCTGTCCCATGCTAACCCTGCCCAGACTTTCTGTGGCTGTCCAATCAGAGTTCAATAAAAAGTCTTTGTAAGTCAGAAGCTGTGGGCCAATGAAACCAGGAATTAACATTACCTGCTTGAAAGCCAAGGGGGTGTAACCAAGATAATTTATGAAAGTGTCAATTTCTATTGAAATCTGCACTTTTTGCAAACTAAAAAAAAAAGAGGACACACTTACATTCACACAGCTTTTCAGCAAGCTAAAGCTGTTTAGGGTTCTGGAGTTATCCTTTAACTTAGATATGTCGGTTAGGTTACTGTTAATGGTTCGGTGCTTATTTTCTGTTTTAAATAATACTACTTAGTTACATAAGGCCATCATTTAAGTTTCTGAATTTTTTTTTTTTTTTTTTTTTTACAATTCATGATCCATTTCATTTTCATACCTGGTCACTGTCAACAGTCTATTTTTCACGAACATAGAAGCATCAGGTTTTGCTGGGTCAGAAGAATTATGCACGTTTGAAATCTCAAAGTCAATTCCATGGAAAAATTGTCCTTTAAAATAATTGATAAAAAAAAAAAAAGATCATGAATTCAACAGTTTAAACCTGAAGGAAAAGTAGACAGATGTGCGAGGGTGGAAACAGGATATGGCATGATATTCACTGCTAGTTGTCAATCACTGGTTGGGTCCATTCTGCTATGCATAGTCTCTTGCAGAGTGTACAGAAAACCTCCAATATCAACCATAATCCATGCATATATATGGTTTACACTAATACATCTGTTCTAGACATCATCAGGATGTGTATTATGTATCAACTCCCTATATATCAAGTATCTCAAACTATGGTCCTACAGATGCTGCTGATTCTCTGACCATCTATTACATTTAGATAATTATAGAATTATAGGCCATCAACGTCTGGGAGGAGGCCAGAGTTTGAGATCCCTGTAATAACAACTCTATCCAGTTTCTCTTCTATGTCTGACCAATATGATTTCTACCTGAAACTCTACCACGAAGACCTTGTTTTATCAGTTGTCTTTTGATTTTGTGCGTTTGCTTGCTGGTATATTGTTACTAGTTCAGCTGGCCTTGAATTATATGCATATGTTATTCTATTCTGTAATGATGTTCGCTTTATATACTAGTCTTCTAATCTAATGTGATCATTTTAGGTACACCTGTTCTTGCTTTGGATGAAAATGATTGGATTTCAGAACTATCTTTAGGGTGTGTTGTACTGTACTGCCGTCCTAGAAATAGTCAATTTGGTTGCAGTTTGGCACTGGAAGTTTGTTTGTTTTTTAGCACTCGGGAGAACGATTTGTCCTTTAATTGTTTTAGTTTGTCCTTTTTAAGAGGAACATTTGCTCAAATCCCTTTCATTATACCAAAAGCTCTAACAGGAGCAACAGTGGATGCACTGACAGGACCATACTGTTAGAATATCTGGTGTTTGTACTGGATGATAAATACACTTGTGTAATAGATATCTCAAAATGATTACTTATGTTACGTAATAGATATTTAGTGTCTGGAATATTTATAACCATGACATACAGACTTTATAGACTATTTAGAACAGCTGGACTTAACGCAGATCGTTTTAGTGACACAACCTGAGAGTATGTATAGAGTTAATAGGGACAGGATTAAGAAGTACAGAATGTCACTATAGCAAGACAATATTAAAGAAAGGTTAAAACATTTAAATCTCTTTAGTTTAGTTTGGAAAAACGGCACCTGAGAGGGGATATGATAACATTATACAAATATATTCGGGGCCAGTACAATCCAAATCTATTCATAAACAGGGCTATACATAGGACACAAGGTCACACATTTAGGCTGGAAGAAAGGAGATTCAATCTAAGGCAAAGAAAAGGTTTTTTTTACAGTAAGAGCAATAAGGATATGGAATTCTCTGCCTGAAGAGGTGGTTTTGTCAGTTTATACAGATGTTTAGACTGCAATTGGATAAATACTTGCAAAAACATAACATACAGGGATATAATTTCTAATTAGTGGGGTAATAGCTGCTTGATCCAAGGAGACATCTAACTGCTATTTTGGGGTCAAGAAGGAATTTCTTCCTAGTTTGTTGCAAAATTGGAAGCACTTCAGACTGGGTTTTTTGCCTTCTTTTGGATCAACAGCAAAAACATATGTGAGGAAGGCTGAACTTGATGGATGCAAGTCTCTTTTCAGCTATGCAACTATGTAAGATTAAAGGTAATGGAGAACAGAGAAGTCAGACCTAAAACAAAGTCAAAAATCAGAAAACCAACAGTATCGGTAACCCCGTAATGACATACAGTGTCTTCTCCACTATTTTGAAGTGGAATCTGGATTCATTCTATACACAGACAAAGTAACTCAGGGGTAGGCGATCTTCAGCACTCTAGATGTTGTGGAATACATCTCCTAATGTACATCGCCATAATTCTGAAAAGGCATCAAGGGAGATGTAATCCACATCTGGAAAGGCCAAAGGTTGCCTAAACCCTTTACATTCTCCAAAATGTTTAGCGCTGGGAGTGCGTTATGTGTTTGGACTGTTCCTTTAAAGGTTTATGTTGACTTTCCACATAATTAGTTAAGGGGATTTCCCCATTTAATCAGCTAGACTTGATGCATGGATTAAACCAGTGAATAGGTATATTAGCATGAAATATGTAAGGATTTGGTAAGAGCTATTATGTTTTTGTGTATATACTTATTTTACCAGTACAACACTGCAATCCAAGTTGGATAGATTAAAACATCAGTTTTTATTAGAAGTGCCAAAGATTTTTCATTGCCGGTTCATTATATTTAGTCCCACTTCCCCTCATAGTGATTACCCTAAAGCCTAGTAAGTGTTGATGTGACTCTTACCCAGCAGTCCATGAACGCTTGTTGAGAATTTGTGGTTGTCTAAAGTATAAAATCCCAGGAAATCCCTATTAAAAGGGTGGTTTTTCCAAACTTTATGCAAAATAATGACAAATTTTGCTCCTTCTCCCATTGAAAGAAACACATTTTTCTTGTTAATAAAAAGTTCAAGTCTGGAAATAAATAATTGCATTAATTTCACATCACAGAGCAAATGCACACCAATGCAGTATATCAAACCTGACACAGCATTGTGTTAATTTATCCTTTATGCACACATGTTAGACGTGTGCAAAGGTTTATTACAGACACTTTTTCTGAATGAAATGCCTTTTAATCCACACCCAGACAAATTTGATTTGTCAGAGATTTACTTGTAGAGTCTTATTTAATGAAGAAGACTCCACTGGTAAATATCATACAGTCAACTCATCCATGTTTAGATTTGGATTAACCATTTGAAACAAACTTTTGCACAAGTCTAACATGTATAGTATTAACAAACTCCTCATAATAGCAATTAATTAGGGTAAAATAGTAAGTGTATCATTTATTATCAGCTATACATTATGTATTATCAATTCTACAAAGGAAAAAAAAATGCAATTAGATTTCAGATAATACTTGCAAATCTGAACATTGACATGGAAAAGAGCATAGTAATGATTACTATATGGTATACAGAAATATTCTAAGTTTCATTGGATGGAGAACAAATACAACTTCAATAAGGTGGTAGTAATAATAAAACTTGTTAAGGTAAGAGAAAATGAGAAGACAAGACAAAATTAGATCTTGATTAGGTAGGTCAACAATATGAATATTATATGCCTCATAATTTGAGAAAGGCTCTTGTTAGCTGAAGCGTTGCCAGTTTCACTCTAAATAAAATCTGCATCTTCGGACGTGCCTGTGTGTTCTTGGATATTCATTTCTTATTCTGGAATAGTCCTGATTTCAGAGAGACAGGACAGGACAGGACTGGAAAATAGGGACTGTCATCCCATCTTTGTTTCCTGGTGTCCTGCGTTTGGTAACACGATGGAACTGTTCCAACAATGATTGCATGGGCCCATCATAAGAGACACTTGAACAGGTCTCCCTGTAGGCTCAGCCCACAGTGGACAAGTTAAAATTTTTGGCTGGCAGTCTGCTGTGTATTCACACCAGATTGACTGGCCAGTAATGGGTGGGTCTGCTCTCCTTTTTGTGACGGCAACACTAAGCAATAAGACATAATAGGCATCACAGAAGCATGATGGGTTGAAACATATGACTGGACAGTAAACTTAAATGGTTACATAAAAGGTCACGTGGTATGTTTATTATTGGTTGGTATATGTTATAAATCACCTAAAGTTGAAATTGGTGAGGAAGGGCAAATTTGGAAAGCTGCACATCTGGGTAACTCATTAATTATTTGAAATACCCATTCATAAATTAGGATAGAAGGACTAGTAGTTCATCTAGGTGAATAGGTTTTGAATCTAAGTGACACCTATTAACTATAAACTATGTTTGTCTGGATCTGGTTATAACAAAGTTATATGAAGAAAATGGTTCTTTATAGTCAGAACAATAAGGATGTGGAATTCTCTGTCTGAAGTGGTGGTTTTATCAGAGTCTGTAGAGATGTTTAAACAGCAACATAATTAATTCTTGCAAAAACATAATATTCAAGGATAACATTTGAATATGTGGGGTGAGAGCTTCTTGCTTCGCTGAGAGTTCTGAATGCCATTCTGAGGATGTGAAGGATTTATTTTCCTACTTTGTTGCAAAATTGGAAAGTGTTCAAACTGGGTTTTTCCTCTTGGGATTAGTATATGACATTGACGATGATGATGGATTAGTGCTACTTATTACTATACATTTGTGATATGAATAATGTAATGCAAACTATTCAGCAAACATAGGTGTTTTTGTTTGTAAAATGGTTTGGTACTTGGTGGATTTGCTATTGATGTTATTGTGCTTGACTTTAAGAAACACTTGCACAGAACACATTCGTCAAAAAATTGGAGAAATGGTCTTACTACAAACATTTAACAAAAAAAAAACTGTCAAACTGTATATTTGTGATTTGAAGGTGGTGTTAAGTGGCAGTGACTAATAGTAGGACACTGCAGTAACCTTAATCACCAGTGTCACATTAGGAAAAATAGAGAAGACTACCTACTACTTAAAGCTTGTGCAAGTCCCGTTGTGGTGTAACTAGGCAATAATAACCTTTTCTTGCTCTTTACTGAATAACTGTTAACAAGTTTAAAAAAGCAAACTGTTAATTGGCAACCTAGTCTCATACTAAGGTCAATGACATAATGGCAATCTCCTTTCTCCGACTTGTCTTAAGTGCCACTGACTGTTAGCTAGCTGTACCTTAATCTTAGTCTCACAATAGCAAACTCTTATCTCCCACTCAAAGTTGTTTTAAGTGCCCATGGCAGTAGCTAGCTAACTACATCAGTAAGCTAAATCTAGTCTTACACTAGAATTTATGGCCCAGGTTTTCTCCTGCTCCCACACATGCACAGCAAAGGTAGAACACACAGTACCACTGTTGGTCTGTCTTCCTAAATCACAGCAGTCAAAGTGTCTGGAGGTATCTTGTTTGGAGGTTTAGCTTGCTTTATTGTTCCTTCTTTTTTTTTCACGCTCTACAGGTCAGTTGTCACTTGTTATGCAAAATAAACATTTACTAGTAGTGCCCTAACCTTCAAGAATCTTCCATCTCTTAATTGGACAGGAGAAACAAAACTGGGCAGACAGCTTGACCATCATGGCGACCTAAGCAGCATATTTGTACCCACCAAAAAAAAAAAAACACTTAAAATTACAAATCGACACAAGTATGTTCAAGCTTATGTGTGTCAGTGTCCCCATGATTCTGGCTTGTGGCTGTACAGAAATCAGAATTTTGCTTGACCAAATTAAGCCAATTTACAGTTCGGCCAGTAATTTCCATGTCTATTATTTAGACCTCCTTAGATACACTAATTGAAAAAAAAATACTGCCTTTTAATTGCATGTATTGCATTTTTAAATATATTTTAATAGATTGTCACATTGTTATATGTACAATATCACACTGTGCACCTTTTTTGTTTTTATCTATCTGACTGTTGGCAAATTGAGAAAGATGTATTACACATTCAGTATCTCACAAAAGTAAGTACACCCATCACATTTTTGAAAATATTTTATGTGAGGGGTGTGAGGGGTGTAAGCTCATTGAGCAGGGCCCTCAACCCCTCTGTTCCTGTGTGTCCAACTTGTCTGGTTACAACTACATGTCTGTTCGTCCACCCATTGTAAAGCGCTGCGGAATTTGATGGCGCTATATAAATATCATAATAATAATAATAATATATAATATGTATGAATGTCGTGTTCTGTTTTGTCATGTTTTAGATATGAATGTCAGATTTTTTTTTACTATACAATGTTATAGGAACAGTCAAGAGTGACAACATATATGTATGTTAGCCTGTACATTTGTAAGAGAGAAAAAAAAATCAAAGAATAAGATAATACGATTTAAAAAAAAAATACTTACAAAAACATAATATACAGAGATATACTTTATTAGTGGGGGAATAGCTGTTTGATCCAAGATTTGACTGCCATTTTGGGGTCAGTAAGGCATTTTTTCCTAGTTTGTTGCAAAATTGGAAGCGCTTCAAACTAGGTTTTTGCCTTCTTTTGGATCTACATCAAAAACATGTGTGAGAGGCTGAAACTGATGGACACAAGTCTCTTTTTAGCTATGGAACTATGTAATACACAGTCATTGAACTAATAATAGAACTGCTATTGCAAATTTAGTCCCATTGTATCTAGGAGATGTTAGATGTTGTCATGGGACCCGTGATACACGTCTGTGATCAGATTTTCACTGACTTCACACCTGTCAGACGAGTCTTTGTCTCTAATGTGTGCTGACTCCATTCACATTCATGCTCTGTGTACAGACCTTGGACAGGACAACATCTGGACACTGTGGGACTACATTTGCAATAGCAGCTTTGTTAGTTCAATGTGTACTAAATGAAGTGACTTTTTTTAACCAGTTGCAGTAATTTAAACTAAAGCACAATTTTCCATATATTTTTATATTGACTTTTTAGATACGTTTAGAAGTGTGCCTGTAGTTTGTGAAATAATTTTGTCCCCTCCACTCCTTTTTTTCCCCCCACCTTTGAGTGCTACAAACACTCACAAACACATATATTACTGAGAACATACCCATCCTCACGTAGTGTCACGATTTCCTGCCATGAGAAAGTTGCCTTCTTTTCCCCATTCTTGACAATGATTTTATCTGTATTCACTTCGATTTTCAATTCCATGCCTTTGTTAATGAGGCCCAACTTTCCAAAAAAGGTTTCATTTGATATCAAATTACCACTCGATTTCTTTCCAATAAGTTCACCATTGACTGCAATTCCTAAAAAAGATAAGAAATGTTTATATATATATATATATACATATATACACAGTTGAGAAAGTCCTATACTAGTGGACAAGGTGTTCTGCCTATCATTCTAGTCTGTCAGACTGAGTCTTAAAAGAATACAATCATGCCTGTCCCCACCACGACAGAAGCCCATAGAGCAAGAAATAGCACTAAGCGATAAATACCTGATCACACAGTAGGTGTATTGTCATTTAGGCACTAATTGACATAATACTACCTTTGGTTAAACTGCCACACAAGACTTATTGGCCTGAGTGCACAATAACATATGATAACACAGATTAGTTCCAAGAGGGATCTCCTATACAAATATATATTTGTTGCTTTCTGCTTATATTTTGCCTACTGCAGTTATTTTGTTTTACCCTCCTACAATTGCTCTTCTACTTCACGTTCACCCATACCTAGTGGATGGAGATATGTCTGACAGGGAGCAGTTAAGTTGAGTACATACCCAACGCATTATTCGTTACCTCTCTGTGTAACCCAAGCTGTAAATTGAGTTTACCATATTCAGTGTATGCCTCATACATGACGTTCTTGCAACAATGTTGTACCATTACCTTTCATGATACTGCGAACAGTGTATTTTATGTACGAAAACTCAAATTAAATACAAATTATAAAAAAAAAAAAAACTATTATAACACCACAAAGGCGGATGAAGAATTTTAGACAACAGACTAGGCTACAATGTGCACTGTTGGCAGCTGAAAAGGACATTGATAAGTTGTCATGTACTGATAAGAGGACATTAATTCAGGTTATGAAAATATAAGTGTGATTATAAATCAGTGGAATGACAATCACATGTCACAATTAGAAGTATCAATTTTCAAGAAGGATATTCTGAAACTTTGATTAATATGAGCAATTGAAGATTTTAGTTGTGATGAACGGTTAAACGAATTGCATTTGTTTATATTAGAAAAAGAGTCTCAGAAGAGATATGATATTCTGCAAATTTACACATGGCAGCATCATAATAGGATAAGTTCTGGCCACTTGGCTGATTAGGACAGGAAATATAAGCTATAAATACCCAGATTTACATGTGAGGTGCCCGTATGCACAACATTCTAAATGCCCCCTTGCTCCCTAACTCAAAAATAAGGAAGATAAAATAAGTATAAAGAATTTATTAACTGGTCATTGCAGGCCTAAAACATAAAATATATTATATAATACATATTTGACAACTGCATACATATAAATGAATGTATGTGCAGATTTATGCTCTCCTTGTAATGTATTGTTTGAATCTGAGAGTTTACATTTACTATTGGAGTACATAAAATGTTTTCTTTTAAGAAGTGTAAGCAAAGATTAAGATAACAGGTTTATTTTCAGGTTTAGGCTCTGAGTGCTGGAGCATTTATATCTTATGTCATCTTTAGACCAGTCAGCCTCCTATGGTTAATGATATTAGAGCTGCAAGGGCTGTTAAACAGTGTGCATCACTTAGAGCTTTTCCTGCAAGGCATTTCCTGTGTGAGAGACTGTTAGTGAGCAGATGGGAAGTGATCCCTTCCACTTCCTGTCCAACCTTAACACTGGATGAACTGGGGCAGCACCCTTTATAACTATTCATGCAGCTCTGCTATAAAGCTGACTACACGGGACTCTGTCTAAGGCTCCTGGTACTTATCTCTCCTCACCAGCCTATCTAAGCTAAAAAGAGTTGGATTAGGTTTTCAGATTTTCAAATCTTCATTTGCCTGTGTAATACAGGCCTACAGTTTTAAACTTATTCCGGCAGCTATGCTAATTATCAAGTCTCCGGTATAAATATGGACGGTTACGGTTATTTCTGTTATACCTGTTACTTAGTATGGGGTCTCCTTAAAGGACTACTCTAGGCACCCAGACCACTTCAGCTTAATGAAGTGGTCTGGGTGCCTGGTCCAGCTAGGGTTAACCCATTTTTTCATAAACATAGCAGTTTCAAAGAAACTGCTATGTTTGTGAATGGGTTAAGCCTTCCCCTATTCCCCTATTTCCTCTAGTGGCTGTCTCATTGACAGCCGCTAGAGGTGCTTGCGTGCTTCTCGCATTATGAATGCTTTCCTATGTGACTGGCTGAATGCGCACGCATTCAGCCGACGGGGAGGAGAAGAGGATCGGAGGAGGAGAGCTCCCCACCCAGCGCTGGAAAAAGGTAAGTTTTAACCCGTTTCCCCCTTCGAGAGCCGGGCGGGAGGGGGACCCTGAGGGTGGGGGCACCCTCAGGGCACTATAGTGCCAGGAAAATGAGTATGTTTGTTTTCCTGGCACTATAGTGGCCCTTTAAAACAAATGGGTCACATTTAGAAAGTTTATTAGGGAGCATCTAAGTAACTTTTATACACCTTGTGTTGATGTTCTAGAAAAGAGTCCTGATGATGGCCCTACTGACTATATGGAATCTGCCTGTATGCTGTAGTCCAGTACATCTACAGAAGCCTGATACTAATACACTGACACTTGTTTATAACAAGATATGTGGCATTGGTTATCAGCAGAGGGTATTTTAGTTGTTTAGGTGTTCTGGACACTCATTTACTTGTCTGTCTGAGCAAACCTTATACCTTTCAAGCCTGGCTGTATTTCCATATTGGTACTTGTTCTTAGCGATATACCTGACTATTGTCCTGGCACAGCACATTAAAGGGACACTCCACAGCATTTTTGTGAAATGGCTTTTTATTATATACATTTAGTATATATATATATTCCCCAATCAATACATGCATGTATTCAATGGGGGTATATCTTAAAAGAACTTGAAAAGGCTGCAGATCTTATGAACTGTAGCCTTAGCATGCTCTCCATTTTTTTTCCTGGAAGAGACAGGGAAATAACCAGAGAAGCCTTTGAATTGGTGTCAACTCATGCACGCTCATGCACTGTTGCCTGTCTGGCTGTTTGATTGACAGCCAGAGGGGTGTTCCCTAGTTCATTTATAAAAGTGCTGATTTGTCATAGAAATCAGTACTTTTTATAAACTGAGGTTAAACTAGGATACTCCTCATCTATAAAGCAATTAAGCAAGCTGAATGGCATTTGGGATGTGGCGTGGTCCTTTAACATTAAACTCTTTCAGAGAGTGGAAGATATTCTTTAATCTGGACACTCCTATCCAATACAATCTACAGATGCTAATGGTACTAATGGTAAATTCAATTCATCCTTTCCTAAGACGTATGTGGCATTTAAGTATTTTCTCTGCACATAAGTTAAAAGTAGCAGATAGAATGATATAGCATTGTATTATTGGCTTTTGTGGTGCTCAGCATGTAGACATGCCTCTTTAAGTGTGGCGGTACTTACCTTATCCGAGGGACGAGCGCTCCTGCCTCCACACAAGCCACGTGTGCCTCGATCTCTTCTTAGCGGGTCGCGTGAACTGACCATAGTGAGAGGTCACCCGGCCTGTCTGACACTAGGAAAGCAGCTCACGTCCTGAGCATTATCTTAAAGGGGCAGTGGGAGCCACAAGTGGATTCAGGCTCCCATTGGCCCATGTCATTCTGGCACCCCTACACATGCACATATCTGTATGCAGTTGAGGCTTGTCCATAGGGACTTCTTCAGAAGTGACCGACTCCCAGTTCTCTCCTTCTCTTATAGCAGCAGCTGTTGCATTTTTCACAAAGACTGGCGGCAGACATCAGGTGTCTGCCGCAATGCTGTGTCTATCCTTGACCACCAACCTCCACAGTTGTCTGATCATGTTAACCACCTCGGCTGGCTCCCAGTAGAGATACCTGCCACCACTGTCCCCAGCTACCTCCTGTACACTAAAGTAAGGTAGGCACATAGTGTTTGAAGTGGTGTCTGCCTTACTTTACTGCCTTACTAAGGAATACAAAGTTGTATTTATAAACTATAGATCTATAAACTATATTTGGCCTTCTGGTACTTGAACTCCTTCTGTCCTGATCATCTTCCCTCTTCTTACTATCATCCATCTGTCTGAATGACCTTCCGATGTCCTTGCTGTATATCCTAGTTAGGTGGATCAGTGAGTCAACGTCCCGTTCATTCTTGGCATACAGCTTGATATCATCCATGTAGAGTAGGTGGCTGATGGTAGCTCCACTCTTGATCCTGTATCCATATCCACTCTACTTGATGATCTGGCTAAGGGGGTTGGGGGACAGCACATCACCTAGCTGATAGCACATCACATTTAATGTTCACTTGAGATACTGTCCTGGAATTGGCATCTAGAGTTGTTTTGCACTTGCCCATCACGTTTTTGATGGAGGTTCTTATTGTCTTGTTGACTTTGTATATATCTAAGCATTCCAGTATCAATGTGTGTGTGTGACATTGTGTCATAGGCTTTCTTGTAGTAAACCCACGCTGTGCACTGATTGGTCTGTCTGGTCTTAGAATCCTGCACAACTGCTTGGTCTATCAGTTTTGATCCTCTGGTGTTGTTTTGATCCTCTGGTGTTGTTTCCAATTCCCTCCTGAGTATTGTTCATGCAGTGACTCATATGCCCCTAGATCTTGGAGGCTATGATGCCTGACATGACCTTCCATGTTATGGGGAGGCAGGTAATTAATCCGTAGTTAGATGGTGTTATTCTTTTGTGAGGGTCCTTCATGACCAGTATTATTGGCCTTGGGGTATTATCAGGGTGGGAGCCTGTTGTTAGTAGTTGGTTCATTTGTGCTGCTAGGTGGTCATACAATGTTGTTACTTTAGGTGTGGATCATGTCAGGTCCTGGGGCTGACCAACTCCTCATGAGGGTTACTCTTTGCTGCATATCTCAGACTGTAATGGTGACTAGATCTTGTTCTGGCAGCATGCGGTGGTCTATTTTCAGGTGTAGTAGCCACTGAGTCTTGGTGTTATGTGATGCTTCTTTCTCCCACATGTTCTTTCAGTACTGTTCAGTCTCTGCTCTGGGTAGGTCTTGGGTAAATATCTTGGGTAGAGCTGTGAACTTTGGATGGTATTGATTATCTTAGCTTCTCTGGTTGCCAGTATTTTCTTAGCGGTTTCCAGTGCCTTGTACTTCCTCAGTAACCAAGATCTATTCTTGATGTTTTCACCTCTGTGAAGTTGATCCAGCTTACAAACTTCCTTCTGTGTTGTCTTTATCTTGGCTTCCAGTCGTGGTCTCCCTGGGGGGGTCATTGCTTATCTTTGAGTCTGATCTTGTAATCAAGTAGCTGGAAGACCACTAATGCTGTGGCTTACATGAGCCTGTTGGGGTTGTGGACAATGCTTCATTAAGTGCAGCTAGAGTCAGGTTAACAAATGAATTGAGGTTGACAACCCTCTGCAAGTATGGATGTGGGTATGGGAATTTCTTCTTTCTAGTGGCACATGGTTGATGTTTTCGGTAGTCCAACCAAATCCAGTTTTGACACTAGACTAGTTCCTCTTGACAATGTTCAAACATTGTGTAACCAGCTGTTTTGGCATTAGGGTAGATGATGGTTTCTTGCTCATCCATAGTTCCCACATATGTTTCCCCTCTCATTGGGTCTGCTGTTATAGTAGCATTCAAGCAAGTCTAGGTTCTCATTTCGTGCCCAGGAATGGTTTGTTTCAATAGCCCACTTGTCATCAGATTGTACTGGTTCCCTAGAATCTGACTTGGTAATCCGGGCTACATCCAAGCCGGCATGACTCTCTTGGCTTGTGTTGCTCTCATATTTTTGATGTGGGCTGTAAATATCATTATCCCATTAATTTCATTGGATATAAGTTTTGTGTCCCATCTGCAGTAGACTATGACTGGATGGAGGTGTTCCTTGTAATAACTTTACACTAAGTGATATGGTTAGATTAATTTCTTAACCTGGTTATCTTAGTCTATTTCTCATGCCCTTGTCCTTGTGTAATCTTTAAGGTCTTTATCATTGAGGGCTTTGGTCTTGCCCAGCAGTGGTGAGTGTCAGATTCATGTGTTATAGAGCTGCTGCTTCCATGGTGCATTAGGTCCCACAATCGCTGTGGCATCATGTGAGGTGACCTAGTTTGATCTGTTTTATTTTCTTACTAAGTAGAATTTTGTTTTAAAACCACGTGAATTTTATTGGCACGTTTGCCCTGTGGGTATATGTCACAGTATATGTAAGAGAATCCAAACACACAGACCCTAATCTACATCAGAGTATACTATGATCCATATTAATGGATTTTAGTGGCTGGGCTTAACTTCTGAATGGTCAGAGAGAGAGCCATGGTTAAGTGTAGGAGAAATTAAAATATACGTTAGACAAGTCAAATATCAGAAATACAGAGAACAGAATACACAGTAATCAAGCCAAGGTCAGTAACAGGAGATCAGAAATATCACAAACGCATTATAGAACTAAACAAGAACCACAATGGATTTTAAATACCTGTGGCCTTATATATTTTAAAGTGATATAATTGTATTTGGAGAAGTACTCTGAAATGTAGCAGTTAGCTTTATTATCTTGCTAACTTTTTTTAAATTATAATTTTTTTTAATTTTTTTTTTGGAAAACTGGGTATTCAGTACTTTTACAATTAAAAGGATTTTGTAGTATACGGAACACAAAGCAGTATTCTTTACATTATAGCGCCCACTAAACCGCGCTTTTCCCCCCCCGGTGGTGCAAGGTTAAAAAAACAAACAAAAAAAACTGTGCATAAACCCCTCCAAAGTCAGTCGACAAATTGAGTACAGCCATCTGAGACTATTTCTTCAGTTATCTTGTGGAGCCTAGACAATACAAATGCATCCAAGGTTTTGTGGGCACAGGCAAGGGTAATAGACCGGCAGGTTATTTAGCAGAGGACTAAGATTGCGTATGTATAGGACAAGCAAGGGACACTATAGTCACCAGAACTACAGCTTATTGTATTTGTTCTAGCGAGAATAATTATTTCCTTCAGTCTTTTTGCTGTAAACACTGTCTTTTCAGAGAAAATGCAGTGTTTACATTACAGCCTAGTGATAACTACACTGCCCACTCCTCAGATGGCTACTAGAGATGCTTCCAGGGGTGTGCAGCACTTCGATTAAGTGTCTCCACCCTCTGCATGGAGACCCTTAACTTTCCTCATAGAGATGTATTGATTCAATGCATCTCAATAAGGAGATGCTGATTTGCCAGGGCTGTGTTTTCTTTTGTTGTTTTTTTTTTCTTTAAAAAGCTTCAGGGAACCAAATAAGAGGTTTAATTCCCAATTTCTCATGTTAGTAGGGGTATTAAAGAATAATGGTGTAAAACCCAGCTTCTATTGAATCCTTTAGCAAAAGATTCTTTGATATACTTCTCCATGACCACGTTTTCTTTTTCAGATAGTGGATTTCCTTCCCTTAGCCTTAGGTAGCATAGCACTAGGTAGGAGTTTAATTGCATAATTGTATGGAGAAATTAGAGTAAACGTTAGAAAAGCCAAATATCAGAAATGTAGAGAACAGAATTAGCAATCAGTAAAAGGAGATCAGATATATAAAAAAATGCACTATTATGGCCAGATTTTAAATACCCATGGCTGTTGGGATTAGACCACATCATAGAGGAGCACCAGAAAACACAAGGCCTATGGATTGCTGATTTCGCTATTGGACAAGCCATTTGGATGTGGGTGAGAGCACGTATAAATGCACACAAGCGACATGTAGCATCCGAATCATTGTCAGAGCAACAAGGGCGAGCACTAGAATCGGTAAGTATGACAGTATGTTACTTTTAAAAATATAATTTATTCAGAGAAGCACTCAGATATGTAACACTGATGCTATACAATCTTGCTAAATGCCAATAATAGAGTTTGAAATTAAGAATAGCCAGAGTGAATTTTATTTTATTTTTTTGGAAAACAGGGTATTCAGTGCTTTAATAATTAATTATATATTATTCATCCAAGGTTCCACTCCAGAGTCAAAAATGCCTTTTTTTTTTTTTAACTCTGTTGAAAATCACATGAAGACATTTATATTGCTATCGTGTATGTACGTAGTGGGGAATTGCGATGCAGCCTATAACAAAACTAACCCCATTCAACCCCCCCAATAATGACAGACCACTTAGTATGGATGAACAGGCCACAGCATTTATTATCACAAACTAAATTACTGCATAACACATCCATAACTTTATTTATTAAATCTCTTCTTTTTCTGTAACCAAAACGTTAGACATAAATAAGCATAAATTAACATATATACATATATAACTCCACACATAGTGTTATACAGTGACCCAACCGTCCTTGCCAATAAACATACAGTGGTTCCTAATCACCACTTCCTCTCACCTCCCCCCTCGTCATAAAATCATATCTTTCCAATGCCCGCCATCAGCCGACCTTATCCACGCTCGATGGGCACGACACCTCAGGCAACCTAATGTTAACCTTTTGAAGCAGGGGAGGTTGAGACCTTAAAAACTTGTTCATCTCATTCCATATACTTAAACGTAACCCCTCAAACTCAATTGGCAAGGACATACCCCCGGCTAGCTGTGACTAAATATACCAATAGGGCGGGCGGGAGGGAAGCTGTTTGCTGGCCCGAATCCCAAGTGGCACTGAGGTAAGACCTCCCCCACACTAACTTACACAGAACATAATCCCACCCACACACTCTTTCCCATCCAATCCCATGCATCTATCCCCACACTCCTACATGTGCCCTTGTCCGCTTAGCTGCGCTATCTCCCCAGGGCCTTGTATGTACGTAGTGGGGAATTGCGATGCAGCCTATAACAAAACTAACCCCATTCAACCCCCCAATAATGACAGACCACTTAGTATGGATGAACAGGCCACAGCATTTATTATCACAAACTAAATTACTGCATAACACATCCATAACTTTATTTATTAAATCTCTTCTTTCTGTAACCAAAACGTTAGACATAAATAAGCATAAATTAACATATATACATATATAACTCCACACATAGTGTTATACAGTGACCCAACCGTCCTTGCCAATAAACATACAGTGGTTCCTAATCACCACTTCCTCTCACCTCCCCCCTCGTCATAAAATCATATCTTTCCAATGCCCGCCATCAGCCGACCTTATCCACGCTCGATGGGCACGACACCTCAGGTAACCTAATGTTAACCTTTTGAAGCAGGGGAGGTTGAGACCTTAAAAACTTGTTCATCTCATTCCATATACTTAAACGTAACCCCTCAAACTCAATTGGCAAGGACATACCCCCGCCACAACCACGCTGTTTTACACCTAAAATCAGCGGGGGACCCCACCACAACCAGCCATGGCCTGTTCCACCACTGCTAGCAGTGCCAGATCAACATAGAATAAGTACTGCACCAGGAAATTAAATGACCATTCGTGATCAATCCAATAACACAACATAGCGCAAAATATATACATACATATATACACATACATATACATATATATACATATACATAATGTTAGACTCCTTATGTAGCGTAAAACTCACAGGATTTAAAGCCGTCCCAGGCTCTATATAATGTGCAGGAGGGTGCCTAAAAAGGCTAAACGATATCCTTGAGGAGAGCAGCACAGGATACAAAGCGCAGACTCCAAAATTTATTGCACAAATAAACAATTAAAACAGGGACAATATGCAGTGTATAAATAGTAAAATATACTAGGCACAAAGCCTAAAGAAAACAGTGCAGAGGAAACAAGAAAAATTACCAGATACAATCCTTTGATATAGCAGCAATCGCGTTTCATCTCCAGCCGGAGTCGTCCTCAGTGCACCATCAACCTAGGCCTCATCCGACCTCCAGCAAGCGCACCCATCCCCTCGAGATAACTAGGCCACATCCGGCCACACCCCAAGGTGAACTGGAATCCCCCAAGCCAAAACAAGAAACCCACCTCGACCGATTCCCGACTGCAGCGCACCAGGGCACTCACATTGCTGAGCGCACTGCCAACAGGAACAGGTGATAGCCTCAGTCCGGCCCCTGAGAACCTCTGGTAAGAAACAGAATGTGTAACATGTCCAGATTCAAGAGCACCCTCAGATTGAAGAGCACCCCATACAACACCGAACCCATATCAATCCACCCAGATATGACAAAAAACCCCTGGTACGTCCAAGAGGCGGGACAGCCGATCCCGTACGAGGAGGACCACACCCCCACCATGTAACTGGTGCCAGACCACTGAACCTCCCTTTCCGGGGGGGGGCCGTAACCGCGGTGAGAAATCCATTCGGAGACCAGCAGGGTGAACCTGAAGGAACCACCACCCTGACTCCCAAAATTCGAGCCCCTGAACCATTGGCGCAGGCACGCCAAGCCTGGTGGCGACCGTAGCCATCCCAAACCAGAATAAATGCCCCTCGAACACCCCACCAACTTTCCGGCAATTGATGGAAACCTGCAGTGCCTCCGATCAGAACGGAATTTGTCAGGCCATCCTGGGAACCCGTTACACCGTGTTAGGAGCCCAACCATTACCCCGTGCATTCCATCTACCTTAGGAGAAAGCGGAAAAGCCAGGGCACGTCGAACCCTAAACATCCAAGAATCACACAGATTCCATCGACGCATCAGCCACACCGCAACTGACTTACCCGTCCCAACGACAACAGCAGTCGAGCAGCGAAACCTGAAATAAGTCCGTCCACCAAAACACCCCACCACTTGCCGACAACTGTAACCTGAACAGGAAGCCGAGCCCTGCCAATCACAGAAATCACCCCTAGCGCCCTCAACAGACGGAACCAAACATGTAGATGAGCAGTCCACTCCCGGAACCTACAAGGAAACGTCCCCATCCGTCCCGATCACTCCCGCCATACTGGAGTGGGCCCCACGCCGCCTCATAGGGCGACCCACGGACCAGCTTCATCAGACCGTTGGACCAGGCGACCACCTCCACTGCCCTAACATCGACCCCGTGACACCTCTGACCGAAGTATGCCCAATAATGACCAAGACAGAGCGTCGGCCACCACATCGGGAATACCCGGACACAAAAACCTAAGACCAGCCGCCCTAGATTCAAACAGCGCCAAGCCAGGCGCTGCCACCAGAGTAACCCTGGGGTAAAGTGTACTGTTACATGACAAGACAGCCCGCACTGCCCCACAATGGTCCCAAAGGAAAACCCCACCTACCTGTTCTAGAGCCGGGCACCCCATGCCTACCATGCCACCAGAAAGGGGAAGCTCCAAGAACCCCAAAGTCCGCCAGAAAACCGATCCTTGCCAGTGTAATGGGCAAGAGTCAGCACACCATTGAGAGCCCAAATTGGCCCAAAACCGCCCAAAACCTACGGATATAGCCTGGGCCACGGAACTCCGAAACTCAAAACTACCCCAGGAAAACACTGTAGCAGCAGAGTGCGGACATGCTGCACCGACGGCCCTACGCATAAATGACATCGGGAGCAACCTACATGAAGGCACAGAACCACCCAATCCTGACCGTCGGGAACACAACCTGGAAACAATAAACCCGACGGGCATACCGGCAGCAGCCGTAAAACTGATTCCACAGCCACCTTTGTCAGCAAGGCCCTGCAACCCCACCCATGCAGCCCGCTGCGCCGAGCCATCATCCCAAACCTAGCCCCTGGAAGGAAACGACAACTGAGCAAATAAGTAATCTGGAGATACTAACCCTGCTCCTCCTCCTTGGGCACCACAGCGAACTCCAGGGGTACCCTAAACGACTGGGAAGTAAACTTATAAGCGTGCTTGGTAAACTGGACCCACATCACCCGATGGAGCTCCCACATAAACTGAGGGTCCCCATCCTGACCGATTGCAGAGAGGACGGAAAAACACGCTGTGCTGAGGGGCCAGGTGAGCCCCAAAGAAAACCCAGCGGCAAAACCCATCCGGCCCCAGGCCAAGAAGGGTCGCACTGCCAACCGTTGATGAAAGTGCAAACGTACCTCCACCAACCCAGCTTATCACAGGGACGATACGTGTCCCGAGAGTGTCCTGACCGCTGAACCACGCAGCGCCGACTCGGGGAGCCCTGTCCGATATGTGCCCTGGATATGTGCTCCCCACGACCATCCCTGAACCCCTAATGTCCCCCTTAGTCAAGGGACCCCCGTGGCAGGAGGGAACAGCTTTCGATACAAAACCCCATTCTCCATCCGCTCCCTAGCGTTACGCGCAAGCCAAGCGGGCCACATGAGCTCAGCAGCCCAGAGTCACGTGAACTTGGGAGGCATCGCCGGCGCTATCAGCTGCGCCAGACGCTGCGGGAAAGCGTACCTAAAGGTATAATACATACTGAAAAAGGAAAGGGGGTACCTAAATTTTGTTTTATCGTGGATTATATATATATAATTGTTTTATTTTATTCTTTTTATATATTGAATTCTCCCCCTTGTACTTGACGTTGGATTCCTTTATTTATTTATTTTTTTTGTTATTTTTTTTTATTTTTATTTTATTCCAATAGGTAATTTACCTTGTATTTCTGTCCTGCAATTTCTTCCTTGTCTGTATCAATTTTTTTTATTTTTTTTTAGGAAGAAAGGAAGAAAGAACGTACACACGCGAAGCGCTAAAAGAAGGGAAATGTACTCACCGGACGCAGCCTGGCGATCCAAGCCCGGCACGGCGCTCACAGAAGGCTAAGGCAAAGAAACAGCCGTTCCAGCATCCACAGAAGACATCAGCTGTGATCCAGGCGCCACCTGCCGGACGGACCCATGAACTGCAGCAGCATGCTGAGAAGGAAGCAGCCGAGAAGCTGAGCCCACGCCCCAGAGGAGATGGCCGAGGTAAGTGACCTGGGGGGGGGGGAGAGGCAAGGTAGAAAAGGGGGGGAACAAAGGGGCCCAGGCAAGGGAAAGTTGGACCCCCTGGAAGAAATAAAGCCAGCCAACCAGCCAAATAGGGAGGGAGGGAGGGGAGACAGAGCCCTGGGAGCCTTCCTCACTGGCAGAGGAGGCTCCCGACTGGCAAGGGGACTCCCCCCCAGCGGCCCGCGAGGGCCCACTCACCTCCCCGCCGGGCGCGGGGGAGCTGCACAGTTGCCGGGCGGGATCCGCTGCCCACCGCCCCCCGGCCCGCAATTCAGCACTGGCAGCCGGGGCGGATGGTGTGGAGGGGGGGAGAGGGGAGTAGGCCGCACGGCAGCCGCACCAGGAGGCCGCGCGGCAGTTGCAGGCCGCATCCCCGGCCTGGAGGTAGTGGGCGGCCCAGGAAGGAGCAGGCTGGGCGGCCATGGGGGTAGCAGGCCGCGCGGCAGTGGCAGGCCTCGTGTCTGAAGGCCGTGCCATGCGCGTGGCCACAGTAGGCCTCAGATCCCAGCCCCCCAGTAGTAGGCCACGTGTCTGCAGCCCCAGACACGCGGCCCCCGCGGTGCCCCGGACCCAGGCTCCTGCTCCTCACCGGGCCCGGGGAGTAGGATCCAGGGACAGCCTGGCAGGCGGGTGGGAATGCCTGCCAGTGCTGGTGCGGCCCCCAGGGGCAGGGGCCGCATGGGAGGCAGCAGGGGAGACCGCAGGGGGTGCCCCAGCGGGAGGTAGGCCACGGGGGGTGCCCACACCGGCAGCCATACCTCCAGTAATGCTTGTAAATTGCTCCCTTAGGTGCCGGCCACCATCCACGCTGCAGCAGCCCTGAGGGACGACCGGATCACCTCAACCTCCATCCCTCAGGCTGTGTCAATCTGCAGGCCCAGGCAAACAGGAGCTGGAGGACAGGAAGCTGTTTGCTGTCCCGAATCCCAAGTGGCACTGAGGTTAGACCTCCCCCACACTAACTTACACAGAACATAATCCCACCCACACACTCTTTCCCATCCAATCCCATGCATCTATCCCCACACTCCTACATGTGCCCTTGTCCGCTTAGCTGCGCTATCTCCCCAGGGCCTATTGCATCAACAAAAGGTATAAGGATATGTGAAAAGTTAAACATTAGTCTTTTTTTTTTTTATATAATTAATATTGCTACAAGAATGTTCCACAGGACCGTACTGTACAAATGCATATAGACAAGTTGATGCATGGAAAAGATTGCAAGAAATGTAATAAAATGTATACATACTGGTTCTTAAAATCTCGTAGGAGGTGACCAAAGTTGGACATAGGATGTGTGATCATAATATAATCAGATATGTGTTTGAATAATTTTGAATAACTTACAATGTGTGAGAGATCTGGGTAGTAAGAGGCAATATGTGATGAGGTAGGCTTTAATAGTGCAATGGTGCCAGATGGAGCAAGACTCAAAATGTTAAATGATAGGTGCAGAGACATATAGAAAATTGGTGGAAATAAGAGAAAAAAATCAAAGAAAAGGTTGAAGAATCCATAACAGACCCGAGTCAGGCCAATTAGATTGCAGTTGCTGCAGATTTTTATGAAAATAGATTTGACAGGTTTGTAGTAAATGGTTAGGTTACACAAAATTATATTTATTGGTTAAGAGCTGTTTAAAAATGCCAAGCCATTTTTTTCAGAAAATTAAATTTAGTTTGGGGTCTCTGACATTCATTCAGTTAATGGTTTGGCTAGTCCAAATATTGTCCATGATAAAATATTTGGGAAACTATTCTGATGAACAAAATAGGGATGCAAAAATGGGCCAATAAGTGTATGGCAAAACACATACATAATGTAAATGTTATGCATTTATTTTGCATAAATTGGATTTTCCGTCATTTGTTTCACAGATAAAGTGAGAAAATGTAATCAATAGAGGGAAAAGAGGAGTGTTTAAAAAAAATAATCTGTTTATATGCTATATTATATTTATAGAATTCTCCATCTTCTTGCTTTCCCCCTTTCCTCTTGTGTTGGTCATTTCTTTTATTTTTATTTTTTTAATGAAAATTGTATGCATGTATTCATTGGAGTTATATCTACTGGACAAAGATATTTTTGTTTTCCTATGTTTTTGACAGTTGATTTGTCCTTTTTTTCAATTTGACAATTTTTATAATTTTATTATACATTGTCAAGTACTGTGGTCAGACATTGCATACTCCAAGTTAAAGATCTTACACGTTTAAACCTTCTCTTCCACTCGTGGCCCCCTATTCTCTCCACCCGGGAAGGCCTATCTCTCCTAGAATTTGTGTGTCGGCTATCTGTATTGCGTCTTTTCCCCAGTGGGTTACCCCTGTTCCTTCCCTGTCTGATGTCTTGAAGGTACAACGGTGCTGAGGGGTGGTGAGTTGTCCGTGATCTGTCCGATGTGTTGGGAAGAAGGGGTGGGGAGGGGGGGGGAATGTGTTGAAAAACACTAACCTGGGAGACATTAGAGTATGGCTCTATCCGTATAGTTCTCACTAAACTTTCCTCGTTGGAGACGATTAGTGACCCACATTCGTTGTGTGGTTTTTTTTTTTATTTCTCTCTCTCTCTCTCTCTTTTGTCAGCCTGGTGGGTGTGGATTTGTATTGCTGCTACTAGTTCGGTCCCTGTCTTAGTCTTACTGCCGTCAGGGGGGGGTCCGGTCGTCTGTTATTCTTACTCTGAGTGTTAATTAGGCTCTCTGGTCCTGCTTTCTCATTAGTTTGGCCTCTGGGTACTCGTAGAGTGGTGGCCTCTGGGGTTGTGGTGCAGTTACCTATTCATGTGTCGAGTTGGATATGGGGCCTGAGGTATGTGGCCCAGGGTGTCAGGGCCAGGGGCCTGGGTCTTGGTTGTTTCGCATACGAGTCGCGAGGTATTGCTCCCATTGTTTCCTCGCCCCCAAAGTATGTTTCATAGGAGACAGTTGTTTGTGGGACATCGCTTCATAGTCCAAGTTGGTCGTAACTTGCTGTATCAGAGCTTGTATGTTTGGGGCCCTAGTGGACTTCCCGTGCTATAGTCGTTAATGTTGAGATCAGTATGTGGAAGATCAGTAACCCACTCTCTCTACCGAACTGGTCCAATGTTAGGAATAGAAGACCTAGTTCCGGTAGGAGCGTGAACTGTGTCTAGAATTTTTGCATATTTCTTCTACCCGAGTTAAGGCGGGTGGTGGTTGTGTGGGGAGAATCAATGAGCCCACAAGGGACTTGAGCTGCAAGTAGGAAAACAGCACTCTCTGGGGCAGGTTGTATTTGTCCTGCAGCTCTGGGAATGCTAGCATTTTACCCTTGGAAAAAAGATGGTTTAAATGCGTGCAACCCTGAAGTTGCCATGCTCTATGGTCAAAGGAGGGGTTGGACATGTGGATGCTGTATATCGGGGTGGCCAGTGACCAAGGTGTTGTGGAGCATATGCTTGCGGCAGCGGCATCCCATGTTTTCAGGAGTAAGGCTGTAGTGGGTAGTATCTCTGGTGTGGGGGGGTCGGACCTGAGGGGGGATCCAGTGTAGATATCGTAGTTCCTCTTTCCTCGTCCAGTGTGATTCTATCCCAACCCATCGTTATAGCCGAGGACAACAGTGCTGCTCTGTAGTACAGTTTAAGGTCACGTAGTCCTAGTCCCCCATTTTCCACTGTTCTGTGGTGCAGTCTGGTGGCCACTCGGAGCCCTGTCGTCCCACTACGAACCTCACCTGGTCATTATGTATGATGGAGGGTAGTATGATTCCCAATCTGAGTGCTTTGGAAAGAACTTTGGAAAGGATTTTCAAGAGGGAAATGGGTCTAAAGTTTTGTGGGAGAGTCGGTGGTTTCCCGGGTTTAGGGAGGGTCACCACATGTGCTAGGAGGATTTCCTTTGGCAAGTTCTGTATGGCTATGGCTTATGTGAGAATCTCCACCAGTTGTGGGGCTAGGGTTTGTTTGAAAGTTTTGTAATAAGAATTGTCAAAGCCGTCGGGTCCTGGTGATTTTCCTGATGGCAGTGTGTCGATAGCTTTCAGTACTTCCCCCAATGAGATCGGGCTGTTAGGGCCTGTATCTGTTCCGTGTTTAGTCTGGGGAGGTGGGTGTTGCCCACGTAAGTGTCATTGTCTTTTTGTGTGGGGTGGTGCGTGTTGGGGTCTCTCCTCAGGTTGTAGAGGTCCGCGTAGTAACGTGCGAAGGCGTTGCTAATGTCTATAGGGTTCCTGAGCTTTGCCCCTTCCTTTGAGTGTATGTAAGCTATTTTGTTATTCGCCTGTTGTGTTTTAAGTCTCTGCGCTAGTAGCCTGCTGGCCCTATTGCCTTGGGCATATTCTGTCGCTTTGAACCGTTGTAGGACAAACCCCATCTTGTCCATGGCTTGTTGGTGTATGAGCCTAGAGATGTGTGTGATTTGATCCTTTAGTGTGGGTGTGGGTGCCCTTTGATTTTGGGCATTCAGGCAAAACAGTTCTTGTTGCCACTGCCGTAGTTGTGTTTGTGCCTTTCTATGCTGGTATGATGCCCTCCGTATTAAGAGGCCCCTGATCACTGGTTTGTGTGCTACCCAGAGTGTGCCCTTCGTTAGGTCTGGGCAGTCGTTTTCTTTAAAGTACTGTCCCATCACTTCGCGCAGCTCGTGTGTGAATGTAGTGTCTGTCAGCAGTGAGCTGTTCAGTCTCCATAGGCCCCTGCGTTGAAAGTCGTATTGGTCTTTTAGCTCCAAGGTAACCGGAGCATGATCCGACCAGGTGATCTGCCCTATCTCGCATCTGTCCACCTGGTCCAGTGCTTGTCCCTTGAGGAGGAACCGGCAAAAAGTGTGTATAAGCGCGTTCATTAGTATGAGTAAGTCTCCATACGTCATAGTAATTGTGTGTTGAGTGTTTGGAGGCCCCTACATTGTCTCTGCAGCGGGCGGTAGCTAGCTCTATGCGGGGGTAAGGTTGTGTCTGTTTGGGGGTCAAATATCGCATTGACGTCCCCAGTGATTATAGTGATGCCCTGCTGGATTGCTGCCACCTTGTTTAGTACAGTGTGTAAGAATGATTTCTGGTTGGACGCTATTCAGCAGTCCGACAATTATCACATATCTGCCGTTTGGGTCAGTTTCCTTCTGTTGTAGGGTGAAGGTGACGTGTTTACTTATGAGTATTGAGGTTCCCTTAGACTTAGTGGGGGAAGTGGCGTGGTATTGTGAAGTGTAGTCAGTTAGCCAGCTGTGAACATGGTCGTCGGTCCTATAGTGTGTTTCCTGCAGGCACACCACATCTGCCCCCAGAGATTTTAGTTCCCTGCCCATCAGGTGTTTCTTGACTGGGATATTTAACCTCTTACATTAAGGGTGCAAACTTTCATGGGAGGTCAAAGGTGGGGTTGGTATGATAGAAAGAATGTTGTTGGGTCTCTATTGGTTCGGGACCTGTTCTTCACAGCTCTTTCGAGCAGAACTCAGTCTACCGCATCAGACTGGCATATTGCTCCAACAGGCAGTAGATTTTGGTGGTGGTGGTGGGTAAGACACCCACTTGTGCTATTGTCTCCCATGGATTTGTCCTTTTAATAAACAGTTGGGTTATATGAAGATGGTATGGGGCAGTTGTGGATACTCGATACTTGTGGTGTAGGAGGCATTATTTTTTGTAGCAGCAATGCATCCATGTCTGCCATTGGGTGAAGTGTATTAGTGTTAATTATACATCACAATTATTGGATCAGTGTAGAAAAAAACCTACCCAACTCTGGGTCCACAATAAGGTTCAGGATGATGCCGGGATGCTCTTGGATATTAAAGCACAATGCATCCTTCTTCTTGGGAACTTGTATAACAAAGTGAGGATCTGAATCAACTGTAAATATATTTAATAAAGATATTATCAGACAGATAACTATTGCTCAATATGCATTGTAAGCTTTGCTAGGGGAATATGGACCCCATACACTACAGGAGCTGTCTTAAACTACATAAACTGAAAGCTGTTTTTACTCTTTAGAGTTTTTTTTTTGCCTTTTTAAGTTTAGAAATTATTTATTGAACAAGTGCTGGGGTAGCAGCATTATCTTTTTCAGTGCTTGTAACACATTCCTGTAGACTTGTTCCTGGCTCAAACTGTGATCTTAATTCTGATCTTCCTGGCAGTTTCTCATGCTACTCTGAAACTTATGAACAGACCACAGTCAGCCTAGCTTCATATACATGCATTATACTGTTTCCTGGGCCTCTGTCTAAAATAGGGATTCACTCAGGGCAAAAGGGACAGTCTTGATGGCCCTCTAAAGATACTTTAGGCTCGGGGCAACTGCCCCTATTGCCCTGTGACAAGAATAGTGCTGCATCTGGGTCATAATAACTAATGTGCTTCAATGGATTTAATAATCAAAAATAAAAAAAATAATGTTTATGAAATGTTAATGCTTACCGAATAATGGAATAGTTGGTGGAGGATAACTGTGATGATAGTGTTGAGCTGTAAAAAGGAACCAAATGAAATTAGCTTATACTGAATATATTTAATAGATAAAAATAATTTTAAAAACATGTAAGACTGCCCTAGGATTTAACTACATCTTAGAAATAAAAAGTGAGCCTATGATGATAAAAACATTGTTTAGTCACATGTATTACAATATCCTAACACAATTGCGGTTGTGACTTCAAGTTGGTGGGCACCAGACTGGACACATAGATTTGACTCTATCCCTATTTGTTTCTTTTTAATTCTTTATTTATAGTATTGTTTCATGCAATTTCTGTTGTGGGATATAGCAATGCACACTATCACAGACTTTTCTAAGCTGAGCCATAGCAAGAAATACTATTTAATCTGTATAACAATGTAAACTTAGATCTTAATTCAGAACATGTAAACAGAACTTAACATAAGAGAGTCGTGAGACAATGTTGTTATAAGGAAAATATTACAAAGTTGGGTATAGGGGCGGGGCCGGGCCGCCGAGCGGCTGCAACCCGCTCCGGCAGAGAAAAGCCTAAAACAGCATGAAACTTATAAAATACTCACGATACCTGCTGAAAACTAAAACCAGAGAGGAAATCAGGCGGAGAGGAACTGGGTAGTGCAACGCTAGAGCACCCTTTGAACTCCCGGCTCACACAGCGACCCCTGAGGCCTCAACCACGTTGCGCGCCGTGGGTCCCGCTCATGTAAGTAAGGCGCGGGGGACCTAGTCCGGCCCCGCTCCCCCCCCCACCCGGCTGGGGGGGGGTGATCTCGGCCCAAAGTCGGAACTTCGGGGGCTGGAGGAGGCACGCCCTGTTCACGACGCTCCGGTACACGGAGCTACAATGGCCGATGGATACACAGTACCCACACAGGATCACGGGGCGACTCACATACACACAGCAGAAACCCCGCGCTGAGATACCAGGACGGCGGAACTCTCGACTGGACTCCCCCGGGTGGTGGACGAGTCGATGGAGAGCTAGTCCTGAACCCCGGATTTGGTGGTGGTCCAGGAGAAAACAGCCCCCAACTCTGTGAGCCTGGTGGAGCTGAGAAGCGCAGGCCTGCCGGCAGACCAGTGGCCGGAGGGCACGCGCCGGCAACATGTAAGTGGCCGGAGGAGGATGTGGCAAGACAGGACTGGGGCCCCAGGGAGGCCCTGCTGAAGCTGGGGAGGTGCAGGAGGCGGGAGCCCAGTGTACTCTAAGGTGGGGAGGCCGCTGGACAGCTCCAGTCTCCGAGTGCCCACAGCGGGGTGGTGCCCCCTAAAGACATGGAAACACACCTTGGGGTAGGAAAGGGAGGGGACTGTCACACCCGGAGAGACTCAGGGGGGGTACAGCTGACCCACCATGTGCAGTATCATTCAGAGGAAGCCATGGGGAGGTCATACCAGAGGGAATAAAAGCTACGAAGAAGGCTGCCAATTTCACATCAGATGGCTTCATCACGCCGGGCACCATTACGCCCCCTCCAGCGAAGTGACTTATATGTTAAAAGTTCAAATCTGTTTTGCTAGGGCTAACCATGCTAATGTTTCCTTTTGCATAAGCCCTTGTACATAAGATATACTCTTTAATATTTGTACATCTATTTCACAGCATGCCTGTTGTGCAGTTGATAGGGCAATGTCACAATGCTAATAGCTTCATTAACACCGCGTTACTTATTACCGCTTATTTAATGGCAAGAAACATATGACATAATTTATTAACTACAAATAGGGCCATCAGCTACGTGCATCTTAATGTTTAATTGTTAAATGCCATGTTTTATGCACCGATGTACCGTGCGTTTGGTGCTCTAACCAGATAGGACAAGCATATACGACCCATGCAGAAAATAAAATGTTTCTTATTACGCCCATGAGATTAGATAGTGAATACATATAGGGTACACACAAAATGGGCATCGCTGATAGCTTGAATGGCTGCAAAAATAAACTGCTACATGAGGATACGTTAATCATATGCTTGGTGAACATTTTAGACTCTGCTATACCTATGTAGTCAGACCGTTATGTTACTGTTCTAACTTTGCAGGGAATTACCGATTGCTTAGCACCCGACTTCACAATGATGACGTACACCTATGCTTCTTATAGCTATTACAGGCTTTAATTATTAACATAATATTTTAAAAAACAAACAACTGAATAAGATCTTATTTGCTTTGTTACACATGCCTTGACAGTACCGCCTCTGCGCAGGCGACAAAATGCATACACCGTTGTGTACCGTTGCTTACGCCCTTGCGCGGGCGACCATATGCTTTATCAGAAACAAGTCTGATAACTGCGTCATGTCGTGATAACAATAAAAATATTCAATACAAAACTAATCACTAAAAAAAAATAAAAAAATTAATCATTCTCAATATTTAGAAAATATGTTTGTAATTCCATTTTCAAAAACATGCATTTTATGAAAATCCTTCATTACAAGTCTGTATATTAAACAATCAATCATTTTCAGTATTTACTTTCATACGCATTCCTTATTAAATCTTTGTATCTAAATGTATCATCCTACATATAAGATATTGACACACGTCAGGAAACTAATTTGTAATGGAGGTAACATTAATTTATCTTGTGGCGTGTGAACTGACATGTAAATTCTTTTAAATAAAATTATCACAATTATAAACCAAAGTTGGGTATATGAATGTGGTACCCCTGTAGGTCTTGAGTGTGCCTCCGGTTTTCCAGGTTATGAGGTAGTTACCTTTGTACATAGATGTCCATTGAGGTGGACAACCTGGGTGGTTTCAGGCATATTTTATAGGTGCACAAGATGAGTCGTATAAGGGTGTAAAGGCCTCTATGAGGGCTAGCTGTGAGTGGTGAGTCAAAATCAGGTTCCAACAACTTTGCGATTTAGTAAGACAGTATCTACTATGATGGAAGTGGTATTGGTGTTGTGACTTAGCATGTCCATTGGTTGGAGAGAGAGAGATAAATAGCGGAGGGAGAGTAGAGATGTTTGATGGTGTTTAAACAGTGGCTAGCCAGAGTAGAGAAGTGAAAGAGACGGAAGAAAGTGGGGGTGCAGATGGAGAGATAAGGAAAGGGGAAAAAAAGGGGGGGGGGAGAGGAGGAATGTATAGGGGGGAGGGCATGGGAGGAGGGGTGGGGCAGGATCACTAATAAGGGAGGGTAATGAGAGGGTATGAAGGCCAACACACCTCATTGCAGCCAGTCCCCTTATGTGGCCATTGGGAATTCAAATAGCCAAGGGTCCCATATTTTATTAAAGCGTATAGTTATGTCATTATGTTGTATTTTATTTTTAAATTTTAGGTACTGTAACGGACCGTTTTGCACACAAGGGGTAAAAACCGTTTAGGCGATCGGCCCCCTTTCCAGAGATACAGGCACAGTTACTGCAGAACACCAAACTCCTGAACTGGATACAAAATAGCACTCCAACTCCCGAACTGGAACCTCCCAAATAGCTGCTAGCAGACGAACAGGAAAAGCAGACAATCAGCTTACACTCCTGGCAATCAGTCTCTAACAGCATACAGTGAATCCCCCAAGAACGAGACAAGGCTCCGTGTTGAGGGTCAAGCAGTGGTCTGTTTAATGAGGGCTACCTGCCCAGTATTTATGCAGGTCTCCCACCTGGTGGACACTCCCCTAGGGGACCAAATGGGAGACTGTGACAAAAGACAGACAAGTAGACAAATAGGACACACAGTCACAATATATTCCCACAATGCATCCGGGCTTCCTCCCCTCTGCCCTGGGAGATAATTGGGAAGTAATTAAATTATCTCCCAAGACAAAGGCAAAACTCCATTACACATGTGGGGATACAAAACCAGTATTACACTTTAAAATACATAAAGTCACCTTTTATACATAAAACACAGACATTTCACATATCCCCAGATAGCTCTGGTCTGAGCGCACATTATTAAGTGAATGGCGCTCAGACCACACAAATACAGTTTAATCGCCATGGAGCCAAAGTCTTTACAGTCAGTTTCATACAAATGGGCTCCATGGGATTCCTATCTGGGGTATAACACATTCAAACAAATCTACCGAACCCCAGGCAGAAAAGCATGAATTAAACTTTTCTGCAGGTAAAAAAGATGTCTTTTAACAGGGGGCCATAGTCCAAAGGCAGCAGGCGAGTAACCAGGCTTCTCCAATGCAATGTGGCGAGATTGGTCTCGTCACAGGTACCATTCCATTACAGCTCATCATATGGTGGTATTATTCGATTTTTATATTTGCACTGGGTAGGGTGTATACACTGATATATTGTATATATTTTTTGATTTCTGTGTTTGGTGTATGCTGGAAGCACCATTATATCAGTTACACTGCCTGGAAAGTATTTTAGCTACTGATAAGGTTTTTGACTAAAATTGTGAAGCGCCTACACACTATTTGCTTTTAATAAAGGTCTCTCTCTAAGGCCGATGTTGTCGGTGGGATGGGGGAGTCGGGCTTGTTTTAAGAGCCAGATGTAAAGTTAGGGAAAGTCCCTAACGAAAAGATTGTGTTCCAAATCAATCCAGCGCTTAAATTCCGCTGGGGCATATAGAGACTGGGTTTTTGCCAGCTGAGCCGCATAAAAGTAGTACAAAAATTAGGTAAACCCTGTCCTCCCCACTCTAGTTGGATATACATAGTAGCTCTTTTGACTCTAGCCCTCTTGTTGGCCCATATAAATTTATCAATAGTTTGTAGCAGTTTGAATCCCTTTTTGGAAATGGTTATTGAGAGCGTTTATAACAAATATAACAATCTAGGTAGTAGATTCATTTTTATTGAGGCAAGTCTGCCTAACCATGAAATAGATAAGGTCTTGGAATGCTCTTTCAAGAAGGGGTTAGTAGTTGAAGGTGTAGGTTTGGGAGAGCTCTGTGGGGAGGTAGGTTCCCAGGTAATGAATACTTGTCGAATTGAAACGGAATAGGTATGCCACTTTAAGAGCAGTCAGTGCAGCAGTGGGAATGTGTATTGGCTGTGTAGCCTGACACCTCCAAATATTTTTCCAGTGTGGGAAGTAGGAATGGTAATGAGTTAGTTGGATCTGTTAACATCAAGAGGTGATCATTAGCGTATTCTGGTATTGTGTATTCCTCCTGTCTAAAACATCGATTTTTACTTCTGGGTTTGAACTCAAGGTTTTTAATATAAACCTGTGAACCCGTCCTGTCCCAGGCTTTTGTTTGGTTTGAGAGACTTTAAGGATGTTGCTATTTGTTCTAGTTTTATTAAGGCTCCAGTCAGGTTGCCCCTTCTGGGGGTGAGAGAGGGTAAGGGTGCCGTGTTTAGTATGTCTCTATTTGTAATTGTAAGTTGTCTAGTTGTTGTTGTCATATTTAGGAAGCAAGATCGTATAAAGTGGCCCACCTAATTACAAATCCATAAAAGGAAAGAAAGAGAGCACCCCCCAAACTCCTGATGATCTTGGTAATGGTTAGCGGGTGAAAAGTGCGTTGGGTGCATTATCACAAGCCTCCTGAACTGGGTCTTTTACACTTTTACTCTTTGACATTATAACTGCTAATATTTAAACCTCCCTTTGTTCGGGGGCTGCTCTTTCTTCTTTTTTTCTGGATTTGTAATTAGGTGGCCTGCTTGGGTCTGCATAACCTTAGCCTTTGGGCGATTTATATATGTATCAGCCTTGTGGAATGTTGGGAACATGCACCAGCTGTCAAATACATAGGGATTAGTTATTATATATGACTTTTGTACTATTATAGGGACGAACCGGCACATGCACCTTCCCTGCTACCTCATGACAATATTCATAGTTATAAGTTTGCCCTGTCCAATTACACTCACAAAAGTGAGCGGTATGGTTGGTTCTAAATTGATTTTTTTTTTTTTTTTTTTTGCTCGATCTAAATTAAAATAGTGATTCAGCGACATCTAGTGGTTGATTTGATATTTTAACTTTGACTACTTCGAGAGATGTTACTGAGCAAATAGATACTATTCAGACAAACTATATACTTTGTATCAAGCTTGTTTTCTTGCCACATAATTGCCGTCCATTTGGGTTTAAACAGTCCCCTTAAGAAATCAGCCCCAAAAACCTTAATCAACTCAAAACTGAAAACATCTTTAGTCCAAATATACAGGGAGTGCAGAATTATTAGGCAAGTTGTATTTTTGAGGATTAATTTTATTATTGAACAACAACCATGTTCTCAATGAACCCAAAAAACTCATTAATATCAAAGCTGAATATTTTTGGAAGTAGTTTTTAGTTTGTTTTTAGTTATAGCTATGTTAGGGGGATATCTGTGTGTGCAGGTGACTATTACTGTGCATAATTATTAGGCAACTTAACAAAAAACAAATATATACCCATTTCAATTATTTATTATTACCAGTGAAACCAATATAACATCTCAACATTCACAAATATACATTTCTGACATTCAAAAACAAAACAAAAACAAATCAGTGACCAATATAGCCACCTTTCTTTGCAAGGACACTCAAAAGCCTGCCATCCATGGATTCTGTCAGTGTTTTGATCTGTTCACCATCAACATTGCGTGCAGCAGCAACCACAGCCTCCCAGACACTGTTCAGAGAGGTGTACTGTTTTCCCTCCTTGTAAATCTCACATTTGATGATGGACCACAGGTTCTCAATGGGGTTCAGATCAGGTGAACAAGGAGGCCATGTCATTAGATTTTCTTCTTTTATACCCTTTCTTGCCAGCCACGCTGTGGAGTACTTGGACGCGTGTGATGGAGCATTGTCCTGCATGAAAATCATGTTTTTCTTGAAGGATGCAGACTTCTTCCTGTACCACTGCTTGAAGAAGGTGTCTTCCAGGAACTGGCAGTAGGACTGGGAGTTGAGCTTGACTCCATCCTCAACCCGAAAAGGCCCCACAAGCTCATCTTTGATGATACCAGCCCAAACCAGTACTCCACCTCCACCTTGCTGGCGTCTGAGTCGGACTGGAGCTCTCTGCCCTTTACCAATCCAGCCACGGGCCCATCCATCTGGCCCATCAAGACTCACTCTCATTTCATCAGTCCATAAAACCTTAGAAAAATCAGTCTTGAGATATTTCTTGGCCCAGTCTTGACGTTTCAGCTTGTGTGTCTTGTTCAGTGGTGGTCGTCTTTCAGCCTTTCTTACCTTGGCCATGTCTCTGAGTATTGCACACCTTGTGCTTTTGGGCACTCCAGTGATGTTGCAGCTCTGAAATATGGCCAAACTGGTGGCAAGTGGCATCGTGGCAGCTGCACGCTTGACTTTTCTCAGTTCATGGGCAGTTATTTTGCGCCTTGGTTTTTCCACACGCTTCTTGCGACCCTGTTGACTATTTTGAATGAAACGCTTGATTGTTCGATGATCACGCTTCAGAAGCTTTGCAATTTTAAGAGTGCTGCATCCCTCTGCAAGATATCTCACTATTTTTGACTTTTCTGAGCCTGTCAAGTCCTTCTTTTGACCCATTTTGCCAAAGGAAAGGAAGTTGCCTAATAATTATGCACAGCTGATATAGGGTGTTGATGTCATTAGACCACACCCCTTCTCATTACAGAGATGCACATCACCTAATATGCTTAATTGGTAGTAGGCTTTCGAGCCTATACAGCTTGGAGTAAGACAACATGCATAAAGAGGATGATGTGGTCAAAATACTCATTTGCCTAATAATTCTGCACTCCCTGTATATTGAAAACTTTTCATAATATTATTTAAACCCTTTTTTTTTACTTGAAAAAGAAAAAGGGAAAAAGGAAAAAAAGATTAAGCCAAAATCTTCTCAAATGTATTTATTTCTACAATATTTTACCAGGAAAGATACATTGAGATGTCTCTCGTTTTCAAGTATGTCCTGGGTCCACAAAACATTGCATTGATACATTATGGTAAAATAAAATACAAAAACAAAATAAGTGAGGAGAGGGCTCCCTGGGTATATACCAGTATCTAAAGTAATGATGTGACATATATGGTGGAGACAAATGTAACAAAAACTTAATAACAATAACAGAATAAATTGAACTTAATGTAAAAGTAAGAATGCAATGTTTATAACAGAATTATTTATTAGATCTGGAAGATAGAAATATATATATATATATATATATATATAGTGTAGATTGGATTAGCCGTATTAGTCCCATAGACAAGATGCCAAAATACCAGAGTATTGCAGTATGATGCATTGGACTAAATAAAAAAGGTATCATTGCATACTGCAATACTCTGGTATTTTGGCATCTTGTCACAAGAACAGATAGTAATTAAGAACATACTGAGGTCAGGGGAACCAGAAATCAATAACAGCAAGAGAACAAAAGTCAATTCAAAGGAATACAGAATGTAGAATAGTAGCCAAAGTCAGAACCAAGAAATATACACAATAATTATAATGCGCTATTGGGACTAAACAGAACCACAACAGGGCAATGAGTTATGTCCTGGCAGTGGCATACTCTTAGGCGGGGCGGTCCGCACTGGGTGCCACTCGTTACAGGGGTGCCACCTACCCTCTTAGTGAGAGCCATGGCAGGGCAGCAGGAGGAGGAATCCGGAGGCTGTCAACTTGCTCTGCCCTCATGGTGTTTTGAGCTGAGGTGCTCTGACACTGTGTAGATGGAGCCGCGGTGGGAGAGTCTGGAGCCCGGATCAGCAAGGAGCAGCGAGCAGGCTTGCTAATATTGGTTTTTTGTTTGTTTGTTTTTTTAAGTGGTTTTTTTTTTTTTTGGCATGGGTTTTGTAGGGGAGGGGTGGGGGCAGGGGTCTGTAGAGGGGAGTGGGCAGGGGTCTGTAGAGAGGGATGGACAGGGTTCTGTAGAAGGGGGTAGGCAGGGGTTTGTATGGGGGACAGGGCTCTGGTAGAGTGGGTGAGTCTGTAGAGGGGGATTGGGCAGCGATCTGTAGAAATGGGTGGGCAGGGGTTTTTTGTGAATGGGTTGCTCAGGGGGTTTGTAAGGAGGTGCAGGGTTTTTTGTAGAGAGGGAGGCAGGTTTTTTGTGAATGGGGATTGCAGGGGGTTTGTAGGGGGACAGAGGTCTTGGAGAGGAGGGCAGGAATTTTTGTGAATGGGGGTGCAGGAGGTTTGTAGTGGGGTGCATGTTTTAGAGAGGAATGCAGGAGTTTTGTAGAAGGGGGAGTTTGTAGAAGAGGGACTGAGCAGGGGCTTTGTAGAGGAGGGGGTGCAGGGCTTTTGTAGAGGGGGCAGGGATTTTGTAGAAAGGGGGGTTTGTAGAGGTGAGCAGGGGATTTGTAAAAGGGAGACTGGACAGGGACTTTGTAGGAATGGGGGTTTGTAGAATTGGGACTGGGCAGGGGATTTGTAGAGGAGCGGGTGCAGGGGATTTGTAGAGGAGTGGGTGCAGGGTTTTTGTAGAAGGTAAACTGGGAAGGAGTTTTTGTAGAGGGGTGTGCTGTTTTTTTTGTAGCTGGGCAGGTGTTTTGTAGAAAGGGGGGTTTGTAGAAGGGGGACTGGGCAGGGTTTTTTTGTAGAGGAGCGGTTGCAGGGTTTTTGTAGTGGGGGAAAGGGGGGTTTAAAGAAAGGGGGTTTGTAGAAGGCGAACTGGGCAGAGGTTTTTTAAGATGGGGGGTGCAGGTTTTATGTAGAGGGGGCAGGGATTTTGTAGAAGGGGGACCAGAAGAAAAAAAAAAGAATTTGAATTAAAAAGAAAAAGTGAGTGTTTTACGGTGGGGGGTGCCAAACATAGGATCCACCCCGGGTGCAAAATGCTTTATGTATGCCCCTGTGTACTGGAATCTCCTTTTATACTGTGTTTGTTTAATTTGTAGGCACACCCCCAAAACATTTTAATTCGAACATTTTGGCGGGACGTGACATCATTAGCGACATTACGTCGGCACACACGTGCTGCATCGTAAAAAGGGGCAGGGCTATCGTGGCTGGCATAAGAAAAACTGGAAAGAAGAGAGGGAATTCAAGAAAGGTCCCCCTGCAGTGCAGGATGTCTTTAGTGTTTGGAACTGACTGTGCCAACACATAAGGTACCTTGACAGCTTCATGTATCAGGACTATTGTTTTTTTGGCACTATTGAAATTAATTATTGGCTTGAGGGAAGAGAGAGGAAGGTTTCAAGTATTGGAAAATTGTTAATTTTGCTTCAATAAACGTGCAGGGCCTAATTTCCCCTTTTAAAAGGTCAATACTGCTTAACCTTGAAAAAACAAAGTATCGACATGATAGAAACTCTTCCTATCAAGCAAATAGACTTAGATTTTTGACTCAGTGTAACACTCTTTTGGATATATGGTATACTTTCCATCACAACGAAAGAGACTATACTTGTTTTTAAATATCCTATTTATCTTATTCAAGAACGGACTATGTTTTAACTGACTTCAAAATTACACAAAGAAACAAAAAAAATCAAATTATAGGGATTCCTTGGTCTGATTATATGACACAAATGGTTCTTAAGGATAGGTTTACAAGAAAAAAAACCTAAATGGAAATTAAAGGAGTTGTTACTGAAGTCTCATTCTAATAGAGAACACATCAAGAATATGATGTTGCTTTAATTTAGTGAGAATAATACCTCAGATTCTTCTCCTGCAACAATGAGCCGTATTCAAATGCGTCAGAAGGGGCCATTGTATTTAATTGTATTTTTAAAATAAATCAATCAGAGAAAATAACCTATCTGACATACATTGAACTGAAAAATCTCTCCAGAACTAATAAATACAAACCTTCAATAAAAATTTCAAAACAGATTGAAAATATAACAAATAGAATAAACAATCAGTTTACAGAACCAATACAATTTTAGAAAAACTGAAAACTTCATTGTACTATATGGGCAACAGGGCTGATAAACATTTAACTCATAAATGAAAGAAAATATATGAATCTAAAATGATTTCTAAAATTGTCTGAGAGACTTGTCTATCTCCAGATAAAATCACTAAATCATTCGAACAATATTATATAAATGGAAACTTATTTTCAAAATAAATCTTCGAAATTTTTTTTACTAAAACTAAGAAAAAAATCAATATAGCTTTCTCTATTTAGGAACTCTATAAAGTGATAGAGGAGATGGCTCCCAAGAAGGCTCCCGGTCCAGATGGGTTCTTAGACCCTTTTTTACAAAATGTTTAAAGAAGAATTAGCTCCATATTTACTAGCTCCATATTTACTAGCTGTATGAGGCACACTACAGCAAGCAGTTTCACTGATTCAGCCCATGTAATTGCTCTGACAAGGAGTCAGAGCAATCACACGTGCTGCAGTGAACCCAATCTGCCTCCCTGAACCTCTGTGTGAACTGTGAAGTGCAGAGAGACAGATCGGTGCTGATCTGTCTCTCGCTGTGAAAAAAAGTGTTAGCAATAAAATCCCACCCTCGCTTACCTCTTTCAAATGAAATGTAATACCTTCCCTGCCCTTTGTTCACTGTCTGTAGTGATCAAAATACAGATCCCAGTATTTCACTGTGATCTGATTTTTTTTCTTTTGTCAATCTTTATTTTATTGTGCAATTAGTGAACAAAGTAAGTTTGCCACGCCACGACAGCGGGACAAAGCAAATGATAACGTACATATTGTGACAATGACATGGCATTCAGATTTCTTGCACATTTTTTTTTACACAATGAAACAGCATCAATAAATAAACATTCAGAGGTATAACTATGCATCATTTTGATTAAAAAGCACGATTTTTGGAGTGTGGGGATTATAGTACCTTAAGGTTAATATGCCTATATGACTAATATGTGTTTTCAAGAGTAATACGGCATGCAAGCATGAATAACTGCTAAACATATTAGTGGTGAAAATATTACATTATAAACCACAAGCTGGATTCATGTGTTTAAGAGATAACACATTAACAGGCTGAGGTGCAGGATTAAACTCAAGATATATCTGCGGGTAAGTGTAGCTGTATGGTCAGTTAAGGGTAGTTGACGTTACAGAAAGTAGTGGTGGTAAGCTGAAAGCTACTACCACTTAATGTTGCACATATGATAATAACAAAAAAGGCATCACAGCGCCATAGAGCTTGGCTATCTGGGCAGTGGGAAAGTTAATAATAAAGTTAGAAGGCAACAAGTTGAAATCAAAATAAAATGGCAGGACTAGTCTGCAGGCTTTCGGTGTAAGAGAGGTGTAAGCCTCCATTATCCACTGTATATATAATGAGCCTAGCAATATGCCTGTCCGTGTACTAAGTCCACTCAGCAGGGTGAGACGGTGTTATGGCATTGGAAAGCCAGTCAATAGGGCTGTGGGGGGGAACCCCGCCAGTACCATACTTGGTTGGGGATCCACTGAGTTCCTCTGGAATGTCCTCTCTGGCCGTAGGATCAATTGACCTTCCATTTTGCAATCCACTGCCAGCGTGTCATGGGCACGTGTTGCTTGAGTACCACACATCTTCGGCTTGAGGCCTGAATGGGAGCTCATTCCATTAGACCATTGATCCCATCATCAGGATCGTATGCTCAAGGTTCCACCAGGTCCCAGTCATCTGCCAGGGTGTATGGTTGGCAAAGAAGAGAATCCCCTAAATGAGCACCCAGCCCAGAAGAAGGACATGCGGCTCGGATGTCAGCATTGTCCACTCTTGTGGCGGGGTGTGCTGGATGGAGAGGGCTATTCGCTTTATGATTTTCCGGCTCTGCTGAGTGCTTTGTGGTTCTGACTGCCATCTTGAGCTCTGTGGCAGGGATCGTAGGTTGCTGTGTCTGCATTCAGGCTCCAGAACGCGGAGCAGATGCTGTCCAAGTCAGCTTGGAATTTGGTGCGTCGGCCATTTTGGTTGTGGCCCGGGAATGAGGCAGTGTTGGCTGACAGGATGCCTATAGTCAGTGGTGTATCCTGGTTTTGTGCTGCCCCTTATTTTTGCCGCCCCCTGGAAAATTCAGCCCTAGGCAAATGCCTTGTTTGCCTCACGGCTAATACGTCTCTGCCTATAGTACACGGCTGCTTCTTCCCCAGTGAGGACCGGGATATCCCCCACAGATCCAGGTGATTTTTTTTTCTTTTAACCCTTGAGGGTTAACATTTATTTTATTTTTTTAGCCCTCAGGGGTTAAATGTATTTAGTTAGTTACTTAAATATTTGTTCTTTTTTTTTATTTAGCTAGGGTGGGTAGAAGTTAGTGGGGAAATTGGGGGAATTACTGTTAGGCTAGTTAGGGGTTAAAAATAAAAAAAAAGTTTTCAAAAAACTTGTTTAAAAAAATGTTTAAAAAATGACAAAAATGGGGGGAGGAGCCTGGAGCCGAACCTGAACGGTCGCACATTCACAGAGCTCTGAGCAATCAACGAAAATCCAAGTTAATCTGAGACACCAGGGTAACATCAAGCGACTCAAACACCCTTCCCCGGAGATCAAGACACAAGCAGATGCAGTTTTTGTTCCCACAAACGGGTAAAAAGACCTGACGAAGATCTGGGGCCTACCTGACGCTCCAAACCTTGAGGTACGTGACTGAGACCCCAACGTTCGACATCCGCTAACCGACCCCACAGAACCAGGCAGTCACACTATGGGGTGCAGGTCCCAAAGGCCTCCACAAACCGCTGGCAGAGACACGCAAGATATCGGCGCCACGCTACAGCAGCCGATGGCGCCCAAGATGGCGGCCCCGCACACTCACCCCGGGTAACAAAAGAGACATAGCCGACCTTCTTATGGAAATGAGAAGAATGCATGCAGCGGATCTCAATCTCATTAAGACTGAAATGCAGGCGATGACCGCACACACACAGGCCACAGAGGAGGATATTATAGACCTTAAAACAGAGGTGAAGGAGCTAAAAGACACTTGTTACCACATACAAGCAACACAGTCCACCCTTACCACACGAATAGACCTAGCAGAGGATCGCAACAGACATGCCAACATAAAAATAACGGGGATCCCAAACAGCACTGACTCATCAGAACTGCCCCACTACATCAGACGCCTCACGGCAACACTGCTGCCACCCACGCAGGCAAAAAGTTTGTATTGGACGGCTGTTTCAGGATCAGAAAAGCCAGACAAGCACTGACTGACTCCCCCCAAGATGTCATGATTCGGTGCCACTCCGTGTCAGACAAAATCAGGCTCCTTGCGGTGGTCAGAGGAAAGACCACGCTCACATTTGAAGCTTCCCAAGTCACCTTTTACCAGGACTTTACCCGCAACAAATTACTATGGCGCAGGTCCTTAGCCCCGGTCACAACTCAATTACGGGACGCAAAGATTGACTATAAATGTATATTCCCAAGGTCCCTGAGAGTGACCAAGGGGGGCAGAACCGCAGAACCGTTCCTGTGGGCACTAGGGATACCAACCCAAGCCCAACCACGGGAGAACCCCATGAAAACACACACTTGGGACCCAGAGAGAACAATCCTATTCATTCCTAGAAACACGGAGAGATGCAGGGCTCTGACCTGAACTGTCCCACTGAAACAAGCATAATATGACTTATTGTTTTTGAACCCCTCTGTTATTCCCCTTCCCTATGGTTTCTTATGTTTCCTTTGCAGGTATGCACCCACAGCTGTGCCAACGTTAATCCACGCATGAGCAGTTCAACCACTAGACTTGGCACAATTGGGCTGGGGGACAATGCCCCCAAGAGCTAACTCACACTCACCAACAACCCTGGCCCCAAATAGGAGCTAAACACCTCCCCCCCAAAAAAAACCCCAGGGTAAGGGGTCAACACGCAACCCACCTGATGCACATACCTGACCGCACCTGACAGGCGATAAATGCCCATCTGCAGGTCAGTAAGGACTTACTGACACCTCACAGTCCTGACTATAACACCAGACTTAACCCCAGCTAAACCGAGGTTCTCACTCGCATGGACGGCACTAACACAGGCCATATTAGGTGGCACAAAAGCCTAAATCACAATAGTCCACCCACTGACAAAACAGAGGCCTGCCTGACCACCACACCACTAAGCACTTAAGGTCCTTGTTTAAACCCCTAATAGTTACTCAGCGCGTACCGCCGTACTCGACACCATGTCCACCATGTTAGACTGAAATACACGCCTTGGCAAGGCACAAGCAGGTTTAGCTGGGCATCAGGTCACTATCCTCAGATCAAGAACTGTTAAAAACCTTCTTTAAATTAAGAAAAATCACGCTGATTCCGCATATAACTTAGAATGCATCTGTATGAAGCACACGAGTCTATACGCTAAATGTTGTTGCAAGTTAAACTCGAACCCCGGAAGGCTGTTGTGGCCACAGGGGCTGTATTGTATTCTATCATACACGAAAATAAAATATTTTTTTTTTTTTGTTTTTTAAAGACAAAAATGCATATTACCGCTACACTTGGTACAGGCTAGTGAAAAAATTATCCCATGCTAAGGTTCAAAATATGCCTTTTGGAACACCCTGGGGTGTCTTCTTTAGAAAATGTTATGCCATTATTATCAATATTACAGTATTTGTGAGGCTAATACTATTTGCCTGATTAACAGTTTAAATAGCGAGAGTAAGAGGGAAGAGAAAAAAAATAATAATTAATACATACACACACATACATATATCTATGCATATAAATCTATTTAAATTCGTGAAACAAAGAAAGACAACATAAATACAATAATCCTGCCATAACTATACACATTCAAAACCAACATACACAAAACAATTTAGTACAGTAAACAGTTTATTCCCTCTTTCTATCCTTTTCTCTTCCTTTTCTTTATGTAGCTTTCTTTTTTTCCTTTCCGTTTCTTTCTCCTTCTCTCCTTCTCCCTTTTCCTTTCTTTCTTTTCCTTTCCCCCTTCCCCTTCCTTTCTTTTTTCTTAGTTTTTCTCCTTTTCTCCCTCTTATTTCCCCCGTTTTCCCTTTCCTTTCTTTTCCTTCTATTTTACATATCTAATCCACTCGTTCAGTCACAGGGAAATATGTCATTGAATCTTTAGATATATCTATCTTTTTTTCATGTACCACTAGATTATGTTCCCAATAGCAATTCCTTTTCTTTTTGTTCTAGAATTTCTAGCCAATTCAGCCAAATTTCTCCCTCTCAATGGTGATTTCTGATTTTATTGTCCCCCATTTCCATTTGAATCTGGAATTTGATCTGCTGAATAAGGTATAACATAGAAAATACCTGTGTTTTTTTCCAGTTTCTAGCTATTATTAGTTTTACAGCTACAAGGCAATGTATAATCAACACTTGTTCCAACTTATTCCTATTAGGCCATTCTAAGTGAAGCAACATGACTTCCGGTTTAAACTCTATTTCAATTTTGCCCATTCTTCTTAGTATAGATATAGCCATATGCCACAGAGGTGCAACTCCACCAAATGTGTAAATAATCTCCCCTACTCTCTCCGCATCTCCAACAATTATCATTACCAGGTGAAATTCTTGTTAGTTTGGATGGAACCATATACCACTTATTAATTACTTTGTAATGTGTTTCAACTAAAGAGAGGCAATGAACATACTTTATTTGTCTTAACTAATGCAGCAAACCATTCCTCCCTGTTTATGGGTATGTCTAAAACTTTTTCCCAACTCTAAATAGCGGAGGGATAGACCTCTGAATTTCTAGAATCCAGTAATTTCACACATTTAGAAAACATTTTTTTATTTTCTTTGCAATTGAATATCAATTTTAAAGAATTATATACAACTCCTCTATTAAGAATTATTTTTTCCGCTAGATAATTTTTTACTCTTAGGTAGGAGAAGAGCTTTTGATTGGGCAGAAGAAATTCTCTCGATAGCAAGTTAAAGGTTTTCATCTTGTTATTGTTCGTTAATAAGTCTCCTATATTTTTGATATTTACTAATTTCCAATTTTTTAAAGACATATTCGGAATGTCTAATTCCAAGATTTCTTTACTTTGAAAATCCATGATCTTGTCATTAAGATCTAATTTCTTTTTTAATTTTCCCCATATGGGCAATATTTGTTTCAGACAAACGATGAAAAATAGTCCAGATCCTTGCTGTTCCATACTACTCTAGATAAATCTTTGGTTTTACACATATCTGATTCTAACCAATACCATCCCTCTGTATCAGATTTGTTCTTTTGTAACATAGCAACATGAGATATTCCAGCTTCATAGTATTTTTCTATGTTCGGGTAACCCAAACCTCCTGTTTTTATATTGATGCTCATTGTACTTGCTTTGATCCTATGCTTTTTGCCTCTCCATACAAAATTGGAAAGAGAGGATCTAATCATTTTTATCCATAAAATAGGAATTACCAATGGCAATAGCCTAAATAGGTATGTCTATTTGGGGAGAATATAAGATTTTAAAATATTACCTCTGCCCCACCAGGATATTTCCAGCTGACACCATTCTTTTAGGTCTTTATTAATAGTTTTCAATAGATGTATAAAATTAATCTCCATTAATCTTTCTAAATTCTTGAAAATTCTGATCCCCAAATACATAAACTCTTCCGGATAGAGAAAGTTTAAATCTTTTTTAAACTTTTCAATTTTGTTCAAACCTATATTATTATACAGGGCTATGGATTTAGGCATATTCAGTTTATAATTAGAAACCCTACTATAATGTTCAATTTCTGTTATTACTTTTGGGAGAGTTTTTTTGGGCTAGAAATATATAAAAGAATGTCATCTGCATATAAAGAAATCTTCAGTTCTCCATAGGAAGTAGGATATCCCCTTATTAAATTATTTTGTCTAATTTTTTATGCAAAAATTTCCACAGACATGATGTAGAGGATTGGGGACAGGGGACAAACCTGCCTGGTTCCATTTGCCAATTTAAACCAGGTAGAACATATATTCTGACCTATTATCCTTGCTGGTGGTTCATTGTACATAGACATAATAGTGTTCAGTATCCAACCTGATATATTAAAGGCCTTCAGAGTTTTATACATAAATCCCCAGCTGACCCTGTCGAAGGCTTTTTCAGCATCTAACGACAAGATCAGCAGGAGACTCTTACTTTTATTAGATGAGTCAATTGTATCTATTAATCACATTGATTGTTTCCCACATTCCTCTCCGGGACAAATCCAATCTGATCTGGGTTTATAATTCCTGGTAACACAGATTTAAGTCTTTTAGCAATAATAGGACTTAATATCTACATTTATAAGGGAAATAGGTTTATAATTTTTTACGTCAGTTGGGTCTTTTCCCTGTTTTATTATTGGCAAAATATTTGCCTGCAACATCTCCTGTGGGAATGAACCATTGTTTACAGCATCATTAAAGACTCTAGTCAGAGGATCCAAAATTAAATTTTTCATAAGTTTAAAACCGGTTTCCAAACCCATCTGGGCCAGGGGTTTTAAAACTAGCCAATTTATCTATTGTTTCAGCTACATCATCTTTTGTAATTTATTTGTTTAATGTTTCTTATTGCTCTGAGGTTATTTTTGGTAAAGTCAGGTTCTCTAAGAATTTATCCATTAATTAATCTGGAGTTTTCAATGGTAGATTATATAGAGCCTTAGAAAACTGACTAAAAGCTTCATCTATATCTTTTGGTGATCTGAATATTTTACCTTCATGTATTATATTTTCTATTCGATTATCTGTGCATTTTTTTTTTTTTTTTAGTTGATATGATATTTTATCTGCTCTATTTTGCCTATAATAGTATTTAACCTTTTATTTAAAGATTTTTTTTTATCTATATTTTGTTTTTTATAACTTGTTTAATCTCTGCTACTTTAATTTGACCTTTCTTATCCGGATTTGTTTTATATTGTTTGGAAACCTTATATAACTTAATATATAAACTAGATAAACCTACTCCTTCTCTTTTTTGGATCATCTTTTTTAATTTAATACAATGTCCTCTCATGACTGCTTTATACGTACACCAGATCAATGAGTCTGATGTATCTTTTGAACTGTTTTCTTCAAAAAAGTAGATTGACATATTCTTTATGAATTCTTTATTATCAATGTTAAACAGAATTGACTCATCCAACTTCCAAGTAATCTTAGGGTGAGCCATCTTTCCTTCTTTTATTTCCAGTATAACACTATTATGGTCAGACCATACTAATGGTTTAATTTCAATAGAGTTAACTCTCTCCACTAAGTTTGGGTCTCCCAAGAATAGCTCTATCCTTGAGTATGAGTCATGTGGCCATGAGTAAAAGGTGTAATCTCTTAACAAAGGATTATTTACCCGCCAAATATCAAATTGTTTTTTTATTATATTGTTAAAAGTTTTAGCATATTTTACATTTTTTTTTTTTTATCTGGGATTTTATTCTTATTACTGTGTTTATCCATTACTGTGTCTGGAGCACAGTTAAAGTCCCCCCCTATAATTTGGAAACCCATACTGACTTTTTCCGCTCGTTCTTGGAATCGATATAGTAATCCCATCGGATTAATATTAGGCAAATATATATTAATTAAAGTATATAGATCACCATTAATTAGGCATGCCAGAATTATGAATCTACCTTCTCCGTCAATATCTTGATGTTATATTTCTAATTGTAATGACTTTGAAAAAAATATTGCCACTCCAGCTCTCTCTTCTTCCTTTTTAGAGGCACTAATCATTAAAAGCCCATCTTTACTGTGGGATATTTAGACCCTGAATATTTATTGAGGCAAATTTAACCATTAAAAAAACGGAAGTCATAGCTATGCCTGAAATTTCCCTGCGACTGATATTCTACCAAATCCATACTAAATTTTATTACTGTACAGACAAAACTCAAACATACAACAAAAAAAGACTATACTAACTTTCACTATCATGATCTCTCTTTTAAAACTTTTTATAGATCCTCACACACACAAGGATTAGATGCCTAACTCTAGGCTCTCACTAAGTTCTAATCAGAACTTAAAGGTGGAAACTGCTTTTGGTCAGCGTGGTGCAGTAGAGATAAAAAAAAAAAATATATGCCTTTTGAATTACCCTGGGATGTCTGAAATGGAAGAAGTTTGAATATGTAACCTTCTAAAATATTCCAAAATAGAATACGGACCCATCAAAACCATCTATGAAAATTCACACTTAAAAATCTGAAATTGACAGGTCTCTTTTACAGCACTGTAACTTAACAAAATAATGCCTAGGACGGAGGGCAGAGCCTGGCTGCCGAGCACTAGCTCTTGCATTTGACATGGATAAAATTATTAAATTGCCAACTTAAAGACAAATCTAAGTGCAGTTGTGCATGGTCTTAGCAGAGGGAGTCCCGGTGGTCCTCAGGATACCTCACAAGCGACTTTCTGACACCAATAGCCTGACACAGAGAGTTGAGGCCTACTTGTGCCAGAGCCGGGGAGAGGCGGCCGTTCTTCAGCTCGGACCTCGGAACACCTCTACCCCTCTCCCCCGGACTGGTGGGGGTTATCCTGGTCCTCACTGGAAAGCCCCCTACTTACTTTTGTGGACTTTATAAATCATCCGCAATGCTGTAGACTGCAGCCTACTAGGCAAGATGGCTGCCTTCCAATAGGGTGCCCCAACACAAGCCTACCACCAGAAGCCTCAGGGTGCAGAGTCCTGGGTGCAAGCATTCGACTTAATTTGTGCCCAATTCTGGGCCAAGATGGCAAGCAGACAAGCAAATGCCTCACCTGGGGATTAGCACACCCGGGTTCAAATGCCTCACCTGGGGATCAACACACCCGGCCTGTTAGAAGGAAAGACCAGATGAAGTACCCCCAAGCACACCTCACGCAGAGTCCTGAATGGAAAGAGGGCAGCAAAAGTAGCAATGCTGACAGACTAACATGCCACAGCATGGCACTCTGGTTGGGGCTGTATCTATGCGCGCAAGTCGTGCAGTCAGAGGGTTCCCGCTCAGAGAGGTTGGCCGCACGCGCTCAAAGGAACCAGAAGCACTAAGGAGGATGATGGTCCGTCCGGGAGCCCTGGAAGAAAAACACAGGAGTGCATCGGTACCCATGACTGGTGGGACCTCTACACAAAGCTAAATGGACTCTGGCTATTATGCATCTGCAGCCTCCCATCTCTCAGCATCGGCTAAGCAGCCCTCAGAGACACTCACAATACGCATGCAAGGCTTGCGTTACCTCTTTAAAGTGTGGACACTCTTGTCTTAACAGACAATCCAGTGGTTATTATCTCTTGTCATTTATGTAGACCCTCTTCCTTTCTTTTAAGTTTACTAGCTATGTTTCTTTAGACTAACAGTGCTACCCGGCAAACGATCTTTGACAAACTCTCACGCTATTATGATGCAGCCTGTCTTCCTACACTCTAGCATGTTATACAATGTTCTTCTTAATTAATAGCATGTTTCTTTTACCTTATGTTATACCACAAACAGAATCAGACATCAAGCCTAACACATGCCGTCTAGCTTCCCTCCTGACTATCACTAAAGTGTACTGCCCTATACATGTCGTGCCCAAGAATTTAAAGTAATATCTAAGATTAGACATGTTCCTAACCTGTTATTTCTACTATACTATAAAATTGTGCTATATTCTAGAAATGCCACACAATGTTATATTTTACAATAGTGGTATGTGCAGAATCTCTAAGCGTCATGCAATTATTCTCCTATGTATTCTGATGCACTTGTGAAAGCTGTTGTGGCTTCGCAAGCTAAACTGTATTTTTTTATGCACAGCAAAAAAAAAAAAAATAATGGTAAATTTTAAAAAAATAGTGTCAGGCATAGGCAACCTTCGTCACTCCAGATGTTTTGGACTACACCTACCATGATGCTTTGCTAGCACTATGGGTGTAAGAGCATTATGGAGAATGTAGTCCATAACATCTGGAGTGCCAAAGGTTGCCTATCCCTAGTCTAGGTCATACATTGGGCATATTGTTTTACTTCAAGAGGTAACTTAACATACTTAAGGGAAATTTATGACCGTGGCACTTATCAAATGTACGAAATACCCAGCAAAAATGCAACATGTACGTAAAAAAATTTCATTTATTTTTCTCACCACAAAATTTGATATAAACTGGTGAAAAAATGTGGCAGGTTAAGGTATAATATATGCCTAATGAGATACCCTGGAGTGTCTGCTTTCTCAAAAGCCTTTGAGGGGTTATTTGAACAGTCAAACTGATATAATGCCCCAGAATAAGACATACGACCATCTATGAAAATTCCAACTGTAGAAACTGAAATAGCATGGTCTCCTATATGGCATTATAGCTTCACGGAATAGTGGCAAAGGCATAAAATAGGGGTATCATAGTACTTAGCAGATTTAGCTGAACACAATATGGGTTTCTGTATATGAATAGCACACACCAGCTTTACAAAACACACATTACAAAAACCTTGTTATATGTGTATATGCCAATATAGAGAAAAAACACAATTGTACTTCAATATTTAGCAGAGATTGGCAGTGAAATGGCTACATAAAAGGTGTCAAAATAACCTTAGGTAAATAGCCTGTGATGTTTACTTTATATAAATATATACTTTTGTGTGGCATTTTTGTTTTCTGCGATGGGTACTAAACTTCCAAGACACACATACAAACTTCTAAAATTGTTTAACATAGAAATGTTATTTTAGACTGTGTAGTTTGATACCTGTAACTTTCAAAATAAACTGAAATCACATGTGTACTCTGTAAATCAAGACACATAAATGAATTTGATTTTGAATTACTTCTTCTAAGCTGGACATATTATGCACACATTATTATTGCCAAAACTTGGGGGGAAAAAAATATTTTTTTTTTCTCCCATTATTTTCTGGGGGATAAGGACAAGTAAGCTGCAAATAGGAGCTGTGAGAGGGGAGTGGAGGGAGCTCGAACAGCCTTATAAATATAAAAAAAAATGACTAGACTAGTGGCTGAGAGGAGGAGGCTTCATGACAAAAATGGCATCTTAAGAAAAAATGGACTGAGAGGGGAGCCCAGCCCAGCCCAGCCCAGCCCTGCTTGAATATACCAGAATACATAAAGCCAGTTGCAGTATAACAAATCCTGGGTGCTGTGAGTAAAAAAAAAAGGAAATGAAAAGTCAGTATAAACAACTAAAAAAGATTATACTTGAATATATTGTATTGTATGTATGTATGTATGTATAATGAGAGTAACGAAGACAGGAGAAGGAAAGAGGTAAAGAAAAAGGCGAAATAAATAAATGAAAAATATAGTGTTCCCTATTTGAAAGAGGCTGATATATGAAAAAAAAATGGTAGACAAAGGAGAAGAGAGAAACCTTAATTGTAAATATAAATAAAACGGGTGTGCTCTTAAACACATGAGGAAAGAGAAGAGACAATTAAAATGGCAGAGTAAATTAAGAGACACTTGATGTTTGCTGAAAGAGATTGGTAGAATATTTTTTTACATTTTCAGCTAATAAAAATAAGAACCCAAAAATGAATAGCTGATTATTATTATTATGATATTTATAGAGCGCCGTCAAATTCTGCAGCGCTTTACAATGGGTGGACGTATAGACATGTAGTTGTAACCAGACAAGTTGGACACACAGGAACTGAGGGGTTGAGGGCCCTGCTCAAGGAGCTTACATGCTAGAGGGAGTGGGGTAAAATGACACAAAAAGGTAAGGATAGTATTAGACTAGTGACAGTTGCAGAAGAGGAATCAGTCAGGAGCTATTAACAGTTTAATTGATACACTTTTATGAAGAAGTGGGTTTTAAAGATTTTTTGAAGGAGTGGAGACTGGGTGAGCATCTAACGGAGGAGGGAAGTGAGTTCCACAGGAACGGTGCAGCCCTGGAAAAGTCTTGAAGGTGAGCATCAGAGGTGGGAGTAAGGACAGAAGATAGATGTAAGTCTTCAGCAGATCGTAAGGGCCTAGACCGGACATACTTGTGTATAAGGGAGGATAGATAGGTGGGAGCAGCATTATGTAGAGATTTGAAAGCAAGAACCAGAATTTTAAATTGAGCTCTATATTTTATAGGAAGCCAATGTAGGGACTGACAGAAGAGTGAGGCATGGGAGGTGCGGGTGGACAGGAGGATGAGCCTCGCCGCCGCATTCATTATGGACTGTAACGGCGCAAGTTGGGAGCACGTAAGACCACTGAGAAGCGGATTACAGTAGTCAAGGTGAGAAAGGACAGTGGAATAGACCAACACCTTAGTCGCATCTGGCGTTAAGCTGATACCTGACTCCCAAATATTAAGTTATACTATCTGTTTTCTCCCTTCTTCCCCCTCGCCTCCTTCGGGGTTCACATTGTGAAAAAGAAGACAATTAGTCAATGTCAATAAAATTCGGACAAAATGGCATCTAAAAATCCGACTGAACAAAAAACTAATTCAAGAAAGAAGGACAAGAAGGAAAAACAAGAAAAGACTTTCAAATGTCTTTATGACTCAGGTGGACAAGAGTGGAATAGAAAATTCTTAAATAACAACCCCAAATAAAAGCCTCTTAATAAAAGGAAAAGAAGACATACAGGAAACTATAGAGAATGAGTGGACAACAAAATAACAAATAGTGACGCCAGAGTATCTAAAGGCATGTTTTGAACAACAGATGGAGAAGATAAAACAAGAAGTGCAGGGTAATAATGCAGATCTCAGAAAAGATTTACTGGGCATTGGACAAATAGTTAAAATAAATTAGGAAAAACTAGAAAATGTGGAATTTATAACAGGGACACAAAAGGAGATAATCGCAAAACAACAAAAAAAATACAGGAAATGGAAGCAACGTTTGCCGATTTCAAGGATAGAAGCAGATGCAATAACCTGAGAATGTGAAACATCCCAGAGACTATTGAACAGGACAAAATAGAACCATTCCTAACATATTTCATCAGAGAGATAGGGATCTCCATAGATGAGAAAGTGGATTTCTTCAAAAGACATTACAGAATGACCAAACCTAGAAACCTACCAGAAGAGGTCCCAAGATATGTATTGATCTGCTGCCACTCATACCTCCTTTATAGAAAAAATCATATGCATGGCAAGACAAAGGACAATACAAGAAGGAAAATATAAAGATATAAAAATATTTCCAGATTTATCCTTTCAGACAAGGAAATTAAGAAAAACATTCCTGCCAGCAACTATTATTCTCAGGAAAAGACGGAACATTTTGATTCATCAGAGGAAATAATGAATTGGTTAAAGCAAGGGGCATATAGTTGAAGAGAGTATGAAGATGGGCAGAGACAGGAGGGATAGAAGGGAGATAGGACATAATAGCTACAATGCTTAAATATAAAAAAATAAATAAATGTACCCGTATATACTCCCTCCTTTCCCCCATCACCCTCCTTGATGTTCTTCCTTTCCTTTCACACAAAAGTAGAATAAGATGGTTGGGAGAAGTCGTGGCTGGGCTCTTTTTAAGCACCATCCAGTCTATACATGAATGGGACTTTAGACCCAAGGTTAGAGTCTTTGTCAGGACTAGACCTGAGCAGACACCTGGATTTTCGGGTCCGGCGGGTTCGGCCAAACTTTGTAAAAAAGTCTGGGTTCGGGCTCGAACTTGACCCAGAACCCGAACCCCATTGAAGTCAATGGGGACCTGAACTTTTGGGCACAAAAATGCCTCTAAAAAACTCCTGGAAAGGGCTAGAGAGCTGCAAAAGGAAGTAAAATGGGGGTAAGAGTAGGACAAGTGCCCTGCAAACAAATGTAGATAGGGAAATCACTTAAAATAACATAAAATACCTAAAAATTAAAAATACAGCTGAGCCATAAAATAGCACTAGATGGAATCTTTGATTTTAGCTTTGGAAGAACATAAATCAAAATCTAAAGCATGGCTGTCATGGATCACCAGAATTATCCATTTGAGAGAGAGTTGGAGTGCAGGGTATTCTCTTTCCTTGTTCAAACTGAGCTCAACTCCTGATGCATGGAGAAAAGGCCTTCACAAGCCTCTGCTATTGTGTACATAGTTTATATTAAGTGACCCATAGGTTGAGGAGGCGGTGACTGTGGCAGTGTAGGTGGAAGCAGCGGTGGAGGAGGAGGTAGCCAACACTTTTTATATATATATATATATACATATATATATATATATATATATAGCAGGCGTACCGTCTAGGTGACGGCCGCTCCGCTTTTGCACCCTGCTCCCTCTTATGCTGTGCGACCACTGCCTCTTCCCCCAAACTGGAAACGTCACTCGCATGACCTTCATTCCATGTGGGGTCTAGGACCTCATCATCCTCCACATCATCTTCCCCCCACTCCTCAACCCTGCCCTCCTTGCCGGTCTGCACACTGCCGAAAGCCACTGCAGTTGGCACCTGTGTTTTGTCATCATCAGAGACGTGCAGCGTTGGTCCTTGCATACCCACATACTGACACATAAGTGGTTGTGCATCAGTGCACTCAATCCCTTCCACTTCTGGGGCAGGGCTAGGTGGACGGCCCATGGAAACCCCGCCAGCAGAGTCATCAAAAAGCATAATACTGCTGCATGACTTGTGGCTCAGACTGCTTGGGTGATTTGCAAGGGGGTGAGGTGATAGACAGATGGCCATGGGCTGCAGGTGCCAACTCTGAGCTTTCAACAGGGGACCAGGTGGGAGACAATGTGCAGGAACTGGAGGCACTGTCAGCATTCCAATCTACTATCGCCTGTACTTGTTCTGGCCTCACCATTCGTAGAGCGATATTCGGGCCTACCAAATAACGCTGAAGGTTCTGTCGCGTACTCGCACCTGAGGAAGGTGTTTCACTTGTGCGTGTAGCTGGCACAGATCGACCACGTCCTCTCCTTGCAACAGGGATTCCACCAACACAAAAAGCACCACGACCAGGGCCACGTCCCTTATTTGACGCTCTCCTCATTCTTTGCGTTCACCCACCAAACTAAAAGATGTTTTATGTCAGGCGACAATGTAACCGTCAACAATTTTTTTTTTTTTGTTTAGTTTACAACTGCGCTGTAAACGCACAATTTGACGCTTCTATTTGACTCTCAGAAATGAAGAGCAGGCGCCCAAATTTACTATTTAGCAGATTAGCAGCAAAACAATTAGAATGTTTACCGCTTCGCTGTAAGCACACTATTAGACGCTTCTATTTGACTCTCAGATATGAAGTGCACCCCACTAATGTACTTTATAGCACCCAAAAAAATGTAATATTTAAAACTGCAATGTGACAGCAGTATTTGACGATTCTTATTGACTCTCAGATATGAAGTGCACCCCACTAATGTACTATCTCACTAATGTACTATTTAGCACCAATAAAATTGACTTTTTAAAACTCAGATGTAACTGCGGTATTTGAAGCTTCTATTTAACTCTCAGATATGAAGTGCACCCCACTAATGTACTAGTTTGCAGAATTCTTTCCTAAGCTGTCCCTCACAGCTGCAGCATCCTCTCCCTACACTTATAAGAGTTCATGTGTGCACGGCGCTACATGACTCCAGCTTATATATAGAGGCTAGGACACATGCTGCACTGGCCAATCAGAGCCATGCCATTAGTAGGCATGGCTGTGATGGCTTCTAAGGGCACACAAGTCAAACACTTGTTGTTTGGCTGCCCTGCAGCCTTTGAAAACGCGCCATTAGATCGCCGAACACCAAACTTCAACCCGAACATACAGTTATATGTCCGTGTTCGGGTCCGGGGTCCAAAAAACACTCCGGGTTCGCTCAACTCTAGTCAGGACATTTGATCCCTGGAATGGGAATTCAGGGGCAAAGGTCTTTTTGGAACCGTATGTTTTGTGTTAGTATGTATGGTTTGATTTTAAGTAATTATATGTTCTGTGTTAGTATAAATAGTTTGTATGAGGCTAGCTTAGGGGGCTTAACAGAGACCTGCAAGGCAAGATATCAGAGAAAACTACTGATTAAGAATGGTTAAATGTATCTCTATAAATGTACAGGGGCTTAATTCTCTAGGAAAAAGATCTGTAGTATTTGATTATATCAAGAAGGAAAACGCACAGATTATTTTTTTTTTACAGGAAACACACTGGAGAAAAGCAGATAGTTTAAGATTTATTCCTAGTAAGTTCCCTACAGTGGTATGTGCGTCCTTAGAAAAAGATAGGAAAAGAGGAGTTGCTATCTTAATAAGCAATGAAATAGAAGTTAATATTAAGTACCAAGAGGTTGATGATGAAGTTAGAGTTATCATATTAATAGCAGAAATACAAAAGGGACTATTTACACTGGTTAACCTATATTTTTCCAATAACCCACCATTTTTTTTTTTTTTACATTTATTGAATAAGGTAGATAAAATAAAGCAAGGTAAAGTACTATTGGCTGGAGATCTTAATCGAATTATTCAATGAAAGTTTAGATAGAAAAAACAAGAATGAGGGGGTTAAAAAAAAAAAAAATCTCCCAAGCAGCACACTTCCAGCGTACCATTAGAAAATGTGGCTTATTGGATCTTTGGCGAATATACCCCCTGGGGAAAAGGATTATACATGCTTCTCTAAATCCTTTTTGCCATATTCAAGGATTGTTTTTTAGAAAATTAAGAGAAAGGGGTCTCATTGCTAGTAGTTTGGAGTACTTATAAATGTGTTATTGAAAGAGTCTGAAAGGGTATTTTATTAAGTTAGGAACAATTGCAAAAAACAAAAAAACAAAGGAGCAACTCTTGTGAGATGTATGTAAATTTCTATAAACTCTCTAAAGAAAATAAAATTTCTCCTACAAAGGAGAAAAGTAAATAACTAATATTGATGTAAGATAAAATCAATGAGCTTCTCATAGAGGAAAATAAAATTTGAACTATTTAAAATAGATTGGTATTATAAGAGCAAAAGAGTGAATAGGTTACTTTCAAATAAACTAAAAAGTAGAAAACAAATGAAAAAAATATACAGGATTAGAGCAGAGAAGGAGACATGCATGACTTAAAAAAAATATAGGAGCAGCATTTAATGAATAGTATAAACAACGATATGATCTAAATACAGATAGTTCCCCTCCTCCCTCATTAGAATACTTTGTAAATAGAAGAATGCCAAAAGTATCTAAGGAATATCTAGAAAGTTTTAATACCGCTATAACACAAGAGGAAATAAAAATAGCTATAAATAAATTGAAAATAAATAAAGCACCAGGTCCGGATGGATATACAAATAGATATTTAGAGATCTCTTGTCGGAACGTCTCTCCAAGGTCTTCAATTAAATAATCTGACCGGTGTTGGAAGTGAGTTCAGGTTATTCATCATAGATAAGAAAAATCTGATCCAGGGACCAATGAAGAATCCCAGGGTCAAAAGAGGGGATATCCCTTAGTCTTTTGTCCAAATAAATCTAAAAACATATACTTTTTTTATTACAGTAATACACAAGAAACAAAATAAATATAAATCACCCAAAAAGCAAAACACAAAAGAACGTGAAACTCCTAGAGGGGAGCTATAACAGCTCAAGAACCTAGTTACAGTATAGGCAAGGAATAGTGAGACATAATAGACCTAGTGGAGTAGGTAATTGCCTGCTGCCAATCCTATCTAGATACTAGTAAAGGATTGCTCATGTGTACAGGCATAGATTGATAACGTAGGGTCAAAGCTCACTGTGTCTACAAAGTAGCTGCATAAACACAAATATAGTACATTGTGTCTATAGCCTTAAAAGTTAGAAGGAATATTCAATTGGTGCTGTATAAAAAGGAATACTTGTCCCAGGTAATTTATAGTCCTCCCCCAACTGCTATCAGTTTTGTAATAAGTGCAAATTATAAATCTGCCAATTCGAGTAAGAGGCAGAAAAAAAAAAGGCAGAAAAAAAATTAATCATAGATATAAACCTTTCTTTTCCTCTTATCCAAATCAGGAGTACATCATCGATGAAACAAAAGTATTGAAAGATGGATGTGCCATAGTCTTTGAGAATATGCTCTTCCTCATATATGTACATGTAGGCATTCTCATACATGGGTTCTATTGGTGCCCCCATGGATGTGCCAGTCCGTTGTACGTAATATTTAGTTTCAAACCTCAAATAATTGAGACTCAAACATAGCTCTAGAAATTCTGATATGATATATATATATATATATATATATCATATTATGTATGTATTTTTTATTCTACATATATATTTATGTAATATTTTTACATAAGTCATTTTATTAATTACAATTTGCGGGACTTGCCTGATAACCCAGGCAGAAAGTCCAGAGAATTTAATTTGCAAGCACTATATTTAACGCTGTAACTTTCCAAGACACCAAAAAAAACTGTACATGGGGGGGGTACTGTTTTACTCAGGAGACTCTGCTGAACACAAATATTAGTGTTTCAAAATAGTAAAAAGTAGTTAGTGTTATTTTTTTTTGTTATACAAAGGGAAATCTAAAGGTATATATCTTACACTATTATAGTTTATATCTCTAAAAACAAGATCTATGTTACTAAAAGGCCTTTTTTATGCCTACGAACATAATAATGACTGTCACAATTGTATTTTTTGTATGCAAAAACTAAATAAAGATGAATTTATCAAAATAAATAAATTAGCTATTTAATGAAAATGTAATAATACTGTACATAGTTTGAACTCTTACCATGACTTATTAGATGTGGGGAGGAAGGTGTGGCACCTATAAAGATTAAAAAAAATAATCATGTTGAAATTAAGTTGAAAATGTCTATATATATCTGTGTGAAGAATTGCACATTTTACAATTAAAACATTTTTATATCACATCGTTTTATATAAAATAAATTCTGCTCTTATGATACTCTGTGCAGTTCTCAAAAAACAGCTGAAAGCTATGAACGCATTACAAAATAAAAGGCTCAAACACAATTTTAGCTTCTGCATCCCAGGGACTCCTTTCCTCAAAACAACTTCAATGAGATTAAGTGGTTTTGAGGGAAGAAATTATTTTTGATATTACTTACATCACTGCTGATGCCTAAAAGATTTTGTTTAAAAAGGTGAGAACAAAGTTGTGCCATGACAGCTTGATGAGAATCCCTGTCTGACTGGCCCCACTCAGGCCTTCAAATTCAGCCTTTTTTTTTTAAAGCTCTGGGTATGGGCTTAATGACATGAGTTTATTGCAGTACTATGAGCATGTAGCTGTGCCCTGGTGTCCCCAGAGACTGGAAACAATTGAACCAATTTGGGATAGGAACTAGGATTTTGGAAGGTTGGGAGCTATACACTTTTACACTTTTAACCCCTTAAGGACCACACTTCTGGAATAAAAGGGAATCATGACATGTCACGCATGTCATGTGTCCTTAAGGGGTTAAAGTAAGCCTTTCACAATAAAGAGACATTGTAATTTGCACACAGAGCATAAAACACACTTTCTTTTATTGTTCAATGTGTATTGGGAGGTATGAAGTCAGGAATGGGGTTAAATAACATTTCATAAGCAATCTGAGTTTAAGCTGTGTTCTCAAGAAGACTAGGTAACAACTTACACGAGCAGTACATGGGGGGGGAGAGAGGGGAGGGGGATGACCTGTGCCAAGTGAAATGGTATAACAAATAGATTTTTTTTTTTTTTATTAAATTTTTTTTAAATAACCATTGTTGGTTCTTCCGGAAATGTCAATGGATGAGCGACAAGTTGCATTTTTGTCCACAAACCAATGTGCCCAGATATCTTGTACATATATTTACAGGATTATTCGCAAAAGTTTGAGTTGGAATTTAAAGGGAATTGCTCATTTTAGGCCAAATCACTTATTTGAAAAAATCCTCCAAGTCATTCATGTTTTCAGTTCAAATATTTGGGCATAAAAATGTTAAATTCACTTTGTATTCATGACAGTTAAAGCTATCGTGAATAACTGTTATTATTTCAAGAGGCTGGCATTTACCCATTATTTGATATCATACATTTTTTATATAACCGAAAATTAATACTATATAACGATTACGTTATTGTACTTATTTTTAAAGTAATTGGCATGACAAACAAATATGTTTGGTAGATTAATTTTATTTATCTGTATTTAAATTAACTGGGCACACATTTTCCTACCTTTTAAATTACTATCCCTGATCATCAAAGAATTAAAAATCTTACGGTAGTCAATATGATCCATATTATTATAACAAAAGCTTACTAACTCCTTTATAACACAACTTCCAAGCAACGGAGGGGTGGTGGTCCCCCATGCTACTACCCATAGACATCAGGGGAGAGGGAGTCCCCATGCTACTATCCATAGATATCAGGTGTGGCATTAAAATGTAATAATAGGGGATGGACTGTCACAGTTTACACCCTTACCCCCAATCCTGGTTAGTAGGTGGAGCTATTATTAAAAATAAATAAATGAGGGACATCCTAGAGATCCCCCTAGCTTCCACATTCTTCCAGCCCCCTGCATTTCATTAATGAATGGGCATCAATACCTGCCCAGTCTTTAGGTTTTAATAAAAATAAAAAAAACACAACAAGCACATCCACCTAAAACCAGCAGTGCATTTAAACACACAATAAAATGAAATGGTATTTACCCTTTCCACTATATATTAGATATAAAAGGTTCCTCAAAAAGCCTCAATCTAATGCTGCATTTTACTGATTACCCTGAAGAAGTCTTACCACTAAGACGAAACGGGCAGGGCTTGCTATGTGTTTTGTGGTCTATGGCGTTTCATAGTATTTGTATGTTTAATTTTATTTACTATATTTCTATTGTTTTTGTTTCAAACCTTGAAACATATTTTATTCTGAAGAGCTTGGTTTCAGCTGCACTTGTACTTTCATACCATATTCTTCAGTGACATGTTGATGGACTTTTTAACTCCTCACATTCTGTAAGTGTAACATAATAGAGCAGTAAAATTGTTACTATTCAGTACAGACACTCCTCACTTACTGACCGGTTTCCCTTCCGGCAACCCGGTCGTAGAACAAATTGGTCGGTAAGTGAGGAGTTAAGGCATTCCTGGATCTGATGCATTCGTCTATGTTCGGGGAAAATTAACTTTTTTTTATGCCACCAAGTGTATTGGATTCACTGCACTATTTGACTCATGTTCTATATATTTTGTAGATATACTTCTTATATATGTTTTAACTTTATATTCGGGTATTCTTCACTCTTAGATTTCTGGGAGGAAGCAGAGGAAGCTGAAGTAATTCAGCGAAACACGTCTTCATGCCTTCTGACACCATCACGCACACTGGCCGCTAAGTCCCACCTCTCAGAAATCTAAGAGTGAAGAATATCTGAATCCTGAGCCCTCCATTCAGCTGGCAGTTGGACTAAGGGGAACTCTAATGGAGAGGTTTTGAATACTTTCGAGGGGAGCTGCCTGCCTGTGATTTCTAATAATTTCAATAAAGGATTTCAAGTTATTCACAGTCTCCAGACGTTGCATGTTTATCCACATTGCCATCATAGTTAGAGCAGACTCATTTGCTCTATGTGTGTGTGTTTTATAGTCCCTCACTATATTCGTATTTGTCTTCCAATATTACCATATGTGTGTGTTTTTTCTGTTCCTTTCACGAGGTATATCCCTTCAAAATTGCTGATTGTATATAGTATATGTCAGTGATGGCGAACCTTTTTGAGCCCGAGTGCCCAAACCGCAATACATGCCAACATTTTTTCTCCTTAAAGTGCCAACACGGCAATTAAACCCAAATACTGAGGTTTAAGTTTAGAAAAAAACAACTCGTACTGTTGTCCGAACTAATAACTTTTGTTTTAAAAGAACACAAAGAGTTCAATGATACAAATTTTAAATAATGATATAAATAGATAAAATTAAGCTTATATTTATTAGTATCTCCAACAAATGCAATACATACACACACAGACAGCTGAATACATACACACAGTCTGCTGAATACACACACACAAGACTGCTGAATACAGAGACTGATGAATACACACAGACAGACTGCTGAGTACACACACACAGACAGACTGCTGAGTACACACACACACACACAGACTGCTGAGTACACACACACACACAGACTGCTGAATACACACACACACACACACAGACTGCTGAGTACACACACACACTGCTGAATACACACACACACAGACTGCTGAATACACACACACAGACTGCTGAGTACACACAGACTGCTGAGTACACCCACACAGACTTCTGAGTACACCCACACAGACTTCTGAGTACACCCACACAGACTGCTGAGTACACCCACACAGACTGCTGAGTACACCCACACAGACTGCTGAATACACGCACACAGACTGCTGAATACACGCACACACACACACTGCTGAATACACACATACTGCATTGAGGTGGGGGGTGCGTGTGTGTGTGAGTGTTGTATGTGAGGGGTGCTGTGTGTGTGTGGGGGGGTGCTGTGTGTGTGTGCTATATGTGTAAGGGTGCTGCGGGGGGTAGGG